>JACEFZ010015662.1:0-322500 GCA_014155875.1 Cepaea nemoralis | reverse complement strand
AAAAACACACCCTATATCTTGAAATAAGTTAACTCACAAAGGGGACTGGTTACTAGTATCAGAAGAAAGTCTACATTCCCTGGGCATGTCAGGGCAAGGGGACAGAGTATATCTTCACGACGGGAAAGCTGAAGGGGAGGATAAACAGAGTTAAACAATGAGAGAAAATGCTGGACAGTTTGACATCATGGAGGAACATCCGCCATCCTCATGTGCCATACCGATAAGCGTGGTGGTCATGTTTCGCCAGCTAAGACGATCACCAGAGCCGTGGATCAGCTCCGTGTTCCTGTCCTGACCATGCCATGTGGCCAAGCCATCCAGGTATTTACTTCTCTGCCTTCCCCTTGTGCTTTCCTCTTCAATCTTGCCAGTTGTCATCAAGTTCTCTATTATATTTCTTCTCTTAACGAGCCCAAACAATGTTGACTGTCTACGTCTAATTTCTCTAACCAGTTTATGGTTTTCATGTGCCTCTTGTAGGACTTGCTCAATGGTTTTGCTGTCGGTTCATGGTATCCTTTGCATTTTTCTCAGAAACCACATTTTCACAGCCATTAGTTGCATTTCAGCTTGTCTGCTCATTGTCCACATCTCACATCCATACAAAAGTAAATTTTCTATGTAACACTTCAACACTCCTATTCTCGTTGCAATTGACACCTTTTTATGGGTCAGTATGTTTTTCATCTTGAAAAAGGCTATCTTCGCCACGATGATTCTTGTTCTAATCTCTTCAAGGCACCTCCCATCAGATGTTATGACTGTTCCGCGATAGTTGTATCGATTCACTTGTTTAAGAACATTCCCATTTACCTGTATATTACATCAATATCAAAAATTATTGGCAGCACACGAGACAGAAGTCTGTGGACAAACATGATCACCAATGTCACACGGCATGGACTATAAAAATGAAGACGAAGTTGATCGTATACTCCCCACGACTTTGGGTTAGTGATGGGCTTCTAGACCTCTCCGACCAGGGCGAAGAACTCGATGGACCTATCTACATATTGCCGACGCTTAAAACTCCATAGGCCATTTAAATGAAACCAGAGCAGACAGAACAGGCCGCTGCCGTGGTTAAGGTTGTGAACTTAGAGAAGCCATCCACACAAACAAGAATACTGATGGCATGTGTGAGTCTGGTGCGTTTACATCTGGACTCTGGCCGGAGATGCGGATTGGTGTACTATACTAAGATTCTGCTTGTATAATTTATAGAGTTAGAATGGAGTGCGTACGGGTGTATCAGTGTGCAATGAAACATCAAAGTGATTCTTAACAATAGTCACACACACACACACACACACACACACACACATATATATATATATATATATATATATATATATATATATATATATATATATATATACGTGTATATCTGCGTTTGTGTCTATGGGTTTGAGAGAGAGAGAGAGAGAGAGAGAGAGAGAGAGAGAGAGAGCGTGTGGTGTGTGTGTGTGAGAGAGAGAGAGAGGGTGATGTGTGTGTGAGAGAGAGAAAGGAAGAGAGAGAGTGAGAGAGAGAGAGCGTGTGGTGTGTGTGAGAGAGAGAGAGAGAGAGGGTGATGTGTGTGTGTGAGAGAGAGAGAGGGAGAGAGAGAGAGAGAGAGAGAGAGAGAGAGAGAGAGAGAGAGAGAGAGAGAACATATGCGTGTTCAAAACAATCAATTGTTTTCTATTTCCTAACTGCTTTTCTAAAACACACATGCTCCCGTCTTTACGCACATTCTCCAGTCTTTACACAAATTATCCTGTCTTTACACACATTCTCATGTCTTTACACACATTCTCATATCTTTACACACATTCTCATATCTTTACACACATTCTCATGTCTTTATAAACACTTTCCTGTCTGTACATACATTCCCCAGTCTTTACACATGCTTTCATATCTCTACACACTTTCTCATGTCTTTACACACATTCTCATGTCTTTACACACATTCTCTTGTCTTTATACACACTTTCCTGTCCTCACATACATTCCCTTGCCTTTACACAAATTCCACTGTCTTAACACACATTTTCCTGGTTTTACACACATTCCTCTGTCACACACTTTCCTGTATTTACACACATTTTCTTGTCTTTACATACATTCCCTGTCTTACACACATTCCCCTGTCTTTACACAAATTCTCCTGTCTTTACACACATTCCCTTGTCTTTACACAAATTCTCCTGTCTTTACACACATTCCTCTGTCTTTACACACAATTCCCTGTCTTTATACACACTTTCCTGACTGTACATACATTCCCCTGTCTTTACACACATTCTCCTGATTTTACCCACATTCCTCTGTCACACACTTTCCTGTCTTTACACACATTTTCCTGTCTTTACATACATTCTCCGTCTTTACACACATTCCCTTGTCTTTATATACATTCCGTGTCTTTATACACATTTTCCTGTCTTTACATACATTCCCTTGTCTTTACATACATTCCCCGTCTTTACACACATTCCCTTGTATTTACATACATTCCCTGTCTTTATACACATTTTCTTGTCTTTACATACATTCCCTTGTCTTTACATACATTCCCCTGTCTTTACACACATTCCCTTGTCTTTACACAAATTCTCCTGTCTTTACACACATTCCTCTGTCTTTACACACAATTCCCTGTCTTTATACACACTTTCCTGACTGTACATACATTCCCCTGTCTTTACACACATTCTCCTGGTTTTACCCACTTTCCTCTGTCACACACTTTCCTGTCTTTACACACATGTTCCTGTCTTTACATACATTCCCCGTCTTTACACACATTCTCCTGTCTCTACATACGTTCCCTGTCTTTATACACATTCCCCTGTCTTTACACACACTTCCCTGTCTTTACACACATTCTTCTGTCTTTTCTTTACTCATATTCATCTGTCTATACACACATTCTCGTGTCTTTACATAATTCTCCTGTCTTTACACGCATTCTCCTTTCTGTACATACATTCTTCTGTCTTGACAATAATACAGCAAGATTGCAACAACAGTAATATGTCGCCTGCATTGTCTCAATTCCATGAACTGTAACCCCCTCCACGATTGACATCATCAACAGGAACTCTCCTGCAGGTTGTGCAGCCATCAATGCAAGTCCGGCGGTCTTTGACACCAACGCCGACTTTATGGCTGTGCAAAATCGACTCCGTGGCATCGAGTTTCTACAGTACACTGATATCTGGGTGAACGTCATCCTGACAGGAACAGGCGAAAGTGAGTGTGGTCGAATTTCATTGTGCATCAAATTCATCATCATGTGTCATGTCGAGTGTCCCTGGCGACCATGTTCCCCCACAAACGTTTGTCTTTTCTGTTCGTTTTTGACAACTCCGGCCGATGATCGTCTTCCGTGCAAATCTATCATCCCACGCTGCACTTTCTCTCTTCGGAAATCTGCATCTAGCATCCTTGAACACCAGAACTTCAACCTTCTTCATCTCATTTTGTTACCCAAAAATGTCGATTGTCTTGTCCTGGTCTGGGTATTTAGCTATCTTTGTGAACTTGCCTCGTACAGGAAGTCACAGTATCGGAGTAGCTGCACGCTGGCCTCCCAGGCAGGTAGTCATGCGTTCTGATCCCCTGCGAGGCGGGGATTTTCACAGTGACCTGACCTTCGATGTGGACCCAGTCACAACCCCTGGTAAGTAAAGACGGCCGGTGTGATGCTGGTCACATGACCCGCCAAGTCATGTTCGGTCAAAATTATGGGGCTAACACAATATACCCAATAAGCCTTATGATGAGAACAAAGGTTCTTTATTTTCTTCCTCTTCTTCTCCCACTGAGACTTCTGAGGTACTTGTAATTTATGTCACCAAGTCAAAGTCGAGACGTCAACATATTAATCCAACAGACTGGAGTAGGGGTTGAACCCGCTACCTCGCCATCAGCACACCAGAAGTTTAAGAGCGAACTCTTGTATCCATTCGGCCATGCTGACATCCTCTAGACCAGGGGTAGGCAAACTTTTTGTGCGTAGGGCCGCATTGACAAATATAAAGCTATTGGCGGGCCGCATATATATATATATATATTATGTCCATATTGTTTACAGCAACCTATCACAATATGTAATTATTAATTATTTATAGTTTATGAAGCAGTATAAATAACTAATTATTGCAATTTTATTTTACTTGTACACTTATACATTATATTTGACAATATGGACAAAAACTTTTACTAATTTGTTAACAAGATTTTACAACTTGTTATTATAACAAATATTCTTTATTATCTATCAATGGCTTTAATTTAGACATAAACCGACTACATTGTCACTATAATTGTTGATTTCTAATGAGATGCATATAACTGCTTGCACATTTTGACAATATTCTTGAAATCTGGAGCAAGTTTACTTGTTGAAATTCGCATGATAGCATGCAAGTTGCAGTCCGACAATAAAGGCCAAGTCTTAGATTTGTGGATCAGCAAGCAAGAGAATGCTTGTTCGCAAATGCATGTTGATCCAAACAATAATACAGTTTAGCTGCAAAGTTTTTCAAGTTGGGAAATTACCTTGTGATAAAGACCCATAGAAATCCAGCAAACCATCTGACTTGAATTTCTCTTTCAAGGTCATGATCTGCTAGTAAGTCAAGCAGCTCCAACTGTATAGTCCTCTGTGGCTGTATCAGCTTCTGCACTAAAAGGGGAACATAGAATATTGAACTGTTGCTCTAAGTTTTTGAAATCTTGAAATCTCCATCCAAATTCTTCAATCAATGCATCTAATTGGGCTTTATACTTTTCAGTTATTTCACCAGAAATGGTAAGGAAAGTGACAAAATCAAAATTTCACTTGCTTGTCTGGAGAACAGTGAGAGTTTTGCCTGAAATGATTTTACAAGTACATACAATTCATGTGCAAACACACCATTGCCCTGAAGTTTGACATTCAGTTCATTTAACTTTTCCATAATTTCAATGGCAAACATAAAGTCTAACTTCCACTCTTTATTGACAATGTTAGTATTAAAGTCACATTCAATGCCCTTCATCTCTAGGAACATCACTATTTCTTTTCTGAGGTCCCACACTCGCCTCAACACCTTGCCGAGACTCAGCCATCGAACACTGGTGTGGTACAGGACATGGGAATGTTCAGTTTCCAAATCGTCAAATAATGCCTTGAACTGTCTGTAATTAAGTCCTCTTGATCTGATGAGGTTGATGACACTGACAACTGGGTCAGTAACATGCTTGATATTCAAAACAGTTTTACAGAGACTTTCTTGATGAATCACACGGTGAAGTGATAATAATGTGTGGTCTGGATATTCTGCTTTAATCTTATCACTTATCAACTTTACCAGACCAACATTTTTTTTCCAAGTAAAAGCACGAGCTCCGTCAGTTGTAACACGTGCCATTTTGTTCCAAACCAACCCAGTTCTTTCAATACAGTTAGTAACAGCATAGAACATATCATGGCCTGTGGTTGTCTTTGAGTTACTCAACACTTAGTAACTCTTCAGTGAGTTTGAAAGAAGTGTTTATTCCAGGTATAAATATCACTAATTGGGCAGTATCATGTACATCGGTACTCTCATCCAATGCAAGAGAGTACCACAAAAATTGTTTACTTGTATCTTGAAGTTTATGCATCAAATTGTCACTTATCTTGTCAACACGTCTGACCACAGTTCTTCTTGATAAAGTAATGTTGTCAAGTCTGTTTTTTTTGTTGTTGTGTGTTTTGTTTATGGACACATAATATTTGCTGCATTTAGCAAACATTCCTTGATGAACTCGCCATCAGAAAATGGCTTGTTCTGTTTCACAATTCCGTGTGACAGCACAAGACTAGCTTCAGTTGTAGCATCTTGAATTGAAGACTGTTTAGTGAAAACAGTTTGCTGTTTCTCCAAATTTTTCACCACCTCCAGGCATTTCCTTTCCCTCCCTTCGGTTGTTAAATTGTATCCGAAATCGGAATGTTTTGTTTGATAATGTCTTTTTAAATTGTACTCCTTGAAGACAGCCACTGACTCACGACACAACAAGCAAACTGATTTGCTACCAACTTTTATAAAACAGTACTTAGTTGTCCATTCATCATTAAAAACACGGCATTCATCTTCAATCTTACGTTTGTTATTGACACTCATTGTTTTAATAATATTCGAACAGACAGTTAGAATTGTACAAAACTTTAAAACGGAAATGAAACAAAACCTACTTCCGGCTGTGTGTGAAAATAAAATATTCGGGAAAACAAGTAGTAAACTCAGAATAAATTTCAGAAATATATCAAGACTACTACAACAAATAAATTAATTTGAAAATTGTAAATGTGTAAATAATTTATATCAGCAAAACACTTTTAAATTTAATATTTTCTTGCAAAATAAATCATTTTATTCACCGGAGAAATATCTGTTGTTAATAACATCAACCGTATTAAATTTTTACATGTCGATAAATATTTCTCTATATGAAAGTAGATAAATTCGTATTTTAGCATTACATGGTTCCAAATGTTACTGTATATAGCCGGGGCGGGATTGGGGTGAGCGCCCAACCTTGCATAAATACCCCAATGGCTCGTGCATTCATCACCTATGCAGCAAAAGTCCAACTCCTGGCCTTCTCGTAGCGGAACTGTTTTAACTAACAGGAGAAGGGGCAAGGGCGAGTCACTGGCGCCGAGAAATAACCAGAACGCTCTAGATGTGTATGCACGTACATGCATGCGCAGACATGTGTGTGCGTGCCTACACACCTAAACTCGAGTAAGACCACAGTCTGCTCTAGCAAAGGAAAGGTGCTGAAGACGGAGGCAACCAGCCAGGAGGCGCACCACAGAAATCAGGATGCCACGCAATCACGCATAATGAAATATGTCGACTACTGCTAAATGTTATGGTGCTCGCCCTGCTTTGGACCCCCAGGCAGGTGCAGTGCCGGGCCCTATGCCTCGAAAGGGTCCAACCACAACTACTGGAGGTCCTTCTCAGATGTCCTGTGGAGCCAGGGGACCTGAGAATAGAGCGTCTGGCCATACCAAACAAAGACTAAAACTAATGCACTGGAATGCGGAGGGAGTCAGCAAAAAAAAAAAAAAAAAGAACTAGAAAACATATTGGACCAAGAAAAGGTAAGCGTATGCTGCTTGCAAGAAACTCACCTCAACTAAAACGAAATGCTGTCTGGGAAATTGCCAGTACTAAGGACACTACTTTCTGAACTTAGCAGTCAGCATAAGGTCACCATACAGTGGATACCATCCCACTGTGGAGTACCCGGAAATGACAGAACTGATCGATTGGCTAAGGAAGGAGCAAAAGAAGAACAGCCTGATGTGCCCGTTACATACCACCAAAAGAAAAGAATGATCAAATCAGTCAGAAAGCCACACAAACCTGCTCAAGACGACTACCACGTTATGGACAGACCAGAACAAGTCATTATTCAGCGCCTCAGAACAGAACACAATAGATTACGCAACCACATTTATACAAGATACAAGATTTATTTAATCAGCCATGTGCACATGTGGTTTGGCGTCGCAGACAGCAGAGCACATACTCAAAGACTGCCCAAATTACAACATGTCTAGACAATCCTTCTGGCCTAGAGAGACGACAGTTGGAGATACTCTATAGACTGCTTAGTGAACTAAAAAGGACAGTTAAATTCATACAAGAGGCAACACTGCAGTTATAGACATATTCAAGGGGAACGAAAGAAGGAGAAAAAGCATTACATTACGAAGGTCAAGGACTGTTTACAAAGATAGATAATTAGAAAGAAATTTTATCAACAATGTTAAAACAATCATTACGGTACATGAAATTCTGTAAAATTCAACAAAATAACTTAAAAACAAAGTAAAAATATTTATTTCTAAATGCGCTGGCGGGCCGCATGCGGCCCGCGGGCCGTAGTTTGCCCACCCCTGCTCTAGACAAATGTACATCTACAGTACAAGGACATGGAAACCAGTTCCCGAGCACTTAAGATGGCCGCGAATGTCAATAAGCTTTTTGTCTGAATGTTATCGATCAGAGGAAAACAAACAAATCATGTTGGTTGCGCTTGAAAGATGTTTACCTATGACACGATATCCTTTGTTTCACCATATTTAAGTGTGACGATTCATGTGATTTCAAACTGCTTCGCCGGCGGACTGGCCAGATCTTAACTGCTGTCAAGCTATATACAAAAACAATGCTGGGTGTTGACCAAATGAAATCTCATGTTTTTGTAAAGCATGTTTCTTTCTCCCTAGTGTTCAGTAATGCATACAGCCATTGATTTGTTATTTATTGTCAAAGATGTTATTAAATGTGCACAAGGTGTGCATAAAATTCGTGTGAAGTTTTAAACGAAAGGTCCAGATGAAATGTGATGTTTGAGAAAACATGTTTGTGTCATCAGGAGAGACAGTATAGAAAAGAATGACAAGAGCAGGACCACGGGAGCAATATCGTGTGCAGTGCAGCATTGTGTGAGTCTCAACAATACAAAAGGTTGTAATACAATGTATTCATTCATTGCAACATGAAGAGGTGGTCGGGCGCCTGTGGGACTAGGTGGGGAGAGCCGTGGAACAGACCGAGAACCCGTATGTGGAGAAAATGATATGGCGGGGGATCGGCAGAGGTTCTGGATGAATCTCAAAATTGAGTGGGAAGACCAGGAAGACTTTCAATCAGATGGCGGTTGGAACGATCAGTAGTATGACTTCGCTGGCTGTTGAACGAGGGCACGGAACGCGTATGGGAATGTCCTGAGTGTAGTGATGTTGGTTCTTAGCTCTTAACTCATAACATAAAATATTTGGAAATGACGAAGCTGACTGGCAAAGGAAGATGGGAGACTACCTCAGCACGATACAGACATAACCTATGATGAGGAAAGAGATTTATCAGAAGCAAGTATAGAACCAAGTGGAAATCAGCATCGAGGTCACTAGAAAGATTATGCATATTGCCTACTCTGCCGAAAAGAACAAGTCCAGACTCCACACAGAACACAACAGACTGAAGTATCAGGTGTTTAATAAACTGGAGATAGGAGATACTGATGAATATGGTTGTGGAACCGGTACAATGATAGCTAAACATTTGTTGCAGGAGTGTCCAACATATACAGAATAGAGAAAACTACTTTGGCGTACATTCGCTCCATTTGAGAACAAACTCTATGGAGTGTCAACAAGTTTAAGCTGGCTGCTGCTTTCTTTGGATGTATTTATGTTGATGTCTGATGGTGTTCGAAGAAGAAGAGTACATAATATGTAGAGAGACAGAAAGCAAATTGGTTGGGTTATTTTTATGCTATGATGCCTGATCCAACTACTGGAGGGTTGTCTTACAACAGTAAAATAACTGACTGTAAAGCGCCAGGAAGACGAAGGTGGGGTTGGATTCTTACAATCAGAAATAGTTTAAAGCGACAAGTGATCTTGACGATCATAGCGACATGTCTGGCACAGGAAAGATAACTCGAGCTCTCAGCGGTGTTTAACAGCAGATAAGCACTTTAGAACGCTAGTGGACGGAGGAGACCAGATACGTCGAGATATGGTTCCAGCTGAGAGATGTCACCAACTGACAATAGACCAGATATGGCTCCAGCTGAGATATATGTGTCACCAACTGACAATAGACCAGATATGGTTCCAGCTGAGAGATGTCACCAACTGACAATAGACCAGATATGGCTCCAGCTGAGATATATGTGTCACCAACTGACAATAGACCAGATATGGTTCCAGCTGAGAGATGTCACCAACTGACAATAGACCAGATATGGTTCCAGCTGAGAGATGTCACCAACTGACAATAGACCAGATATGGCTCCAGCTGAGAGACATGTGTCACAAACTGACAATAGACCAGATATGGCTCCAGCTGAGATATATGTGTCACCAACTGACAATAGACCAGATATAGCTCCAGCTGAGATATATGTGTCACAAACTGACAATATACCAGATATGGCTACAGTTGAAAGATATGTGTCACCAACTGGCAATATACCTGATATGGCTCCAACTGAGATATATGTGTTACAAACTGACAATAGACCAGATATGGATCCAGCTGAGATATATGTGTCACGACCTGACAATAGACCAGATATGGCTCCAGCTGAGAGATATGTGTTACAAACTGACAATAGACCAGATATGGATCCAGCTGAGATATATGTGTCACCACCTGACAATAGACCAGATATGGCTCCAGCTGAGATATATGTGTCACGACCTGACAATAGACCAGATATGGCGCCAGCTGAGATATATGTGTCACAATCTGACAATAGACCAGATATGGCTCCAGCTGAGATAAATGCGTCACAAACTGACAATAGACCAGATATGGCGCCAGCTAAGATATATGTGTCACAATCTGACAATAGACCAGATATGGCTCCAGCTGAGATAAATGCGTCACAAACTGACAATAGACCAGATATGGCGCCAGCTGAGATATATTTGTCACAATCTGACAATAGACCAGATATGGCTCCAGCTGAGATAAATGCGTCACAAACTGACAATAGACCAGATATGGCTCCAGCTGAGATATATGTGTCAAAACTGACAATAGGCCAGACACAGCATCAGCTCAGATATATGTGTCACAAACTGACAATAGACCAGACACGGCATCAACTCAGATGTGTGTCACAAATTGACAATAGACCAGACAAGGCATTAGCTGAGATATATCTGATTGATTTATTGATTTAGGAATTGACATCACAGCATTCGGGGCATTCCCATAAATGTACAAGTAGCAATCTGATTATAAATCCTTCTCGCCTTTCCTCTGAGCGTTGAGCGTCGGCCAGATCCCTTCGTCACTCCTCGTTGTCTCATTCTTGCCAGACCATGGTAATCAATTTGCTCCTCCGAGGTGTGCACGTGCTCCCACAAGGCCGCAACCACGTCTGCCTTGTCATGTATCAATACTCCACCAAGTTCTGCAGAGCCAGCCAGTCTGTCCGTCTGTTCATTTCCCATGAATAAAATTTGGTGGAACTGCGGTAAAGCTGTGAAAGTGTAAACAATATAAAATGACACAAAGTGGTGCAGCTTTACATAACAGAGTTACGACACATACAGAACGTTGCGGCGGTTAGCCTTCATCAGCAAACAAACACATTCACAAACACAACATACAGTCAAGGAGAACTCCTGTGACTACATTAGAAGGTGATGACAGGACGAGAGGAACAAATGCATGGAAAAATAGAAGCAATGAAGAGAAAATGAGAATTGAAAAAAATGTTAATTGAAAAGAATGTTAGTTGAAGAAAATGTTTAATAGAAAAACTGTTAATAGAGAAAAAAAACTGCATACTCACCTCACGTACGGATCTGTAAATGACTACGAAAATCTCGGGTGTAGTTATATACGGTGCTGGATGTTACGGTTCAGTGAGCACATAGAAAGAAGGGGGCGGGTTAGGAGGCGTGTAAAATTGAAGGTAGTATTGACCAAGACCCCATTGTGTTATTTAAGGTCTGGGTGGACTGGTGTGCATGAACACGCGTACATACATAGACACACTTCAACAGACAAAATGCTAGTGTATGTGGACATATGCACAGTATATGCAAGAAGAGAGAGAGAGAGAGAGAGAGAGAGAGAGAGAGAGAGAGAGAGAGAGAGAGAGAGAGAGGAGAGCGAGAGAGAGAGACAGACAGAGAGAGAGACAGAGAGAGACAGAGAGAGGAAAAGTGCCTGCGACATACCACATGGGGCATACTGTACCCTACGAAATAGTCAGTATGGTTGCTTGTCATACAACGCGCTTCAGGAGCCCCTCGCCCAGTGCTCGAGTTGTTGGGGCTGTGTAAGATTCCACCACTGGCAATGCACGTGAAGAAGGTATGCACAGAGAAGCCAGATGTAAGGGAGAGAGAGAGGAGAGGGAGAGAGAGGGAGAGAGAGTGAGAGAGAGCGAAAGGGAGGGAGAGAGGGGGAGAGAGAGAGGAAGAGAGAGAGAGGGAGGGAGAGAGAGGGAGAGGGAGGGAGAGCGAGAGAGAGAGGGAGAGAGAGATAGAGAGAAAGGGAGAGAGAGAGGGGGAGAGGAAGAGAGAGAGGGAGAGGGAGAGGGAGAGGGAGAGAGAGAGAGGGAGAGGGGAGAGAGCGAGAGAGGGTGAGAGCGAGAGAGGGGAGGGCAAGAGAGGGAGAGAGAGGGAGAGAGAGCACGAGAGGGAGTGAGAGAGGGAGAGAGAGCGAGAGAGAGGGAGTGAGAGAGGAGGAGAGAGAGCGAGAGAGGGGAGAGCGATAGAGAGAGAGGGAGAGAGCGAGAGGGTGAAAGAGAGAGAGGGCGAGAGAGAGAGAGAGAGAGAGAGAGAGAGAGGAAAAGTGCCTGTGATATACCACATGAGGCATGTGGGGCGCGTCAGTCTACGCGTACGACGTTTCCCTCGTACTGTACCCTATGAAATAGTCAGTATGGTTGATTGTTACACAGCACACTTCAGGAGCCCCTCGCCCAGTGTTCGAGTTGTTAGGGCTGTGTGAGATCCAACCACTGGTAATACAAGTGAAGTAGGTAGGCACAGAGAAGCAAGATGTAAGGAGAGAGAGAGAGAGAGAGAGAGAGAGAGAGAGAGAGAGAGAGAGAGAGAGAGAGAGAGAGAGAGAGAGAGAGAGAGAGAAATGGGGTCTTTGTCAATACTACCTTCAATTTTACACGCCTCCTACCCCGCCCCCTTCTTTCTATGTGCTCACTGAACCGTAACATCCAGCACCGTATATAACTACACCCGAGATTTTCGTAGTCATTTACAGATCCGTACGTGAGGTGAGTATGCAGTTTTTTTTCTCTATTAACAGTTTTTCTATTAAACATTTTCTTCAACTAACATTCTTTTCAATTAACATTTTTTTCAATTCTCATTTTCTCTTCATTGCTTCTATTTTTCCATGCATTTGTTCCTCTCGTCCTGTCATCACCTTCTAATGTAGTCACAGGAGTTCTCCTTGACTGTATGTTGTGTTTGTGAATGTGTTTGTTTGCTGATGAAGGCTAACCGCCGCAACGTTCTGTATGTGTCGTAACTCTGTTATGTAAAGCTGTACCACTTTGTGTCATTTTATATTGTTCATTTCCCAGCACACCGGCATGCCCCGGAGAAAAGATCCAGGCGATGCTTGTCACCCGTGACCTCCGAAGCGAAGCAAGCCACTCTGCACGAAGTCTGCCCGTCCTCACCCTCGTCAGCATGCTTTCTGAGTCAGTTACAATCACGATGTGTGTGTGTGTCGTATTCTCCATCCAGCGGAGAGCCGCAGTGACTGCCTCCACCTCCATTCTTAAGCTGGATGTTCTGGTATCATATGCCAGGCTCTCCTGCCCCAAACATCGACCATTAGCTTTGGCTATGAACCCCCAGCCACTTCTCTCACCTCTTGACACCGAACCATCTGTGTAGATAATCACATCACTCGAGTGAGCATTGTCCTGAATTAGTTGCTGGATTTCCACTTCCGTGGCCCCTGCTGGCCACTCCCTGCACTCCCGGCTTAATGTGATTATAACTCTGCACAAGTCTGACTGCTTCGCTGGCACTCTGACCCACTCCTCTCCACGCCTAATGTTCTCCAAGGGGCACACCTGTCTGATCGTATCCTCCGCCTGAGCCATCCATATTTCCCTCTTATCAGTAGCTGACCCTTAACTGCGTCCAGCGCCTCATGCAACGGGTGATCTGTGTCTGCAGCTACTCTGAGGTATGCCTTCGCCTGCATCATCTTGAGCCTACCAGCAACAGTCGGCAGACCAAGGATGTAACGCATACACACTACTGGGGTGTCTCTAGTGCATCCCAGAATGACCCGCATAGTTTCGTTCTGTATGCGCTCTAACTTCACCAGCTGACTCTCTGAGACAGTGAGCAGACCTAATCCATAATCAATCACTGAGAGGATCAAGTGCTGGTATAGTGTGAAAAGCATTCTCTGCTCTATGTCCATTGCAGCCATAGTTTTAAGTGCATTGAGTCCCTTTTGAGATCTTGTCACGACCGCCTCCACATGGTCCTTGAAGGACAGACTCCTGTCAAATGTGATCCCCAGATACTTCACTTTGTTCTCTCTGCTGACATTTCTACCATCTATCGCGAGGCTTGAGACATCAGCTCTTATAATCCTGTTGTCCAGAGAGCACCACAAAACAGCCGCCTTTTCCGGGTGGATGACAGCACTCATTTCTGAGATATATATATCTGTCACGAACTAACAACAAACATAATAGGACAGCCGAGTTAATGAATGTATATACGAGATTCCTCTCCATAAAGAAACGTAGCTTCTTTCTAATCATAGTATGCACTTTTTGTCTGTCTCTTACCTTGAAAATATGACAACTATTGCTGCTATCTAATGTGATTGATTAATTGCATTTTAACAACCAGTTTTATCGCGTGAGCCCCTTAATATCAAACACCCATTAGCCAAGTGCACGAATGCTTTATCACCGACTTGGATCCCAAAGGTAGCATACTAGAATCCTCAATAAAAAAATATTGAGTTTGGAATACCTTACCGAGTTTGAGATATAACGTATTCTCTAAGTGAGCTTGTCGTTACCTTGACTCCTTAATGTATTATGATAGCATTCCTATGTCAGGTCTCAATCATTTATGACTGAGCTGTCGTTTGACAGTAGACGGTACTACCTGTTTTCTGTTTGTGCCGAATGTTGGGCGGCGCTTACCAAACCCAACACCCCACATTGTGCCAACTGCTTTGGGCGAAGGAGCGCACCTGGGAGGGTACAAGCCTTACCCTAGTGCGAGGTAATGCAATCTAAGGACTAACTGTCACTGCAGGACAGATCTGGCCCCAAGCCTTGGTCGGCAACTGATCTAGGATGTAAGCTCCGACAGGCGGAAAGTTAGAGCAAATCCGGCAGCTTCTGCTGGTTGTCTTGCTCCAGACATATTGGTGTCACCTTCCCTTTGGAGTAAACTAGGCAGGCCGAGAGAGAGATCATGCTGCATGGGAAACACATGGTCTCTATATTCAGCCCAGACGTTGTGCCATGGAGAGGTATAACTGCATTTTACAAACTATAGTCGAGACACTCATTTTGGTGTATCCTAGCACCCTCTGGTACTGAACAAGCTAATATTTTTATTGTTGTTGTTGTTGTTGTTGTTGTTGTTGTTGTTCTTGAATGCTAACCGGCGCTGTGAATTAGTGGCTAGTGACTCACGCAGATTCATAATTCCCCCTCAAATCGAGTCGAAGGTTCGATTTCAGCAGCGGGCATTTTGAAAGAAGAGCTTTGCATTATTTTCGACTGTCTGAGGCGTCGGCCGTTCAGAAAGCAATGGCAAACTACAGAACAAACATTTCCTAGTAACTCACAAACAACCAATACATGTTGGGGTTGACTGCAACGTCCCGGTAACGGACATGCAACCAACTTATTTGTTGAATATCACCATTGTCTGAGAGTTTTTTTTTTTCTTTTCAGGCACACGTTACTTCTGGGAGAAGGAAGAGGTCAGTGGATCGCTGTGGTGGTCCAAAGAGCCCAACAGACAGGGCGCCGGGGATAACCCAGCTGAGTGTAACCCCGTCTCGGACGTTTGTAGACCTGTAGAGATGACACGGGCCAGAGGCTTGGACATCTCAGCCACTCACTACCTGATGGACACCTGTTGTCTGAATCGGAAATATTTCATCTGTGAAGGTGAGGGACCGTAGTATGTACCAACCCGCTCACCGTACTTTGATTGGTGACTCGATTGTTGGTGAGTTGGTTGGTGGGTTGTGTGGTGGGTTAGTGGGTGGGTGGGTTGATTTATTGATTGTTTGAGTGGTTGATGGGTTGGTTGGTTGATGAGTGGGTTGAGTGGTTGATTGATGGGTTGGTTTATGGTTTGGTTGATTTGTGAATTGATTGGTTTGTGGTTTGATTGATGGGGTGGTTGGTTGGTTGATGGGTTGATTGATTGATGAGTGGGTTGGTTGTTACTGGATGGGTTGATTGGTTAGTTGATGAGTTGGTTGATGAAATGGTTGGTTGATGGGTTGGTTGATTGATTAGTGGGTTGGTTGGTTGATTGATTGGTGGTGGTTGGTTGGCTGATGGCTTGGTTGTTTGATTGATGGAGGGGTTGGTTGGTTGATGGTTCAGTTTATTGATGGGTGGGATGATTGGTTGGTTCATGGGTTGGTTGCTTGGTTAATGGGTGGTTTGGCTAGTTGGTCGGATAGTGGGTTGATGGGTTGGTTGATTCGTTGGTTGGTTGGTGGGTTGCTTAATTAGTTGTGAATCCTCCGAAAGACTGTGAGCTTTAACTCTTTAAGTACACTGTATTCTTGTTCAGGTGGTCAGGGCCCAGAGAGGGGCATGCATTTGTTGGAGTGGGGGTAATGTAGGGACTTTGATGCTGACCCGGTACCTAAGTACCATCTGTTGGAGTAAGGGTGATGTAGGGACGCTGATGCCGACGCGGTACCTAAGTACCATCTGTTGGAGAGAGGGTGATGTTGGGACGCTGATGCCTACCCGGTACCTAAGTACCATCTGTTGGAGTGGGGGTGATGTAAGGACGCTGATGCCGACCCGGTACCTAAGTACCATCTGTTGGAGTGGGGGTGATGTAGGGACGCTGATGCCGACCCGGTACCTAAGTACCATTTGTTTGAGTGGGGGTGATGTAAGGACGCTGATGCCGACCCGGTACCTAAGTACCATTTGTTTGAGTGGGGGTGATGCAGGTACACTGATGCCGACCCGGTACCTAAGTACCATCTGTTGGAGTGGGGGTGATGTAGGAACGCTGATGCCGACCCGGTACCTAAGTACCATTTGTTGGAGTGGGGGTGATGTAGGAACGCCGATGCCGACCCGGTACGTAAGTACCATTTGTTTGAGTGGGGGTGATGTAAGGACGCTGATGCCGACCCGGTACCTAAATACTATTTGTTTGAGTGGGGGTGATGTAGGGACGCTGATGCCTACCCGGTACCTAAGTACCATCTGTTGGAGTGGGGATGATGTAGGGACGCTGATGCCGACCCGGTACTTAAGTACCATCTGTTGGAGTGGGGGTGATGTAAGGACGCTGATGCCGACCCGGTACCTAAGTACCATCTGTTGGAGTGGGGGTGATGTAGGGACGCTGATGCCGACCCGGTACCTAAATACTATTTGTTTGAGTGGGGGTGATGTAGGGACGCTGATGCCTACCCGGTACCTAAGTACCATCTGTTGGAGTGGGGATGATGTAGGAACGCTGATGCCTACCCGGTACCTAAGTACCATCTGTTGGAGTGGGGTTGATGTAGGAACGCTGATGCCGACCCGGTATCTAAGTACCATCTGTTGGAGTGGGGGTGATGTAGGGACGCTGATGCCGACCCGGTACCTAAGTACCATCTGTTGGAGTGGGGATGCTGTAGGAACGCTGATGCCTACCCGGTACCTAAGTACCATCTGTTGGAGTGGGGGTGATGTAGGAACGCTGATGCCGACCCGGTATCTAAGTACCATCTGTTGGAGTGGGGGTGATGTAGGGACGCTGATGCCGACCCGGTATCTAAGTACCATCTGTTGGAGTGGGGATGCTGTAGGGACGCTGATGCCGACCCGGTATCTAAGTACCATCTGTTGGAGTGGGGGTGATGTTAGGACGCTGATGCCGACCCGGTATCTAAGTACCATCTGTTAGAGTGGGGATGCTGTAGGGACGCTGATGCCGACCCGGTATCTAAGTACCATCTGTTGGAGTGGGGATGATGTAGGGACGCTGATGCCGACCCGGTATCTAAGTACCATCTGTTGGAGTGGGGGTGATGTAGGAACGCTGATGCCGACCCGGTATCTAAGTACCATCTGTTGGAGTGGGGATGCTGTAGGGACGCTGATGCCGACCCGGTATCTAAGTACCATCTGTTGGAGTGGGGGTGATGTAGGAACGCTGATGCCGACCCGGTACCTAAGTACCATCTGTTGGAGTGGGGGTGATGTAGGAACGCTGATGCCGACCCGGTACCTAAGTACCATCTGTTGGAGTGGGTGTGATGTAGGGACGCTGATGCCGACCCGGTATCTAAGTACCATCTGTTGGAGTGGGGATGCTGTAGGGACGCTGATGCCGACCCGGTATCTAAGTACCATCTGTTGGAGTGGGGGTGATGTAGGAACGCTGATGCCTACCCGGTACCTAAGTACCATCTGTTGGAGTGGGGATGCTGTAGGGACGCTGATGCCGACCCGGTACCTAAGTACCATCTGTTGGAGTGGGGGTGATGTAGGGACGCTGATGCCGACCCGGTACCTAAGTACCATCTGTTGGAGTGGGGGTGATGTAAGGACGCTGATGCCGACCCGGTACCTAAGTACCATCTGTTGGAGTGGGGGTGATGTAGGGACGCTGATGCCGACCCGGTACCTAAGTACCATCTGTTGGAGTGGGGATGATGTAGGGAACGCTGATGCCGACCCGGTACCTAAGTACCATCTGTTGGAGTGGGGTGATGTAGGGACGCTGATGCCGACCCGGTACCTACAGTACTATTTGTTTGAGTGGGGTGATGTAGGGACGCTGATGCCGACCCGGGTACCTAAATACTATTTGTTTGAGTGGGGGTGATGTAGGGACGCTGATGCCTACCCGGTACCTAAGTACCATCTGTTGGAGTGGGGATGATGTAGGGACGCTGATGCCGACCCGGTACCTAAGTACCATCTGTTGGAGTGGGGGTGATGTAAGGACGCTGATGCCGACCCGGTACCTAAGTACCATCTGTTGGAGTGGGTGTGATGTAAGGACGCTGATGCCGACCCGGTACCTAAGTACCATCTGTTGGAGTGGGGGTGATGTAGGGACGCTGATGCCGACCGGGTACCTAAGCACCATCTGTTGGAGTGGGGGTGATGTAGGGACGCTGATGCCGACCGGGTACCTAAGCACCATCTGTTGGAGTGGGGGTGATGTACGGACGCTGATGCCGACCGGGTACCTAAGCACCATCTGTTGGAGTGGTGGTGATGTACGGACGCTGATGCCGACCCGGTACCTAAGTACCATCTGTTGGAGTGGGAGTGATGTAGGGACGCTGATGCCTACCCGGTACCTAAGTACCATCTGTTGGAGTGGGGGTGATGTAGGGACGCTGATGCCGACCGGATACCTAAGTACCATCTGTTGGAGTAGTGGTGATGTAGGGACGCTGATGCCGACCCGGTACCTAAGTACCATCTGTTGGAGTGGGGATGATGTAGGGACGCTGATGCCGATCCGGTACCTAAGTACCATCTGTTGGAGTGGGTGTGATGTAGGGACGCTGATGCCGACCCGGTACCTAAGTACCATCTGTTGGAGTGGGGGTGATGTAGGGACGCTGATGCCGACCCGGTACCTAAGCACCATCTGTTGGAGTGGGGGTGATGTAGGGACGCTGATGCCGACCCGGTACCTAAGTACCATCTGTTGGAGTGGGTGTGATGTAGGGACGCTGATGCCGACCCTGGTACCTAAGTACCATCTGTTGGAGTGGGGGTGATGTAGGGACGCTGATGCCGACCGGGTACCTAAGCACCATCTGTTGGAGTGAGGGGTGATGTAGGGACGCTGATGCCGACCGGTACCTAAGTCACCATCTGTTGGAGTGGGGGTGATGTAGGGACGCTGATGCCGACCGGGTACCTAAGTACCATCTGTTGAAGTGGGGGTGATGTAGGGACGCTGATGCCGACCGGATACCTAAGTACCATCTGTTGGAGTGGGGATGCTGTAGGGACGCTGATGCCGACCCGGTACCTAAGTACCATCTGTTGGAGTTGGGATGCTGTAGGGACGCTGATGCCGACCCGGTACCTAAGTACCATCACCATGGGTACTCTCGCTGTCGTCCCTGGGGGGAAGTGGAATCAACAAGCACACTTTATAAATTCCCTTTCCTCAGCTTGGGCTTCTGCCGGACCTTTGTCTACACACCCCCTTTCAGTCTCTGGATCACTATCTCTCTCACTTCCTACCATAAGACAATATCCTTTCTCACATTCCTCCAGAACATATCACACCAACACTGGCTTCGAACAAAATGATAAAACATTTAATGCAGAAAAGTGTCACATGTGTGTGCAATGTATGTGTGTGGAGATATGTGGTGTAGTCTATCGTGAATGTGAGATATAATCAGGTAGTTCAGGATCAGAGTCAACTTTCATCATCGTGCTCCGGCCATACAACTGCACAACATTCAAGATCAGAAGGAGCTCACCCGATGATCTGTCTCTCCGGCCGATTGTTGACTTCTTCCTGTATATCTTGGATAGTTTGGATGTCTGGTCACCAATGGGTGATTTGATTAGTTACCGTCCCTTAGGTCGACACAGACGGTGAACATGTGTCCAGTGATGAAAGAACACAACCACTGGTCCAATAACATCTCTACTAAACATTGCTGTCAGTCAATCTACGAAATTTTTCATGTCATTAGGGAAAATGTTATTTAGTTATAGTCTTCCCCCTCTTATACTTCTTCTGGTAACTATCACAGTTAATAATTCCGTTGTTGTTTGGAATACAGCCACTGACCAGTCACTCTTCTCGCGATTCACTATCTGTATTCAAATGAAACCAGGAAGTATTGGACCTTCTTTGAGGAACAGGGTTCAATTGTTGAGGTCAGTTAGCACTGCACCAGGGTATTGCCATTTTCCTCATCTCTGAGTGGTAGGTAAATTCTCTGTTCTAGTGGAACCTTATGTAAATTCTTCCAAGTCAGAATCGAAATCACAACTTCACATTAAGGAAAAAATGTCCGTCGCTGTTCACAACATTAGACACCGTGATTTCTTTTCATATTTTGAAATGGATCAACTCCACCCTCCTTTTTGTTTCAAACCATCCTGCACACTGCTCCCAATTTAGTTATTTTTCAGACAGCCGAGAATGTTGTCTGAGTGACGTCACTGACTTGGCCGGCAACCAAGTTAAGACGGCGTTTTCTCTCTCATCTTTAGATCCGGGTAAAACAACATGCCGACGAGTCTCCTTTGATCCTGGGGAAATCTCAAAGAATCCTGGCTGTGTTTGATTTGATGAAACACCCCCCCCCCCCCCCCCCCCACAACAAAAAGTTGCAGAGGCCTAGACCGACTGTCTCTGGCCTTCATCATTCTGGTCGACTACCTCCAGTAATTCCGTGACAGGTACTGTGTTGCGAGCGCTCTCCTGCCCCTCTCAAAGCTCAGAAATCAGCGGGGTGTGGAGGACCGGCACTGGAACTTCACATCTGCAGAGAATTATATTAGGACGTATCTGGGTCATGATTCAGCACAACACGTAATTATTAGCTCGCGGTAAGTCTCCGCTGCAAATATTTCTTCCACTGGTTTTAGGTATTTCATTGGAAACAGACTCCAAGCCAATGTCAAGAGAGAGGAGTCTGTTGTCATAACATGAATAGACAAGATTTGAATCAGACTTGATCAAGTCAAAACGATAGAGCAAAGTTGTGGATCATGTTAGCTCAGGGTGTAGTTTTGCCATCACAAGTATAATTTTTTTGTTTGTAAATGATCGCCTGTATTGTATACAGAGACCTCTACGAGTGCTCCAGTCTCTCGCCATATACCACACAGTGAGCATCTTAACACAGTGCACGAAATTCGTAAATTCGACGAAAATACACATATTGATATAACAGAATAACACACATCATGAATATATTCTTTCGCAATTGTGTTTCAAACTTTAAAGTTTTACCTGGTCAGCGTCCCATCGGCCTACTGTTTTCGATTTCCAAATGCTGCGAAATATTTAACGAGTCGAACACTGGTCTTCCCAATGTTTAGCTCCACATCTGAACCACCAGCTTAGTGTCAGGGAGGAGCACATCATCACTATTCTATTCTGTAAAATCCACACGGCTGTTGCCATGAATAATACCAGGCATGCTCCAAGTAAAGGCAAACGTCGTACTTCTAATTCAATCGATTCACAAAAATATATGTGCCAGATGTCATGTCCCCATACAGTATAATTATCACATTATGTCCCCTACTGGGTATCCTCACCCTATGCCCCCTACAGTGTAATCCTCACACAATGTCCGCTACACTGTAAGCCTCACACTATGTCCCCTACAGTGGAATCTTTACACAATGTCCCCTACAGTATAATCTTTACGCTATGTCCCCTACAGTATAATCTTTACGCTATGTCCCCTACAGTATAATCTTCACACTATGTCCCCTACATTATAATCGTTACACTATGTCCCCTACAGTGTAATCTTTACGCTATGTCCCCTACAGAGTAATCTTTACACTATGTCCCCTACAGTGTAATCTTTATACTATGTCCCCTACAGTGTAATTCAAACACTATGTCCCTTACAGTGTAATCCTCACACTATGTCCCCTACAGTATAATCTTCACACTATGTCCCCTACAGTGTAATTCAAACACTATGTCCCCTACAGTATAATCCTCACACTATGTCCCCTACAGTGTAATCCTCACACTATGTCCCCTACAGTATAATCCTCACACTATGTCCCCTACAGTGTAATTCAAACACTATGTCCCTTACAGTGTAATCCTCACACTATGTCCCCTACAGTATAATCTTCACACTATGTCCCCTACAGTGTAATTCAAACACTATGTCCCCTACAGTATAATCCTCACACTATGTCCCCTACAGTGTAATCCTCACACTATGTCCCCTACAGTATAATCCTCACACTATGTCCCCTACAGTGTAATCCTCACATTATGTCCCCTACAGTGTAATCCTCACACTATGTCCCCTACAGTATAATCTTCACACTATGTCCCCTACATTATAATCTTTACACTATGTCCCCTACAGTGTAATCTTTACGCTATGTCCCCTACAGTGTAATCTTTATACTATGTCCCCTACAGTGTAATTCAAACACTATGTCCCTTACAGTGTAATCCTCACACTATGTCCCCTACAGTATAATCTTCACACTATGTCCCCTACAGTGTAATTCAAACACTATGTCCCCTACAGTATAATCCTCACACTATGTCCCCTACAGTGTAATCCTCACACTATGTCCCCTACAGTATAATCCTCACACTATGTCCTCTATAGTGTAATCCTCGCACTATGTCCCCTACAGTGTAATCCTCGCACTATGTCCTCTATAGTGTAATTCTCGCACTATGTCCTGTATAGTGTAATTCTCACACCATTTCCCATACAGTAGTCAGTATGCTTTCCATCTTTCAAAAGGCAACCTTTGACATAACGATAGTTATACCGATCAGGTCTTAGTCAGATATGACTGTGCTACCGTATGACAATAGATGGTACTACCTGCTTTCTGTTAGCGCTGAATGTTGGGCGGCGCTCACCAAACTTAACACCCCACATTGTACCAACGGCTTCGGGCGGAGGAGTGCAACCTAAAGACAAAATGTCAAGGCAGGGCAGACCAGGCCCTAAGTCTTTGTCGACAACCGGTCTAGGATGGAAGCTCCGACAGGCGGACAGTTAAATTATTGCTTTGCTGATCCGGCAGCTTCTGCAGCTTGTCTTGTTCCAGACATACTGGTGTTACCTTTCCTATGGAGTAAACTAGTCAGGCCGAGAGAGGGATCATGCTGTATGGGCAAAATATGGTCTCTAAATTCAGCCCAGGCGTTGTGTTATGGATAGCTATATCTCCATTTTACAAACGATAGTCTGTCAAGACGGCAAGGTGCCAATCATTCAGTCAGTTATACCGATTCACTTGTTTAAAAATATTCTCATTAACTCGCATAAGAGTATTTAAGCCTAGGTCGTACATCTGATGCTTTTGTACTAAAGACCGCTTGGAATTACTCCCGTGTGTTGCCGGGGCCCATAAGGGAAGCAAAGAATAGCAACACTGTAGCCTACCACGCATGTCGTAAGAGGCGACTAAGGAGGCTATGGTTCCGTCGCCCTGCTACTGAGTGAGTGCGTGGCGCGACACTGTGAGCTGTGAGTTTTCGTGTGAAATGTTTTGAATCTGCCCGAAGTTTTTTGGGACGTGACTGCATGTTCGAAGCGATGGCAGCTGGCTATGTCCCAGAGTTGACCGGTTTTTGCCTTATGCAGAAATGCGTGGCTGCTGGGCTTTTGGTTGACTGCCGCTACCATCGACGATGAACTGTATTTTCGTGGACTGTGTGGGTGAACATCTAGGAAACATCCAGATGGGAAAATGACTGCCGATTCCATCAGAGATAAACTGGATGTTTCGTGGGGGACTATTGTGTTGACATTCTGGCGGCGGCATTATGCACAGTGTATCTGTGCGGGCTGTTGTTTGTCGAGACTCCTGTCTTTTCCACTTTTAACATAGGGCAGTGGGGAGCGTTTTATGTGATATTCACTGGCACA
This sequence comes from Cepaea nemoralis, assembly GCA_014155875.1. Classification (NCBI taxonomy): domain Eukaryota; kingdom Metazoa; phylum Mollusca; class Gastropoda; order Stylommatophora; family Helicidae; genus Cepaea; species Cepaea nemoralis. The sequence continues at coordinate 298,117 of JACEFZ010015662.1, read as the reverse complement.
GGAACGGAGCATAATGGGGACGACCTGTTGCTGTGAAGTTGGAACCGCGACTAACTAACTAACTAACTAACTAACTAACTAACTAACTAACTAACTAACTAACTAACTAACTAACTAACTAGCTTGGAATTAAGCCTAGGTGTAAGTCAGACACGTTGACACATAAGTACAGCACAGAATCAAGGCTAGATCCGAAGTCCGATACTTTGACACGTAAGTACAGCACAGAATCAAGGCTAGATCCGAAGTCCGATACTTTGACACGTAAGTACAACACAGAATCAAGGCTAGATCCGAAGTCCGATACTTTGACACGTAAGTACACCACAGAATCAAGGCTAGATCCGAAGTCCGATACTTTGACACGTAAGTACAGCACAGAATCAAGGCTAGATCCGAAGTCCGATACTTTGACACGTAAGTACAACACAGAATCAAGGCTAGATCCGAAGTCCGATACTTTGACACGTAAGTACAACACAGAATCAAGGCTAGATCCGAAGTCCGATACTTTGACACGTAAGTACAACACAGAATCAAGGCTAGATCCGAAGTCCGATACTTTGACACGTAAGTACAACACAGAATCAAGGCTAGATCCGAAGTCCGATGCTTTGACACGTAAGTACAACCTGGAAGTAAGCCAAGGTGGGTAATGTTTCTTCCATGGATTTTAATTATTTCACTGTCAGCAGACTCCTAGCCACTACTAGTGGAAACTATAGTTGATGTATGTTATGTAGCCATGTGTTGCTGCAGTCTCAACCTCTCCCATCCCCAAAACAGACATTGACGAGTGCCAGCAGCTCGACCTATGCCCTGCTCCGAGTCAGTGTTTGAACACCCCAGGTAGCTATCGTTGCCAGTGTAACCCAGGCTACCAACTTACTGCGTCAGGTCTGTGTGAGGGTAAGTTCGGTGATTAATGGCGTTTATAATAACTAAAAGATTTGATAATCATTTTATGTTCCATCTCGCTCCTCCACCTTATGTTTATAGGACCTAATATCTACCTAATTATATGTCTGTCTGCCTGTGTGTATATGTGTGTGTGTGTGTGTGCGCGCGCGCATGTGCGTCCGTGGGGAAGTGGTTGTGTGTTCGTTTCTGGACTCATTCATCCGGTTCGTGAGTGGGATGTTTTGTTGTTGTTTTTTTTGGTGGAGGGGGGGGGGGGGGGACTCCCAGTGATCCTGGCTGGAGCTAAGGAGTTTATGCTCTGTGTGACGCTGTCAGGTACTCAATGCGAATCAACAATGGCATCCAGGTGAACAGTTACAACAATGCAGATAAAGTAATCAAAGCTAAACAAACAATGCTGGACCACCAAGACAAAGCTATCACAATGAAACAAGAAAACAGACATAAGCAACCATCAAATACACTAGGTGAATGAAGCCAGGCAAATTAACAAACGAATAAAACAAAGGAGCAAACAACACACTCAGGCAATTAAAATAAAAACAAGTTGCTGCATATTCTTTACAGGATGTAGATGTTAACCCCAGCATCTTTTGGCTGTTCGTGATTACTGAACATGTTTACGTTCCTTAGATTGCCTTTGCTTTCTGATTGACTGGCACCCATACCATTTCATAAAAAACCAACGTAAGGCAGTCTGGTGCCAAATCACTCCAGTCGTGTTTTGAACGCGGGATTACGAACTGCGTCGGTAAAACCTTCGCCACGGAGTCGGCTAGTAAAACCAACTGCAAATAGACAAACGCACTCTGGGTAATATGCTTAAAATCTGTCTGTGTGTGTTTACCGCAATAATTTTACAATGTGTTTGTTTTTCACTGTAAATGTAACATTCATAATAGATAACTGGTATGCGAAAGATGAGTGACGGGAAGGGTTAAATGTAAGACGGGCCTGTGTGTACAATTTGTGACCCTTTGAAAATAAAGCTCGTTCGTTCGTTCGTTAAAGTTTATATGTATACAAATCACATATTAATGAGGGTTATACTGCTAATTAGGCTAGCGCATTTGCCCTATCGTGCACTATCAATACCTCACCCAGAGGTACAGATCCAGCCATTTTTTCCGCCTGTTCGTTTCCCAACACCAGCATGCCCTATCTGTAAGCTTGCCCAATACTCCCTATCTTTGATATTTTAACTGAAGCATGCCAACTCTCCACGAAGCACACCTGTCGTCACTCTTCCCAGCATTCTCCTGAGTCCGTTGCAATCACGACTTGTGTTGTTGCTTGTCCTCCAGCCAGCGGAGCGCCGAAGTGACTGCCTGCACCTCCGTTCTCAGAATAAATGTGGTGGTATCAGATGCCTTATCGTGAACTATTCCTTAACATTTTCATTGGACAGTATCAGGCATTGGCATTAACACAGAATAAACGTCGATACACTAGTTGTCAGCTGCATTAACTTCCAGTATTAAACATCGTGATGTAACATATTTAATGTAATCATGCGTCTCAGTATTAAAAACATGACAGATTTAATGTGATCACATGTCTCAATATTACAAAACATAATAAATTTAGTCTGATCACATTGTTTCAATATTACAATACATGACTGATTTAATGCAATCTCATACTTGAACATCACAAAACACAACGTAAAACTTCTTTCTCTAATTTTCCCAATCGTTAACACAAATCCCTGCTACATTTGAACACTGTAGGAGGTTTGTTTTCACATGGTGTGGTATCTGGTGTTTCTCTGCACAAAGTTAACTTAACATGTTTCTGTTGTTGTTGTTGTTGTTGTTGTTGTTGTTGTTGTTGTTGTTGTTGTTTGTCCATCAAGAATAATGATGACCATTAATTTCATCAAGTGGGGTTGAAAGTATGAAGCCGTGAGTTTTAAGATGGCTGATAAGGCCTATTTTGGCTCGAAATGTTCTTTGACAATGTGAACAAAGAATGCTTGACGTTTCTGGAAGAGGATTTCCTGCAGCTTTTTTTCTGTCTTGCCTTTTCTTCACAGCTCTTGCAGTCCTGGTTGCCTCACACGTGACTGCACCCTTCCGTAATGATGCACGCCACGAATTTCGGTCTCTGGCTGCAGTCTCTCAGGTGTCATGATGAATTCCAAAAGCATTTAGTGAGATTTTCAGAGTGTCTTTAAAGCGTTTCCGCTGGCCGCCTTGGGAGCGTTTACCACAACGCAACTCGCCATAAAAGATTCGTGTCAGGAGCCTGTGATCTGGCATACGAGTTAAATGACCAGCCCAGCGAATCTGATTCTTCATTAGTATAGTGTGGATACTGGGCATGGACGCTCTTTCTAGGACTTCAGTGTCTGGGATCTTGTCTTGCCATTTAATCTTCAGTAGCTTCCTAAGGCATATTGTGTGGAAGTGGTTTAATTTCCTAGCGTGTCGCTGATAAACAGTCCAGGTTTCACAAGCATATAGCAGTGTGGATAATACAACTGCTTTGTAGACTTTCAGCTTTGTTTGCAGGCTTATTCCATTTCTGCCCCATACATTCTTGTACAGTCTGCCAAAGGCCGCACTGGCCTTGGAGATTCTTGCATTCACTTCGTCATTAATTGTGGCAGCTTGTGACACAGTGCTGCCAAGATAGGTGAATTTGTCCACAACACTTAGTCTATGACCATTCACTTTGATATTCGACACATGTTTCTACTGGCGGAGTGGTTGGTCCTGAATCCTCGGAAAGACTGAGTTTCAATTAGAACAGTGGTTCTCAACCTTTTTTGGCCCGTGCCCCCCTTCACCATATTTTCAGAACGTCATCCCCCCTTCCTATCAAAAATTTGGCCCGTGCCCCCCTTCACCGTATTGTCAGAACGTCATTCCCCCCTCCCCTTTCAAATTTCCTATCTACAAATCCCCCCACCCCTACACAGTATACGTAAAATGGAAGGTAAATTTAATAGCATATACTAAAACAAGTCTAGACATCCACATAAAACATGATTTGTGGGTCTACTTCTTCTTCTTCTTCAGCTTTCCGAGCCATTGAGGTTCTTTGCTGCAAATACAATCCGTCTCCATTCGTCTCTCTGGTTGACCTTCTCTTGCCAGTCGTTGATTCCAAGTGCTTGTAGGTCTGTACATGTATTATCTCTCCACCGTCTTCTTGGTCTACCTCGGGGTCTACGGTCATTTATTTCCTGAGTGTAAGCGAGTTTTGTTTCCCTATTATCTTCCATTCTTTCTATATGCCCCAGCCATTGTAGTCTATTAGCCTTCATGATACCAGTGATTAGCGGGGACTTAAACAGATCATAAATGTCTTTGTTACTTCTTCTTTTCCACTCTCCACTTTGTGTATCCCTAATGGGTCCAAAGATGCGTCATAAAATTTTGTTCTCAAAGGTTTGTAACAAGGCTTCGTCTCCTTTCGTTGTACTCCAGGTTTCAGAGCCATACAGCACAACTGGTCTGATCAGTGTTTTGTATATTGTGATTTTGGTGTTACGAGATAGTGCCTTTGATTTTAGTAGATGTTGTAGTGCATAGTATATCTTATTTCCAGAGTTGATTCTAGTTTGTATTTCTTCCCTTATGATGTTGGAGCAGTTGAAGATTGTACCCAGGTATTTGTATGTTTCCGTTCTTTTAATGGTCATATTATCTATTTGTATGTAGCCAGAGTTTTTAGCCATTCCGTCTCTTGAAATTACCATATATTCTGTCTTATCTAGGTTGATAACCAGCCCCATCTGTTGAGCTTTTTCCTTTAAGTGAGATAATATTTCCAATGTCTTTTGTTCACTTTGCCCTATAATATCTATATCATCTGCATAACCAAGCAGCTTGGATGTTCCTCCAATATCACATTCCTCCTTTATCTTCCTTACAACTTTATCTAGAGCCAGATTGAAGGGTAGCGGCGATAGTGCATCACCCTGTTTCAAGCTAGATGTTATTTGGAAGGGGTCTGATTTCCTGCCTTTATATGTTACTATATTATAAGTATCTTCCATGCATAGTCTGGTCATGTTGATTAACTTCCTTGGTATTCCAAATTCCTGCATAGCATTCCATAGACTATTCCTATGGACACTATCATAAGCCTTTTTAAAATCCACAAAAATGTTATGGAGATCTCTTTTATATTCCCAATGTTTCTCGGCTATTTGTCGTAAGATAAATATCTGATCTATTGTTGATCTGTTTTGTCTAAAACCCGCCTGGTAGTCACTTAATATGTCTTCTGAATATGGTTTTAGTCTATTTAGTTTGTGGGTCTACTAACTTTATAAAATGAATTTTAGAAGGATGAGACGTACATAAAAGTAAAGTATGAAGGGAAAAACAATATCAAGTAATCGGTTCTTGTATTAACGCGATCTTGAAATGGTCTTCATCCCCCCCCCTTGGAAACCCTCAAATTTCCCCCTGGGGGGGGGGGGGATTCCCCACCGGTTGAGGACCACTGAATTAGCATGTCAGATGTGTTGGCGTTCTGGAGGTCAGAGTCGTGCAATGGGTTTGCGTTTATCGGAATGAGGTTGCTGTAGTCTGTCCTCATGCCTCATGACAGTATACCGTAGTACAATGTCTACGGGCAGAGCTTAGCTTCACCTCTCCAAGCTCAGAAAGAAGTCATGCCTGCACAACGGGTATTGGAACTTCATATCTGCGGAGTGGCATATTAAAGAACGAAAGAACTCTATTTTCACAGGGTTAAGAATTGGGCACGCAGGCCCGTCCGACATTCTGCCCTGGTTATCTCTCTACTCTCAGCGCTGTTGAAGATGTAACCAGGTCATGACTCACCACAGCACATTAGGCCTGACTGGGAGTAGGCCTGACTGGTATTAGGCCTGACTGGTATTAGGCCTGACTGGGATTAGGCCTATCTGGGAGTAGGCCGGACTGGGATTAGCCTGAGTGGGAGTAGGCCTGACTGGGATTAGGCCTGACTGGGATTAGGCTTAATTGAGATTAGGCCTGATTGGGAGTAGGCCTGAATGGGATTAGGTCTGACTGGGATTAGGCCTGACTGGAATTAGGCCTGACTGGGATTAGGCCTGACTGGGATTAGGTCTGACTGGGAGTAGGCCTGACTGGGATTGGGCTTGACTGGGATTAGGCTTGATTGGGAGTAGGCCTGGCTGGGATTAGGCTTGACTAGTATTAGGCCTGAATGATATTAGGCTTGAATGATATTAGGCTTGAATGATATTAGGCTTGACTGGTCAGGTTTCCTTCCCGGGTTTTCACTTTTTCATTGTCAACAAATTCCAATCTAATGCCCACGGAAACTATAGTTGATATATGTAATGTAATATGTGTTGCTGCAGTCTCAATCTCTCCCACACACCAGACATTGACGAGTGCCTCCAGCTTGACCTATGTCCAGATCTGGATCAATGTGTGAACACCCCAGGCAGCTACCACTGTCAGTGTAATTCAGGTTACCAAATTAGCGCGTCAGGTCTGTGTAAAGGTAAGTTATGATTAATAGGGTTTATTATTGTTGTACAGTTTCGTAATGAAGTTTCTCCTAGCCGCTCTCTTACTACTGCTCCCTAGGGCCTATCTATATATGTGTCTACCTATCTATTGTGTGTGTATGAACCGGTCTGCCTGTGTATGTATGTGTGTTTTCTGTTTGTTTGTTTGTACTGATGGATATGTATTTATTTATTTGAATGGATCGATGGATTTGGTAGATGGACCGGGATTGTGTGTGTGGGTGTGTGTATGTTTGTATGTCGTGTATGTGTATTGTTTACGTGTGCACATGTATAGATAAGCGCCTGCGCGCGCGCGTGTGTGTGTATGTGTGTGTTTGTGTGTGTGTGTGTGTGTGTGTGTGGCTGGCGGACAGGGTAGAAGACTCCCGCTATTGCGTATTTATAACATTGGCACCTTGCCGTCTTGACAGACGATAGTTTGTGCTTTAAAAAGGCATAATAACTTTTAACTATGGCGGTAGCAAATGTGACTGATAAGGCCAATTCGCTCTGTAAATGTCCGTTCAAATTGGGTGCATGTGAACACATGGTCATTTCCACCATCATGCACCACCTTACGTCTCATACGCTCGGTGTTTGACTTATCTGCAATAATTTTCTCCTTTGTCTTTATTCCATTTCATATCTTTGCCTTCCATGCAACACGTTCAGCGGCGACTTGCTCCCACTGTGCATTATCAATGCCTGTATCAATCATGTCCCGCTTACACACATCTTTGTATCGTAGTAGAGGCCGACCCTGAGATCTCTTACCCATCTGTAATTCACCAAAAAAGATGTCCTCTGGTATTCTCCCAACATCCATCCTCCTAAGATGTCCTATCCATCTAAGTCTACGAAGACTGAGCATGGAATAAACCGTCACACAACCTGATCTTTCCAATACTTCAGTATTTGTGATTTTGTCTTGCCACATAATACCAAGAATTCTTCGCAGACACCGCATATGAAAGCTGTTTAAACGTTTCTCTTGGTGTGAGTAAGTTTTCCAGGTTTCACTGCCATAAAGAAGAGTACTAAGGACACAGGCTTGATAGACAAGGACTTTTGTTTTGGCAGTAAGCTTCCTGTTCTCCCAGACTCTGTTTGTTAATCTGTTCATTGTTGTTGCTGCCTTACCAATCCGGATGTTGATTTCCTGATCTAGGGATAATTTGCTATTTACCACTGATCCTAGATATGTAAAATGGTCTACCATCTCTAGTTCGGCGTCGTCAATAAAGATTGATGGTACCCCATGTGCACCTTGTGACATAATCTGTGTCTTCTTTTTGCTAATTGTTAAACCAAATTCAGAACAAGCATTGGAGAATGCAGATAGTAGACATTGCAATTCTTCCTCAGAGTGGGTCGTAACTGCAGCATCATCTGCAAAAAGCAACTCTCTGATCAGTACCCTCCTAATTTTGGTCTTGGCCTTCAATCTCTGAGCATTGTAGAGGCCGCCATCTGAGCGTGAGTGAATGTATATACCACCATCCTGATCACGAAAGGCATATTTCAGTAGAAGTGAAAAGTATATTCCAAAGAGGGTGGGAGCTAGTACACAACCTTGCTTAACTCCACTCTTGATTTCAAACTCTTCAGAAGTTGCACCATCAAACTTGATTATACCCTTCATGCCTGTGTGGAATGATTCCACAATGGACAGAAGAGTTGGTGGGCAGCCAATCTTCTTTAGTGCCTTGAACAGACCCTCACGACTGACCAAATCAAATGCCTTTGTGAGGTCGATGAAGGCAATAAACAGTGGTTGATTCTGTTCACGGCATTTTTCTTGCATTTGTCGCAATGAGAATATCATATCAATGGTAGACCGGTTCTGTCGAAAGCCACACTGTGATTCGGGGTAGACTTGATCTCCTAGGACTTGAAGTCTGCGCAGAACAATTCTGGCAAATACTTTTCCAACAATACACAGAAGTGAGATACCCCTATAGTTGTTGCAGTCGCTCCGATCGCCCTTGTTCTTGTACAGTGTTATGATGCTTGAATCTTTGAAATCCTGTGGGACTTGTCCTTCTCGCCAGCATAGCTCTATTAGCTGGTGGATCTGTAGAGTGAGTGTGTCTTGCCCACTCCTGATAACCTCTATTGGAATCCCATCCTTACCTGGAGCCTTGCCAGATGCAAGTTCATTTATAGCACACTTAACTTCTGTTATGGTGGGAAGTGTGTCCAGGTGGTCAAGAGTTGGTAGAGCCTCTATGGCGTTGAGGGCATCATCCGCTAGTTTGGTCTCACTTGAGTAAAGCTCCAAATAGTGCTCTACCCATCTGTCCATCTGCTGTTTCTTATCAGTTATGATTTCTCCAGTCAAGGTTTTCAATGGTGCACTTCTTTTGATCACTGGACCACAGGCTTTCTTTATTCCTTCATACATGCTTCTGATGTTTCCCTTATCACTTGCGATTTGAATGGACTCACATAACTTGATCCAATAATCATTTGCACACTGCCTGGCAGCCTTTTGCACATCCTTCCTAGCTTGCTTTAGCTCACTCAGAGTGTTACGCGTTGGTCTTTCCTTGTTTCTTAAGAGAGCTATCTTCTTCTTATCAATCAAGGGCTGCAGAGTCTGGCTGTTTGCCGCAAACCAGTCCTGCCTCTTATGATCCACAGTGCCGTAAACCCCTACGGCAGTTTTATAAAGAGTTTCCTTAAGTTGACCCCACTTTTCATTTACTGTACAATTTTCTGGTGTATCAGTGAAAGCGTCTTCAAGTTGCTGTTGAAACTGAAAGCACTTTTCAGGATCGTGAGTGTTAATAATATTAATCCTGGGGCTAGATTTGTGTTTAGCTGTGTAGATTCTCTTTGGTCTTAGTCTAATCCTTGCAACAACCAAAGAGTGATCCTGTATCACAGTCAGCACTGTGGTAACTTCGAGTCAATGATATATGGTTCAGATGTTGTCTCCAGTGTGATGATGAAGTCCAGCTGGTGCCAATAGGCCGGATCTTGGATGTTTCCATGTGACCTTATGCAGCTCTTTTGTTTTAAAAAAGGAGTTTGTAATACATAGGTCATTTCTGGTGCAATGCTCCAGCAGTCTTTGCCCATTTTCATTCATGCGACCGATGTTGTGTTTTCCAAGGCACACTGGCCATGAATTCGAGTCCTTGCCCACACGAGCATTGAAATCACCGAGCATATAAATGTAGTCAGATTTTGGAACTGCCTTGATCACGGAGTCTAACTCCTCATATAACGAATCCTTCACATCGAGTCTTTAGTCTTTTAGTCTTTTAGTCGTTGGATCAACATGAAGGCACACGGGTTTAACCCATAAGTGCTCCGTTTTCCTCCTAACTCAAACCTGAGTCTGGAGAAACTCAGCTCAATGCACGAACTCCGTTGTATCGGCGAGGATCCTGAAATGCTTTGGGTAGATTTTTAACTCGAAATTTTGCCCGGGCAGCGCCGAAGTAGGTGTCCGCCTCGAGTGCTAGAGGTCCCGGGTTCAGGCCCCGGTGAGGACCAGGATTTATTTAAAGAATCCACCTGGACTTCCAGTGCTTTCCCCTGGTCTCTGGGTAGTGAGATCGGACGCCCGTGTGTATTGTTGCGCACGTAAAAAATCCCTTGGCAGTTGGAAATCGAAAAAGAGGAATCGAGTGTCGGTGCATATGCAGTAATAATGGTGGCAAAACCACAAGAGGTTGCCAAGCGCAGGGATAATAGTCTTTCATTTCCTCCTGCTGGAATTTCAATAACTTCCAGCAGCGAATTCTTCACTGCAAAGCCAACACGGTCTTGCCTTTTTTCTGCCTGCTCTCTACCCTTAAAAAAAAGGTGTAATTGTTTTCCCTGGGTGACCCTTCCTCAGCGAGGCGAGTCTCCTGCAGGCCAGCAATATCAATGTCAAGGACGATTGAGTTCAACATCAATCACAGCCGTTTTTCTCACATCGTTAATATTGGTCAAGTCAGTGGAAAATCCTGTACACATGGTTCTCACGTTCCAGGTTGCAAGCCGTAGCCTGAGGCCTCCACTTTTCTTTTTATTAGTACCTGGTGCATTGGTTTTACAGCCTGCGATTCAGACTTTGTCCTAGCCCCAAGCACCCATTGAAGCAGGCAGGCTGTGGCGGATCAGCACCTAATTGGCCGGGGGCTGCCCATCTTGAGGAGGGCATTAGCTGATCAGTGACACCTGTAGGTGTCTCCCGCCGTCAGAGGTAACGCGTGGCGCCCCATGTCTACGCCAACTGACAAGGACTTATAACCCGTAACAGTTGCCTCTCGTTTTGATTCCGAGACCGGTTAAGACCAGAGAAGGAGTTATTGTCTCTCCATAGCACAAAGCCTGGGCTAAAATATAGAGATCATGTGTTGCCCATTCAGCATGATCCCTCTCTCGGCCTGCCTAGTTCACTCCAGAGGAAAGGTAACACCTCTACATCTGGAACAAGACAAGCCGCAGAAGCTGCCGGATCAGCAAAGCAATGCTCTAACTGTCCGCCTGTCGGAGCTTCAATCCTAGACCAGCCGCCAACCAAGGCTTAGGGCCTGGTCTGCCATGCCATGACATTTGTCTTTAGGTTGCATTTCCTCGCACCAGGATAAGGTTAGTACCCTCCCAATTGCGCTCTTCCGCCCGAAGCCGTTGGCACAATGTGGGGTGTCGGGTTTGGTAAGCGCCGCCCAACGTTCGGCGCTAACAGAAAGCAGGTAGTGCCGTCTACTGTCATACGGTAGCTCAGTCATATCTGACTAAGACCTGACACCAAGCGTATTATAACACGACAGACATATACATGTTCAACCAATCAATCATGTGTCATGCCGGAAAGCGTGGGCGGTCATGACTAGCCATTTCACTCGATCACCAGAGTCGTAGATCAGCTCAGTGTTCCTGTCTCGACCATGCCATGTGGCCAAGCCATCCAGGTATTTTCCTCTCGGTCTTCCTCTTGGTCTGTTCCCTTCGATCTTGCCAGTTGTCACCAAGTTCTCCAAATCATTTCTTCTCATAACATGTCCAAAAAATGTTGACTGTCTACGTCTGATTTCTCTAATCAGTTTACGATTTTCATTTGTCTCCTGTAGTACTTGGTCATAGTTTTTCTGTCTGTCCATGGTATTCTTTGCATTCTTCTCAGAAACCACATTTCTGCAGCCTTCAGATATTTTTTCAGCTTGACTGCTCATTGGCCAAGTTTCACATCCATACAAAAGAACAGGCTCTATGTATCCCCTCAACACTCTTTTCCTCGTTTCAGTTGACATCTTTTTATTGGTCAGTATGTTTTTCATCTTGCTAAAAGCTACTTTCGCCATGGCGATTCTTGTTCTAATCTCTTCAAGGCATCTCCCATCAGATGTTATGACTGTTCCGAGATAATTGTACAGATTCACTTGTTGAAGAGCATTCCCATTTACTTGTATATTACATTGTGATATTTCGTTCTTCCTAGTGACGACCATAATTTGTGTCTTTTTACAATTTAATTCTAATCCCAATTGTTCACTGTGTGCTACAACCGCATCTACTAAATTTTGCAAACTATCACCCAGTAAAGTAAAATCTATCACCGAGTAAAGTAAAAACTATCGCCGAATAAAGTAAAACCTATCACTGAGTAAAATAAAAACTGTAACCAAGTAAAGTAAAACCTTTCACTGAGTAACGTGAACACTATCATCAAGTAAAGTATCATCAAGTAAAGCAAACAGTATAACCAAATAAAGTAACAACTATCACCGAGTAAAGTATCACAGAGTAAAGTAAAACCTATCACCGAGTAAAGTAAAAACTATCACCGAGTAAAGTAAAAACTATGATCAAAACATATTAAAAACTATCACAGAGTGGTGAAAACTAGGAAAACAATATAGAAAAAAGACAGACAAAGAAACACAGTAATTCAAACAGACAGACAGATAGGCAAAAGAAAGACAGACAGACAGGCAGACAGAAAGACAGACAAAGAAACGAGCAGTAATTCAAACAGAAAAATGGGAAATAGACAGACAGTTGGACAAAAGACAGAAAGAAACGTAGGAACTAAAGGAAGCAAGAGAAGAAGTAAAATGTGAAGGCTTACATTTTGTACAGGCTATCACATAAAGAGCCAAAGTTATGTTCATGTCCTTTGCAGAACGTTGCAATCAACCCCATTTATTGGCTGTTTGTGATTTACTAGACAATGTTAGTTCAGTACTTCGTCATTGCTTTCTGAGCCACCAACGCCCCATACCATCAAAATCAACGCAAAGCAGTCTGCTTCCAAATAGCCCGCGTCTGATTTCGAAGCCTCTACTCTGTAAGTCGGGGAATTGTGAAACAGCGTTGCGCTACCCTCTAAGCCACGGCTGTATTAAAGACAGGTTTAACAGGCAAGATGATCGACTTCATTGCACCGGGTGGTATCCCATATGGCTCGATCTCCTTCGGCAAGACGACCTAACGAAAGCGTCGCACACAGAACAAACTCCGTGGCCTTAGCGACGATCCCCGGGAGTGTGCGAGATAACTGCAAGCGTGAACTGAACGATGTAGTCCGGGATGGAACCCACAACCGTTGCAGCGCGAGGCAGACGGCGTAACCACTTGACCACGGAGACTCTCCAAAGAGTAAGTGAAAGTAACGGTCCCCTATTCGCGCCATTGAGCGTATTGTGTATATGGTGCTTGCCCGATATTGTTAGTCCAATCGGTACCCCATTTGTGATGGGATCTGTGTCATGTCAGACGCCTTTACTTTTCCGTACATTTCCTGGCATCCATTTTTTTTTTTTTTTTTATTGATAGGTGGACCTGGAAGCTAAGGAATATGTAAAAATGTCCCACTCGAAGGAGATTCGAATATATTATCATTGGTACGGCAGGGAAGCGTAATCGCCGCTGCGTTAACTGGACTCCTTTGGCGATGGTAACCGATGTTTTATTATATACCATAAATAATTCCTTGCTCCTCTATGTCTGTTCCAGATATTGATGAGTGTAAGAGCACTGGTATATTCACCTGTCCTACAAACAGTACCTGCAGTAATACACCTGGGAGCTATATCTGCTTATGTAACGAAGGATACCAGATGAATAAAACTCTCTGTGAAGGTAACGCGATCTGGTTCATTGTCTTTCTGTTCATACCAAACATGTCAGAATGGCCAATTTTCTTAGTCTTTCTACTACTATCAAATCTGTCAGAATGGTCAATTTTCTTTGTCTTTCTTATCCTTCCATATCTACCAGAATGGTCAATTTTCTTAGTCTTTCTACTCCTATCAAATCTGCCGGAATTGTCAATTTTCTTACCTTTTCTACGCCCACCAAATCTGCCAATCTGGTCAATTGTCATAGTCTTTCTTTTCCTAACAAAATCTACCAGAATGGTCTATTTTCTTAGTCTTTCTATTCCTAACAACATCTGCCGGAATGGTCAATTTTCATAGTCTTTTTACTCCTACCAAATCTGTCAGAATTGCCAATGTCTTTCTACTCCTATCAAATCTGTCGGAATTGTCAATTTTTTTAGTCTTTCTATACCTACCTAATCTGTCAGAGTGGCCAATTTTCTTAGTCTTTCTAAACCTACCAAATCTGCCAAAATGGTAAATTTTCTTAGTCTTTCTACTCCTAACAAATCAACCAAAATGGTCAATTTTCTTATTATTTCTACTCCTACCAAATCTATCAGAATTGTCAATGTTCATAGTCTTTCTACCACTACTAATTCTGCCAGAATGGTTATTTTTCTTAGTCTTTCTACTCATTATAAATTTACTAGAGTTGTCAATTTTCTTAGTATTTCGACTCCTACCAAATTTACCAGAATGGTCAATTTTCTTAGTCTTTCTACCGCTACTAAATCTGCCAAAATTGTCATTTTTCTTAGTCAATATACTCGTTACAAATGTGTCAATTTTCTTTGTATTTCTACTCATACCAAATCAACGAGAATGGTCAAATTTTTTAGTCTTTCTATTCCTACCAAACTCTGCCGAAATAGTCAATTTTCTTAGTCTTTCTACTCCTACCAAATCTGTCAGACTGACCAATTTTCTTAGTCTTTCTACCCCTGCTAATTCTGCCAGAATGATAATTTTTCTTAGTCTTTCCACTCGTTACAAATTTACTAGAGTTGTTAATTTTTTTAGTACTTCTACTCCTACCAAATCTACCAGAATAGTCAATATTCTTAGTCTTTCTACTGCTCACAATTCTTCCAGAATGGTCAATTTTCTTAGTATTTCTACCACTACCAAATCTACTAGAATTGTCAATTTTCTTAGTCTTTCTACTCCTACAAAATCTGCCCTAATGGTCATTTTACTTATTTCCACTCCTACCAAATTTATCACAGTGACCATTTTGCACCAGAATATTAGCTCAGATTTATTTCACAGTCACTCTTCAACCGGCTTGGACGGAAATTAAACAAATTAGTCAAAGGTAAAGACAAATATCCCGCCATTGCGGCGGTCATAAGTTCGAATCCATATTTTGGGGGATTTTAAAATTGCCTGGGCTCTCCAGCCTAAAATCAGTACCAGAACATACAATGGGAAGTGAAGGCAACTAGGAGCGGCTGGTTTAGTGGTTTGAACGCCGGATTCTCCTTCGGGAGACCCGGGTTCGAATCCTCGTTAAGGTGTGGGATGTTTTTCTGTCGGTGGCAAAAATAAAATCCTAACCTGCACAGTTCGCGGCGACTGCACTAGCCAGGCGGTCTTAATTCCTCAGGCTCAAAGACACCCCCCCCCCCCCCACTGCCATACACCTCAAGGTACTCTATTTGCAGTAAATGACAGTTTGACAGTGAAGGCAACGGGCAGGTTGCTGACCACATCCTATACCGAGGATATAATAATGTGAGATAACATCATGTGCCCAATGCCCCTTACGACATGCTAAAGGGCCCTTTACTGCCTGTTAAGGACCGATGTCCGCCAGTCTGTTACCGAAGCCCATAAGAATAGCAAAAATATGCACGACTGTTACCTCCATGTATGTAGTAAGAGGCGACTAAGGAGGGTTTGTGTGAGACCAACTACTTCATCCATTAGACAACTGTGGCTGTACAATCAAATCAGTTCATGAGTAAGTATGCAAATGGCTTGGCTTGAGTTGGTTGGGACCTGTGCTCCATTTGGAGAAGACAGGCAGCAGAAAACCAGATGATAACCCGCATCAAGAGAAGGCAGTGGGGGATCTCCGTGGCGAAGTGTTTCAGCCGTCTGTCTGAAGGTCGTTGGTTCATTCCCCTTCAGATAACGAGTGGAAATTTGTCCGGAGACTCATGTGAGTCATCGCTGGAACTATGGAGTTAGTGCATTTTGTGATGCTCTCGGCAAACGGATTGACGTTCTGCGGAGAGAGACTGGGTCATATGGGATAAAACCTAGAGCAATTAAGTCGACCTGCTCGACTTTGGTACTCTTAGACAAGACCGCCATGGGCGTTTTTCATCTCTAGGAGATGGATGTGTCTGAAGAACGTTGTGACAACAGAAAGGATATAAAATATAAGAAAGAGACAGAGGTGTGAGGTGGGATTGTTGAATAAGTTAACAGAATGGCGTGTAAGAGCCGTGAGTATAGCTGCTGCAATTTCAGAATCACTCGTTTCTGAGGCTGTTTCTGGACATAATACCGTCTGTAAGCGTGGGAGAAAGAACGTGAAAAGAGGAAAGAAGATTGACAGAAAGATCAAAAGTACGAAAGATGTAAAGAAGTGAAGGAACAGAAAGAAGTCGGGCAAGTATTGAAATGTTTAGGCTTACATTGTTGTATTACATTGACGTAAACAGTAGCCATGGTAACCGAGGGGTCATTGCGTGCCAAAATTAATTCCTCCCTCTCCCGTCCCCTGCTTCTGCTCCAGATATTGACGAGTGTAACAGCACTGGCACATTCACGTGTCCTGCATACAGTAACTGCAGTAACACACCTGGAAGATATATCTGCTTATGTAACCAAGGATACCAGATGAGCGACACTGTCTGTGAAGGTAACATGGTCACGTTCTTAATCGTTCTACTCCTACTGGATATACTAGAATGGTCATTTTACACTAGAGCATTAACCCCATCAATATATTGCACCAGAACATTAGCCCAATCATCCTACTGCACCAGAACATTGGCCCCATCAACATATTGCACCAAAACATTAGCAACATCAATATTTTGAACTATAACATTAGCCCCATCAACCTATTGCACCAGAACATTAGCACCATCAACATTTTGCACCAGAATATTAGCACAATCAACATATCGCACAAGAACATTAGCATTATCAATGAGGACAGCATGGCCGAATGGATAATAGCACTTGTTCTGAAACTTCCGGTGTGCCGATGGCAAGTTAGCGAGTTTAACCTCTACACATGTCAGTTAGACTAAAATTTTGACTTCTCGTCCTTGACCTGGGGATGTAAATTACAAGTACTTCTGAAGTCAGAGTGGGTTCGCCTGATGGCGAAAGACACTGGTAATAGGGAAGGCTATTCCACACGCAAAAGTCAGTCCAGCGCATTGGAAGTAGTAGCAAGTTATGGACTACGAAGATTAAAGCAAGCGAACTCCACAACAACAACAAATACATTTTGCACCAGAATATTAGCATCATCAACATTTTGCACCAGAATATTAGCCTCATCAACATTTTGCACCAGAATATTAGCCTCATCAACATTTTGCACCAGAATATTAGCATCATCAACATTTTGCACCAGAATATTAGCCTCATCAACATTTTGCACCAGAATATTAGCATCATCAACATTTTGCACCAGAATATTAGCCTCATCAACATTTTGCACCAGAATATTAGCATCATCAACATTTTGCACCAGAATATTAGCATCATCAACATTTTGCACCAGTATATTAGCATCATCAACATTTTGCACCAGAATATTAACATCATCAACATTTTGCACCAGAATAATAGCATCATCAACATTTTGCACCAGAATATTAGCATCATCAACATTTTGCACCAGAATATTAGCATCATCAACATTTTGCACCAGAATATTAGCATCATCAACATTTTGCGCCAGAACAACAGAATGTGTTCATTTGGTTTCACATTCAAACTTTAACCGTCTCGAACGGCTTCATTAACAACTGGGGTTACTAGTCACAGGTAAAGACAGAAGACTGCCCAGAGTTACCGGGGCCCACACGAAAAATAAAACATTGTAACCTGCTGTACATGTTCTAAGATAGAACTAAGAAGGGTTGGCAAGAGACAGACTACCTTGTTTATGAGAAAACCTTGGCTACAAAATGGACTCATTCATCTATAAGCCTTCAAAGGATTTCGCGTGACTTGGTTGAGGGGCTACACTCCATTGAAAAGCAGCAGCGGGACAGATTATAGCCCACATCAAGACAAGACAGTCGTTGTTGAGAGTATCTGAAGAACGTTGTGAGAACTGAGAAAATGGGATATATAAGAAACAGGGGGTGAATTGTTGGATAAGTTGATGGAGTGACGTAGAAGACATATGGGTATAGTTGCTACAATTTCACAACTACTCTTTTGTGGCGTGATGTATGGACATAATATCGGTTGCAAGAGTGAGAGAAAGAAAGAGAAATGGAAGGAAGACAGATGACAGAAAGATCGAAAGAAGGGAAGGCAGAAAGAAATGAAAGAACACATGAAAGCATGTGAAGCACAACATGCATTCTTACAATTATTATGTTCTTGTATGTAAACATTTGCCATGATAACCGTGAACTTTATATATGTCATATTTAATGTTCCTCCTCCTCCCGCTCTATTTTTGCTCCAGATATTGACGAGTGTAACAGCACTGGCACATTCACGTGCCCTGCATACAGTAACTGCAGTAACACACCTGGAAGCTATATCTGCTTATGTAACCAAGGATACCAGATGAGCGACACTGTCTGTGAAGGTAACATGGTCACGTTCTTAATCGTTCTACTCCTACTAGATATACTAGAATGGTCATTTTACACTAGAGCATTAACTCCATCAACATATTGCACCAAAAAATTAGCACCATCAATATTTTGAACTATAACATTAGCCCCATCAACCTATTGCACCAGAACATTAGCACCATCAACATTTTGCACCAGAATATTAGCACAATCAACATATCGCACAAGAACATTAGCATTATCAATGAGGACAGCATGGCCGAATGGATAATAGCACTTGTTCTGAAACTTCCGGTGTGCCAATGCCAAGGTAGCGAGTTTAACCTCTACACGTGTCAGTTAGACTAAAATTTTGACTTCTCGTCCGTGACCTGGGGATGTAAATTACAAGTACTTCTGAAGTCAGAGTGGGTTCGCCTGATGGCGAAAGACACTGGTAATAGGGAAAGCTATTCCACACGCAAAAGTCAGTCCAGCGCATTGGAAGTAGTAGCAAGTTATGGACTACGAAGATTAAAGCAAGCAAACTCCACAACAACAACAAATACATTTTGCACCAGAATATTAGCCTCATCAACATTTTGCACCAGAATATTAGCATCATCAACATTTTGCACCATAATATTAGCCTCATCAACATTTTGCACCAGAATATTAGCATCATCAACATTTTGCACCAGAATATTAGCCTCATCAACATTTTGCACCAGAATATTAGCATCATCAACATTTTGCACCATAATATTAGCCTCATCAACATTTTGCACCAGAATATTAGCATCATCAACATTTTGCACCAGAATATTAGCATCATCAACATTTTGCACCAGTATATTAGCATCATCAACATTTTGCACCAGAATATTAGCATCATCAACATTTTGCACCAGAATATTAGCATCATCAACATTTTGCACCAGAATATTAGCATCATCAACATTTTGCACCAGAATATTAGCATCATCAACATTTTGCACCAGAATATTAGCATCATCAACATTTTGCACCAGAATATAGCATCATCAACATTTTGCACCAGAATATTAGCATCATCAACTATTTGCACCAGAATAATAGCATCATCAACATTTTGCACCAGAATATTAGCATCATCAACATTTTGCACCAGAATATTAGCACCATCAACATTTTGCACCAGAATATTAGCATCATCAACATTTTGCACCAGAATATTAGCATCATCAACATTTTGCACCAGAACAACAGAATGTGTTCATTTGGTTTCACATTCAAACTTTAACCGTCTCGAACGGCTTCATTAACAACTGGGGTTACTAGTCACAGGTAAAGACAGAAGACTGCCCAGAGTTACCGGGGCCCACACGAAAAATAAAACATTGTAACCTGCTGTACATGTTCTAAGATAGAACTAAGAAGGGTTGGCAAGAGACAGACTACCTTGTCTATGAGAAAACCTTGGCTACAAAATGGACTCATTCATCTATAAGCCTTCAAAGGATTTCGCGTGACTTGGTTGAGGGGCTACACTCCATTGAAAAGCAGCAGCGGGACAGATTATAGCCCACATCAAGACAAGACAGTCGTTGTTGAGAGTATCTGAAGAACGTTGTGAGAACTGAGAAAATGGGATATATAAGAAACAGGGGGTGAATTGTTGGATAAGTTGATGGAGTGACGTAGAAGACATATGGGTATAGTTGCTACAATTTAACAACTACTCTTTTGTGGCGTGATGTATGGACATAATATCGGTTGCAAGAGTGAGAGAAAGAAAGAGAAATGGAAGGAAGACAGATGACAGAAAGATCGAAAGAAGGGAAGGCAGAAAGAAATGAAAGAACACATGAAAGCATGTGGAGCACAACATGCATTCTTACAGTTGTTATGTTCTTCTTTGTAAACATTCGCCATGACAACCGGGAGCTTTATATATGCCCCATTTAATGTTTCTCTTTCCCGCTCTATTTTCGCTGCAGATATTGATGAGTGTAATAGCACTGGCACATTCACCTGCCCTACAAACAGCGCCTGCAGTAACACACCTGGGAGCTATATCTGCTTATGTGACGAAGGATACCAGATGAACAACAATGTCTGTGAAGGTAACATGGCCAAGAACTTAATCTTTCTTCTTTCCTTCTTTACATCCATTGCAGACTCAGTTCCAGCCGTACTATATTTTTCTATCCATTTCCACCCCACAATGTTCATTTCTGTCTCTGTGTCTATTTTTTCACGTGTCCTCCTAGGTTTGTCTCTATTTATATATTTTTTCATGTGTCCTAGGTTTGTATCCATTTCTATTTTTTCGCGTGTCCTAGGTTTGTCTCTATTTAAATATTTTTTCGTGTGTTCTAAATTTGTCTCTATTTATTGTTGTCTTTTCGTGCGTTCTAGGGTTGTCTCTATGTCGTTTATCCGGTAAGTTCCAGACAAAGCACTTACTAGTTACACTGTTCTCGTGTGGACTCGATATGTGCCATAGCCAATACCGACGTCTTGTTCTCATCTGTTGGTTCACTGGTATTTGTTTAGACCTCTTCGTGAGTTCCACATTAAAGGTTCTGGATTACCATTTTGTCCTATTCTGCGCATGGTAGGCTCTGTGGCGCAGGGTTTACGGGCGCAATTCGTAACCCCGCATACCGCGTTCGAAACACAGCTGCGGGCGATTGTGCAGCAGACCGCCCTGCGTTAGTTTTTATATAAATAAACACACATAGTATTATTTGGCGCTCACAGAAAGAGAAGAAGGAAATAGAGACTATAAGACGTACTAGACAACATAAAATTTGAAAGCTATAGTTACCGACCGGGATCGAACCTGTCGCCTCCAAATGACGACGGCGCCTGGCTGCAGGAACAAGTGTACTTCGACTCATTTGGAGGCGACAGGTTCGATCCTGGTCGGTAACTATAGCTTTCAAATTTATGTTGTCTAGTGCGTCTTCTAGTTTTCATTTCCTTCTTCTCTTTCTGTGAGTGCCAAATAATACTATATGTGGTTATTTATGTAATTGTCTTAGTGGCCTCAACGGTTCTCCCCATTGATTTCTTGTGGTTAGTTTTTATAAAGTGGTATGAGAGCCGGTCTTTCAGAAAGCAATGGCAAACTACTGAAGGTAAACTTGCCAAAAAATGACAAACAGCCAAAAATGCTGGGGTTGACTGCGTTGTTCTGTAAAGGATATGCAACTAACTTAATATTCTGTGCAGGCAATAATTTATGAATGTTTGTTGTTTATTGTTGTCGGCGTTGTGATGGAGGGGTATTCACAATTCGCTTTCGAAACAAAGCAGATGGTGATTTGAAAGCAGACTACCTTGAGCTGGTTTTCGTGCAATGGTATATGTTCCGGTCGTTCAGAAAGCAATGGCAACAAACTACTCAACGTAAACTTGTCCAGAAATTACAAATAGCAAAAACAAATGCCGGGGTTAGCTGCAACGTCCTGTAAAGAATATGCGAATAATTTTTTTTAGTAATTGTTTTAGTCGTTCTCCATATTTCTGATGCATAAAGTAGTACTCATTAGGTGCCATGGGATGATTAACCGTATTAAGCGATTTCTTTTATCTGCCATAGGCTTATATACCACCGACATGCTGTCACTGTGTTATAATATAACATGTCTGCTATCATATTAACAACTCTTAAGTCATAATTGTGACACACCCCTATTTCCAATTTTCCACCATCCATGATTGTTTAGTCCAAACCCACTTTTTGTTTGGCACTGAATCTGTTAAAGTTTGAGTTCAATATTCTTAATTTGGAACAATACTGATTTTTTATGGTCACATGGGCAAGTATTTAGTCTTTCCATTCCTACTTGATCTACTAGAATGGTCATTTTGCCCCAAGACATTAACTTATAGACTCCGTTAATTTGTTTTGACTGTCCATCTAATCATCTATAACCGACCTGGACGGACTTTATAACAGCAAAAGTTAGTCAAAGGTAAAGACAGATGTTTGCCCACATCAATGCTAACCGATCATCATTGTTGTGTCAAGCTGGGAGATGGGAGTGTTTGGAGTTCATTGTGATAACCCAGAGAATGGGAAATAGTAGAGACAGCGGAGGGAAGTATTGGATAAGTTAACATAGTGACATGTAAGACACATGAGTGTAGATGCTGCACTTTCACAATTACTCTTTTTTGCGATTATGTCTGGACATAATATCGGGTGCAAGAGTGAGAGAAAGAAAGAGAAATGGAATGAAGAAGGATGAAAGAAAGATCGAATGAACGGTGGAATGAAAGAAGAAGGAACATATCGATGCAAGGTAAGGAGCAAAATGTTTAGGCTTACAATCTATGGCGTTTACGTAAACAGTCTGGGGAAGAAAAAACGACAGATTAGAAGATGATAGACAAATTGAAAGAAGGAAAAATAGAAAGAAATCGGGGTAGCAAGGATAGAAGTGAAATGTGTAGGCGAACATTGCTGATGTCTTTTAATGCAAATACAGCACTAGACACGAGCTTATTACATACCCCCCGTCCCCTTCCTTCTGTTCCAGATATTAACGAGTGTAACGGCACTGGCACATTCACCTGCCCTACAAACAGTAACTGCAGTAATACGCCTGGGAGCTATATCTGCTTATGTAACAAAGGATACCAGATGAACAAAACTGTATGTGAAGGTAACGTGCTCACCTTATTAGTCTTAATTCTTGTTTCCGCATTGATAAACCACTGGAGTATAAACCCTCAGCCGAATCATTCCATTAGTCAAGAGTAAATGTCATGGCAGGGCAGATAAGGCCCTAAGCCTCGATGGCCAACCAGAATGGGAAGGAAACTCGGACAGAGGAGCAGTTAAAGCATTGCTTTGCTGATCTGACAGCTTCTGCATTTTGTGCAGATCTATTGGTGTTATCTTTCCTCTGGAGTAAACTAGGCAAGCCGAGAGAGGGATCATGCTGCATGGGCAACACATGGTCTCTAAACTCAGTCTTTGTGCTGTGGAGAGATATAAGTCTATTATACAAACTATCCTCTATCAAGAAGGCACGGTGCCAGTTATATACTCATGCAATTGGATCTTTTCATATGACAGCCTCTCTTTACCTTCTTGGACGGTTATGGTACCCTCTTGGACGGCCATGGTTATAAAAGATAATTATTGTTTGCTTGTGTTCGCTGGCTGTGAACTCCAGCGCTAAGTCCTGTATGCCAGATGAAGACATCCTGCTGTCCAACATCAGCGTGATGTCATACAGGACCTGAGGTTTGCGTGAGTATCCATTGTCCCATGTCTGGCTTATTGGTGTGCTGAATAGTGGTTCCTCGCCGTGCAGGCAGACACTCTCCGACTTCGGAGGAATCAACGATCCTACTGACTTTAGCCAGGACCCCAAAGGGACGTGTTGCCCAGGACGCTCGGCGAGGACGCGTCAATAGGTCTTGGCCAGTATAGAACCCAACCTTAGTGCCTTGGAAACACCTCTGCGTTCCACCCAAAATTAATGGTTTGCTTTGACCTACTTGGACGGCCAAGGTTATGACAGGGGTTGACAGCCAAAGGTATTGGTTTGTTGTGGTTTGACAGTCCCTCTTTAACTTGTTTTGTCGGTCATGGTTATAAATGGGTGTTAACTAAAGATTGTTCTCGGTTCATTTATTTCACAGCCAGTTTAACCTACTTAGACGGCTATTTGCCAAAGATATAGTTTTATTTTATTTGATTATGTTTACATTTCATCTTTCTTGCACGCGGATATCCACAAGAGTGCCCAGTCTCCTCTAATAGATCACACAAAGAGAATCTCACCAAGGTGCACAAACTCCGCAGCACCGGTTAGGATCCAAATGTGTACATATCAAAATCAAGTACTCTATAAATAATCTTTTTGTGGGTAGGTTTTTTCATTTTAAAAATTAGTCAAGGCAGCGGAATATTCATCCTGCTCCTTTCAATTTCCAGCTGTCGAAGGATTAAATTTAAATGTGAGCAAAGTGCAGAGGATTCTTTCGAGTTTGTCCGAGGAGGCAGGTGTTCGATCCACTATCCTAATGTCAAGAGTGGTAATCGGAGGTCAGCCTGGCCGAATTGACAAGAACGCGTGTTCTTAAACATCCGGTATGCTGATGACGAGGTAAGGGGTTCAACCCCTACATCGGACAGTTGGACTAAAATGTTGACCTCTCGTCCTTGACATGGGGACGTAAATTTCAAGTACCTATGAAGTCGGAGTGGGTTCACCTGATAACGAGGGACACTAGTAACAGGAAAAGCTAATCCACGTGCAAAATTCAGTCCATCACTACCAGAAGGAGTGTGTATGGACTACGCTTGAGTTCAAAGCGAGCGAGAGGCAAAATAAAATGAGTAGTACACCACAAGTTTCTTATTTTGTAACATATCCAATCAGTTCATAATGGGAATTGAACCAGGTCTGTGGGAACCAGATACGAACGTCCTAACTTCTAGGCCACTCCGACAGTATAGTCCAAGGTAAAGATGATTGCCTGCATCAGGGCAAGATAGGCATCACTTGTTGATCAAAGATGAGAGCAGTCACCATTTGTTGGTGACGTTATGAGATGAGAGTAATCACCACTGACTGGTCACGTTATGAGATGAGAGTAATCACCACTGACTGGTCACGTTATGAGATGAGAGTAATCACCACTGACAGGTCACGTTATGAGATGAGAGTAATCACCACTGGCTGGTCACGTTATGAGATGAGAGCAATCACCATTTGTTGATCACGTTATGAGATGAGAGCAGTCACCATTTGTTGATCAAGTTATGAGATGAGAGTAATCACCACTGACTGGTCACGTTATGAGATGAGAGTAATCACCACTGACTGGTCACGTTATGAGATGAGAGTAATCACCACTGGCTGGTCACGTTATGAGATGAGAGCAGTCACCATTTGTTGATCAAGTTATGAGATGAGAGTAATCACCACTGACTGGTCACGTTATGAGATGAGAGTAATCACCATTGACTGGTCACGTTATGAGATGAGAGCAGTCACCATTTGTTGATCACGTTATGAGATGAGAGCAGTCACCATTTGTTGATCACGTTATGAGATGAGAGCAGTCACCATTTGTTGGTCACGTTATGAGATGAGAGTAATCACCACTGACTGGTCACGTTATGAGATGAGAGTAATCACCACCGACTGGTCACGTTATGAGATGAGAGCAGTCACCATTTGTTGATCACGTTATGAGATGAGAGCAGTCACCATTTGTTGATCACGTTATGAGATTACAGCAGTCACCATTTGTTGGTCACGTTATAAGATGAGAGCAGTCACCATTTGTTGGTCACGTTATGAGATGAGAGTAATCACCACTGGCTGTCACGTTATGAGATGAGAGCAGTCACCATTTGTTGGTCACGTTATGAGATGAGAGTAATCACCACTGGTTGTCACGTTATAAGAAGAGAGCAGTCACCATTTGTTGGTCACGTTATGAAGTGAGAGTAATCACCACTGGCTGTCACGTTATAAGATGAGAGCAGTCACCATTTGTTGGTCACGTTATGAGGTGAGAGTAATCACCACTGGTTGTCACATTATGAGATGAGAGCAGTCACCATTTGTTGGTCACGTTATGAGGTGAGAGTAATCACCACTGGCTGTCACGTTATGAGATAGGCAGCCGTCATTGTTTGGTCATGTTATGAGATAAAAGACAAAATGTCTTGGTCAAACTATAAAATAAAAGTCTTTGAATAACGAAGACACAAACAATAGATTGTACGACGTATTGCCTGGAATATTTCGCCGCATCTCGTCAGGTACATACTGCAGAAATCACGCAACATAAACTAAAGTAATTAGATAAATCCTTCAAGCTCAAATATACACATATTCGCGGAGCAATTTCAGTCGTCTACCACGGTAATTTTAAACTGTCTATTATGTCCTTCTGTTTGCACAAAACTGGCCTATGTAGATTAATCATGATGGCATCTGCGGCCTTTAACACCACATAATATTCTACACCAATGCCTGTCCACCCCAGAATCTCCTACATCAATAAATGTCTACCACAGAATCTCCTACATCAGTGTCTGTTCACTACATAATCTTCACCATTGACTGTCCAAGTTTCAAAGTCGAAGGTTCAAAATCAGCATCGGACAATTTGGAAGCAGACCGTTTTGCGTTGCTTTCGATTTATTTGAAGCGTCGGCTGGTTCCGAAATGAATGATAAACTTCTGAACTAACATTGCCTCCATCCATCCATCATGCGCCATGCCGGTAAGCGTGACCGGTCATGTTCTGCCATCTCACTGGATCACCAGAGTCTTGGATCAGCTCCATGTTACTGTCTCAACTGTGCCACGTGGCCAAGCCATCCAGGTATTTACTTCTCGGTCTTCCCCTTGGTCTCTTCCTTTCGATCTTGCCAGTTGTCACCAAGTTCTCCAATTCATTTCTTTTCAAAACATGTCCAAAAAAATTTGACTGTGTACGTCTAATGTCTCTAACCAATTTACGATCTTCATTTGTTTCTTGAAGGACTTGTTCATTGGTTTTTCTGTCTGCCCATTGTATTCTTTGCATTTTCCTCAGAAACCACATCTCCACAGCCATCAGATTTTTTTTTTCCAGCTTGTCTGTTCATTGTCCACGTTTCACATCCATTTAAAAGTATAGGTTCTATGTAGCACTTCAACACTCTTTTTCTCGTTTCAATGATCTTTTTATTGGTCAGTATGTTTTTATCTTGCAAAAGGTTACCTTCGCAATGGCAATTCTTGTTCTATTTTCTTCAAGGCATCTCCCATCTGATGTTATGACTGTTCCGAGATAACTGTACCGATTCATTTGTTTAAGAATACGCCCATTTACGTGTATATTACATTGTGGTATTTCCTTCTTCCCAGTGACGACCATAATCTGTGTCTTCTTACAATTCAATTCTAACCCTAGTTGTTCACTGTGTGCAACAACCGCATCTACTAAATGTTGCAGGTCCTGTTCATTGTTTGCATTCAAGACTGTATCATCTGCATATCTAATGTTATTGATGCATCGTCCCCCAATGTTGATTCCTTCCATATCTTCTATATTTCTGAAAATATTTTCACTGTACAGGGAAAAAAGATCTGGAGACATTACACATCCCTGTCTCACACCTCTCTTAATAGGCTGATATTTACCCACTTCATTATCAATTCTTATGGCAGCTTGTTGTTTCCAATATATGTTTTTTACAAGTCTAATGTCTTTTCCATCAATTTGTAGATCTTCACGCATCCTTATCATGTCGACATGTCTCACTTTATCGAAAGCCTTTGTGTAGTCAATAAAGCAAAGGTGTAGATCTTTGTTTACTTCTATAAAACGTTCGATTACGTTCTCAGTAAATACACAGCATTTACTGTACCCTTTCCTTCTACAAACCCACATTGTTCTTCTCCTATTTCAGGTTGTATTTTCCTCCTAATTCTTTGCATGATAATTCTTAGCAAAATCTTCGTGATGTGACTCATTATACTAATTGTTCGATGTTGATCACACTCCAAGGCTCCTGATTTCTTTGGGATTGCAATAAATACAGAATTACATAACTCCTGAGGTATATTTCCAGTATCATATATTGTATTAAGCAGACTGGTAACTTTATCTATTCCATATTCTTCTAAAGCATTAATAATTTCTGTTGTGATGCTGTCTGAACCGGGGGTCTTGCCAGATTTCATATGGTTAAGCGCATTCTGAACCTCCATCTTTAAAATTGATGGTCCTTCATTATTATTTTGAATATCATACTGTTCTTCTCTGTTATCATCATAAAGGTTTTTCACATAATCTGACCATACATGTAAAATCTGATCTTTTTCTATTATGATTTTTCCATCTTTTGTCTTTAGGCAACCTGCTGATGTACGTGTTCTTTGATTAGTAAGCTCCTGAATTCTTTTGTGCATTAGTTTGGTAGTTTTACTGTTGTGTTGTTTTTCAATTTCAATGCAATTTTTCTCGAGCCATGCTTCTTTTGCCTCCTTACACAATATTTTGAATTTATGTGAATTTTTTTCATATTTGGCAGGATTATTTGAGTTTCCATTAGTTGTAAAATGTCTTCAGTCATCCATGTCTTACGACGCACTTTCTTTAATTTTCGAATAGTTTTTTTTTGTTGTTTTGTTTCTGCAGCACAATTAATTAAATTCTTCAAAATTTCCCATTGATCATCCACGTCTTGAAATAGGATCTCTAGATCAGACAATATATCCAGTTTGTTCTTTACTTCTATGTTAAAATTATCTTGTATTTCTTTGTCAGTTTTCAATTTGCACAAATCATATTTAGGGTTTCCTGTTGTCTAGTTGAATTTCTTTAACTTTACTCTTAATATGCCTGTAATTATTATGTGATCACTATAACAGTCTGCATAGGGGACTGTTTTTACGATTATTAACGCATTTCGAAACCTTCTGCTAATCAGGATGTAATCTATCTGGTTTTTAATCTTGCTGCCTGGGCTCCTCCATGTCCATAATCTTCTAGGATGCTGTTTAAACCAGGTGTTTCCTACAACCATTTCTTGTTCTTTTGCCCATTCTACAAGTCTGTATCCACTTTCGTTTCGCTCTCCCAAACCATGGTTGCATACACTGCATCCGTCGCATTGATTTCCTACGTTTGCGTTGAAATCACCCATTATTATATTTATTTCTGATGTTTTACAGTTCTTCAAAGCAGACTCCATGTCATTATAAAATTCCTCTATACTTTCTTCACTGAATTCTCTTGTTGGAGCATATACTTGAATGATATTTATTTTAAAAGGTCTTTCGTTTAATTTTACTAATAGAACTCTGTCTGACAAGGCCCAATATCCTTTAACAGAATTTGATGTGTGCCGATCAAATATAATGGCTACACCTCTTTGCCGTTCTTCTCCCCCAGAATATATAATCTTACAATCCTCTCCTGTCTTGACCCCTGCCTCTTTCCATCTCGTTTCGCACATTCCTAATACGTTAATCTTCTCTCTTTCCATTTCTTGTTTGATGTTTTCTAATTTTACATCTGCACTCATTGTTCTAACATTCCAAGTTCCTACTTTAAATGATAGTAATCTTTTGCATCAAGTAGCCTGCTGACGGTCTGGAGTCAACTGTTGCACATGACTATCCCTACCGGGCGAGGTTGCTTCAATGGTTTTCTGGGATGAAAGGCGGAGCCGGCACGACGCTGACACATGGAACATTGGCAAGGAAATCACAAACAGCCAATAAAATATATGGGTTGATTGCGACGTCGTGTGGTAAATGATATAAATAATATATATATATATATATATATATATATATATATATATATATATATATATATAACCGGCTCCGTGGCCGAGGGGTTAGCAGCTTTCTCCGCTAACTCCGAATACTCTCGTCACGTGACGCGACGAGAATTAGCAGTGGTTCGAATCGCAAAAGTGACTTATGAGAGTATGGAGCCGGTCGCTCAGAAAGTCGTGGCGTGCTGATGAGCGTAATCTAGCCTAGGAATCAACATACAGCTGAAAGATGCTGGTGTTGACCGCAATATCCTGAAACAGGATGGAAACGCGGGAAAAAAAAAAAAAAAAAAAAAATATATATATATATATATATATATATATATATATATATATATATATATACGTATTCTATGTCTGTCTGTTCTAATACCTTAGCACGGCTTGCGAGCAATATCATTGTTAGGTCACATTTTATGTATTTCTCTAGAGGTTCCTGGCCCACTTGTGATCGTGGCTTCCCCTGTAACCCCCGCAAGGCTGGGTAGCACCGTGACCTTATTTTGCCAAACCTTCAGCATCGCTCACTCCTCAATCACGCTTTACCATTGGCTGAAAAATGGAGTCGATCTTCAGAACCCACACGCGTCTCTGAGACTGGACAATGTCACTAGACAAGACGAAGGTGGCTTCCAATGCTATATCACGGATGGTGTCAATCTGGAGACTCCTCGAAGCATCCCGTTCATACTCACTCTCATTAGTGATAAGGAAGCTGGTATGTACTCACTTTTACAAGTATTATGTAATAAAATTCGTTAACTGATTAAATGCCATGGGATGATTTATCGTCTTAGGCGACATCCTGTACCTACCATGGGCTGATATACTGTAGCTTTCCCTATGCAATCCCCTTTAATTTGATATATAATACAACGTCTGTTACCATATTAACAACTTTTAAGCCATAACTGTGACGCATACCTACTTACCATTTTCCGATATCCTTTTTTGTTACATATCTACTTCTTGTTTGGCTCTGAATCTATTAAAAGGTCAAGGTTGCAATCGGCGTGGCCGAAAGATTAAGAGCGCTCTGGCTCTTAAACTTCCGGTACGTTGATTTCGGGGTAGGGGTTTCATCCCCTGCACCTGTCACTTGAACTTAAGCGTTGACTTCACGTTCAGACAGCAGTGGCACACTGAGTTAGTTGCATGTCCTCTACTGGGCGTCGCAATTTACCTCAGCATTCGTTTTTTGGCTCTTTGTGATTTACTAGGCAAGTTTTACGTTTGGCATAGTCGAGACAAGAACACGGAGCTTATCCACGACTCTGGTGATCGAGTGAGATGGCAGAACATGACCACCCACGCTTACCGGCATGGCACATGATAGATGGATGGAGTTTGTCATTGCTTTCTAAACAGCCGTCGACTTATAGGGCGAAATCAAAGCATTCAAAGCAGAGTGGTCGACGGCAAATCATTGAACGTAGAATAAATAGCACAGAAAATTTACCTGCTGAAGTGTTAGCATTCACTTATTCTATATGAAAAACATAATAACCAATAAACATTGTCAATTGCAATGAGAAAAAGAGTTGAAGTTCTACATAGAACCTATATAGGGTGTATTTTGACTGCGGGATTTTTGAAAATATTGCAGTGCCATGTTTTGTATTCACCCTCTGTGGAGTTCATGCAACACAAACGATAAGTACAAAACTTGGAACGGCAATATTTTCAAAACCCCCACAGTAATTAAAAATACACCCTGTACTTTTGTGTGGATGTGAAACGTGGACAATGAGGAGACAAGCTGAAAAATATATAATGGCAGTAGAAATGTGGTTTCTGAGGAAAATACAAAGCATTCCACGGACAGACAGAAAAATCAATGAGCAAGTCCTACAAGAATCAAATGAAAATAGTAAACTAATTAAAGAAATGAGACGCAAACAGTCAACAATTTTTGGGCACATTATGAGAAAATAATAAACTAGAGAACTTGATGACAACTGGCAAGATTGAGGGGAAAAGAACAAGGAAAACGAAGAGAAGTAAATATCTGGATGGCTTGGCCACATGGTATGGTTGAGACAAGAACACAGAGCTGATCCACGACTCTGGTGATCGTGTGTTATGGCGAAACATGACCGCCCACGCTTATCGTATTGTCACACGATGATGATGATATTCTAGTCTATGTCATTATGAGGTGAGGTACCAGTTCCCTTCCATCGCCACCTTTCCGCCCCACGCTATTGTGAAAATGATCCTGTACTCGTTTTACGAGGTTGAGTAGACCCCAGAGCCAGAAAAAGAGAAAAGAAAAATCACAACAATAGCCTACAAATGAGATTCATGAGAAGAACACTCAATATATCAAATAGAGATAAGATCAGAAATGAAGAAATCAGGACTAAAGTGGGCGTTATAGCAGAGCTAGATTTTATTAGAAGGCAGCAAGTAAAATGGTTTGGTCATGCATACAGGTTACCAACTAATAGTATACCACAATAAGCAATGATGTACAGACCAGAGGGAAGCAGAGGAAGAGGCCGACCACGTAAACAATGTACGCAGAGAATAGCAGCGTCCATGGGAATAGCGATACATGAAGCCCATACGCGGGCACTCTCCCACTGTTTATACTTCGCCTCGACACCGCAAGGTACAAGGGCAACCTGATGAGATGAGAGAGAGAGAGGAAGAAAACCGGCCACCCACTTCACATATCGTGGCCTAACCATATGTGAAAGCTTAACACTTTACACTCCAGCAGATGAATCTGCTTTGAGACTACCAATGGTTCCACAGCGTCTGATATTTCTGACCTGAAAAACGTGGTCTTTCCTCACTGATAGCAGGATTAAAATTATGCTTTACGCCGATGAATCAAGGGAACAACGGGCTAAATTCCTGTAAATGTAATTAAATACCCCAGAGAAAAGTCAATGACAACATCATCAACCTTGGCAACAAAATAAAAACAAACGTATACTTTTTTAAAAACCTGGACAATGAAGCAGTTAGAAAGTCGAATTTATGTGGATGTACAGGTCGTATTTCCCTGAAACAAACACAAATACAGAGGTCTTTGGCTATGCATGAAAAGAGGACAGGGAAAAGAAATTAAACAAAACAGACAAATGAAATATTTCAGTCACGTTAAAAACACGGAACAGCTACAGAAGAACTACACCTTCATAAGAATGAGATCGGGCTGTCGAGAGAAGAAAACTCAGCGGCATTGTAATCCTCAAATATATTTTATTTCAGAATCTAATTCACTGCACAAGGGACCCCCCCCCCCCCCCCCCCCCCCCCCCCACAGTTCCTCAAAAGTCATTGAAGAGTTCCCATGCTGCTAGTTCCTGCAGTCTGATTAAGTGATTGAAAGTTCGTCTGGTTTTTCCCTCTATGAGCTGAGAGTAGTCCTGCCTTCTGAACCAGCATACCCACATGTCGTACTCTGTCCAGTTTCCATATACCTAGTCACATCGAGCCTTCAATGCACCATCCTTGTCGTACAGTAGCTCTGCGCCCAGAGGGACATCAGCCAATCTATCCGCCTGTTCATTGTCCAGCAAACCTACGTGCCCTGGGCAGAAAACCCACAATATGCTGGCTATCTGTGTCCTCACAAACAACAAAACCCCTTTCTGCAAGTTGGCAGGGTTCGCCCAGCCTCTCAAAAGGATTTTTCTGGGAAGGAAAGATTGGGATAATAGAACTTTTCACCCCATCTCACTATATTTTAACCTAAGTATGTGGAAGGCCTGAACATTCACACTATAATTATACAGGGGTAATTAATGATAATCCATACGTGCTCATGTGCGTAGGTCGTGATTAATATAGGTTGTTGGTTAAGTGGTTGGCGTCTTTATTTATGCTAAGTTATAATCGTCTGCGTGTAGCTGGCTCTATGACTGTGCAACGCCTGATGAATACGCTGTTTAAGAAACAAAGTACAGGACACTTTTACGCGCCTTTTTGCTTATTGGGTATGGCGTGCTAGCTAATCTTATATATAAAAGGCAATCTCCGTCTGTATGTCCTTTATGCGTTCGTGAACGGTCCATCCGATTGAGATGACATTTTCTACACGTCTTCCTCTCATTTTCGCGCTGCCAACTGTGATATTTTTTTAGTGTAATATCGGCTGCTTACTTAATATTATTTAATTTTTCATTATAATTTCTATATAGCAAGGGGACTTAACTCTAGAAAAGTTATTTCAAGGGGCATAACTTTTAATAACTTTTCTGTATATCTTATAGTCATATTGTTGCATAGTTTTCAAAGATTTATATACTCTTTGTCTATAGTTATGTACAGGCATATGAGTTATAATAAATAATGATACAATCTTTAAGGCATTTTCAAAGTTTTCATAAAAATAATGCATAATATTGTAACTCATCTTTTTATGCTTAAGAAGTTATCTACAGTCTTGTGGGTGATTAGAAACAGTTTTCATTAAAAATAATGGAAGGTGTGTGGAAGGACAGTCTTTTAAGTTACTTTTTTTTTGTTGTATGAATTTAATGAGACGCTACCCGCCAGGAGTTGGGCGAAGCCACACCGGGTCAGATAGATAGACAGACCCACCTTTTCAGTGCAGTTATCTACAGGCATATGCGTTATAATCCTCCTCCCTCCTCCTAATCACTCCTCTTCCTTCCTCCTCCTCCTGCGTTCTTCTCCTCCCTCCTCCTCCTCTCTCTTCCTCCCTCCTCCACCTCCCAGCTCCTACTCCTCCTTTTTCTTCTTCTGCTGCTGCTGCTGCCGCTGCCGCCGCTCCATTTACCCAAGTTAATTGTTGGGGAAGATGTAAAGACAGACAGACAGATAGTCGGTAACGGGAACGAGAACTTATATGACTACTTATACGAATTAAATGAGATGCTCCCCACCAGGGACTGGGCGAAGCCGGGCCGTGTCAACTAGTATTTCTATAAACCAATGGTCACTGGATGGGGTCTTTGTGCGTATTGGGTATAGCGTGCTAGGCAATGTTTGAATAAACTAATGGTCACTGGATTGGGTCTTTGTGATTATTGGGTATAACGGACTAGCCAATGTTTTTATAAACTAATGGTCACTGGATTGGGTCTTTGTGTGTATTGGGTATAGCATGCTAGACAATGTTTGTATAAACCAATGGTCATTTGATGGGGTCTTTGTGCGTATTCGGTATAGCATGCTAGCCAATGTTTGTATAAACCAATAGTCACTAGATCAGGTCTTTGTGCGTATTGGGTATAGCATGCTAGTCAATGTTTGTATAAACCAATGGTCACTCGATGGGGTCTTTGTGCGTATTCGGTATAGCATGCTAGCCAATGTTTGTATAAACCAATGGTCACTGGTTAGGGTCTGTGTGCGTATTGGGTATAGTGTGCTAGCCAACCAATGGTCACTGGATGGGGTCTTTGTGTGTATTGGGTATAGTGTGCTAGCCAATGTTTGTATAAACTAATGCTCACTGGATGGGGTCTTTGTGTGTATTGGGTATAGTGTGCTAGCCAACCAATGGTCACTGGATGGGGTCTTTGTGCATATTGGGTATAGTGTGCTAGCAACCAATGGTCACTCGATGGGGTCTTTGTGCGTATTGGGTATAGTGTGCTAGCCAACCAATGGTCACTGGATAGGGGTCTTTGTGCGTATTGGGTATAGCGTGCTAGCCAATGTTTGTATAAACCAATGGTCACTCAATGGGTGATGTGGTCAATATCTCGCCAGCCACCTTTACTTCCAGAGACATTTCCTGGCACTACTTTTAGGTTGGGTCGACCTGGAGCCCAGGCCAGTTTACACATTCCGTCTAGGTGGGAATTCTAACACATAACCGCTGGGATAGTAGGCAAACATGCTAGTCACTGCGCCACTATGACTCCAGCTGTTTTACTTTTACTGGTAAGAAAAGTGGTGTGGCAAATTCACTTCAGCTTTTCCACCATTTTGATACTCATTTTCCAGCATTCACATCCCTACCAAAAACAGGCTCTACAACAATACTTGAAATTGATTATCATTACAGTTTCTGACCAGACTACCATCAAATGCCCATGTAGATGTCGCAGATATCCTGTATATGACCACACCGAGGGGCCAACAGTGGGCGTCAGTCTCTACTATATCCAGACGGACAAGTTATCCTCAAGGATCCGGGCTCGAACGAGCGCTTATGATTGGCACGTGGTGGCTGTGATCACCGGTTGTTCTGCGGTCGCTGTTCTGGTGTGTTTGCTGTTTGCAATGGCAGCTGTTGATGCACTACATGTTTTTCTTAAATAGCTGGTGTGGGGCATAGGTCCATTGCTACTCAGAGTAGCCCGAACAAATGCGTATGTACGCAGCTGACAGTATGAATAGTACACAGTAGCCTGAACAAATGCATATGTACGCAGCTGACAGTATGAATAGCATCGTATTTTTGGGAACCAAGGTAGCGCAGAGGTAACTTCCTGCCCAGTGGTCATGTGCTTGAATACCCCAGAAATCAGAGTGGGTTCGCCTGGTGGTGAGGGATACTGGTAGGGAAAAACTAATCCACATGCAAAATTCAGACCAGAGCACTAGAAATAGTAAGTGTGTGGACTACGCGTGAGTTCAAAGCAAACTTAAAAAATATAAAAAAGAAAAGAAAACAATCTGCTGGACTCTTCATCGAGGCAGGTATTTTCATTTAAATTGGCCTGAGCTCGCAGCTCGACCCAGCCAAAATAGGTATCAAGTTATGTTCTGTGAAACAAAGACAGTCGGTGTCAAACTGACAATGTCACCCTTTAGTCTATACAAGTATGGAGTTGGCACCATATTTACTATCGTATGGTAAAAAGGGTTGTTTGCTTACTTTCATTTATGCATTTCTCTGTGTTTTTCAAATATTATTCTCATTAATATATGGTTTAGCTGTTCTCAGCTGGTGTAATAATGCAGTACTGCTGTGTCTTTTATATTGTTAGCACTGGTTGTATATATGTTAGCACTGATGCCGTTAGGCGTCGTTAAAACTGGTACCATAAACCAGGAAGGTGGCTGGCATGACACATTAAATGCCGTGCGATCTTCAAAAATATGGGGCCAGCTTGATACACCCACCATGCCTCAGGGGTCCCATTTAAAAGGGTCCTTACCCGGAAACAGAATAACAGTAAACAGTAAAAACATTTTGATACCACCAAGATACAGCAACAGACAGTCTCTGTAAGAGATGAACTGGCAGAAAAATTTACAATTAGATACTGCAGAAACAGACAGAATCTATGAGAAATCATCATCATCATCATATGCCTTGCCAGTTGGCATTCAAGTCTCTCTACAGGTCTCAGTCTTTGCTGCTCTGGATTAATGCTGCTTATGATATTTCACCATGCCACCGTCTCAGTCCACCCAGCATCATTTCTTTTTCTCTGCCCCTGCTTCTCTTACCCCTGATCTTTCCAGTCGTCATGATGCCCTTCAATGCCTTACTTCTCATTATGTTACCAAAGAAAGCTGTTTGTTTCAATTTCATTGTTGAATATAATGTTCTAGTTTTATTAGCTTCTTTCAGGCATTGTGAGAAATGGCCTAGAAAAAACACAGCAATAGACTGTAAGAGATGGATTAGCAGACAGATTAACATTTAGATGCAGCAGAAATACAGCAACAGACTCTGTAAGAGATGGATTAGCAGAAAGATTAACATTTAGATACAGCAGAAATACAGCAACAGACTCTGTAAGAGATGGATTAGCCACAAACCAATTCTGGAAGCCACAATTACAAACATGGCACAGTAGCTACAAACCAAGTCTGGAAGTCACAATCACAAACATGGCTCTAGCTACAAAACAATTCTGGAAGCCACAATTACAAACATGGCACTGTAGCAACAATTCAATTCTGGAAGCTACAATCACAAACATGGCACTGCAGCAACAATTCAAATCTGGAAGCCACAATCACAAACATGGCACTGCAGCAACAATTCAATTCTGGAAGCTACAATCACAAGCATGGCACTGTAGCCACAACTCAATTCTGGAAGCCACAATCACAAACAAGGCACTGTAGCCACAACCAATTCTGGAAGCCACAATCACAAACATGACACTGCAGCCACAAACCAGTTCTGGAACCCACAATCACAAACATGGCATTGTTTAAAAATACTTTTATTACAATAAGAATTTAGCAGACGCAGATTTCACTGAAATTCCAGATTATGAATTATAAACTACATAACAACGATTGTTACACAGAACTCAATAAAGCTTATTTTAAATATTCCAGCCACAACAGAATACATTTTCATCTCAGTATTTTTTATAAGTATGTCACACAGATGGAAATAATTGTGTTCACACTGATATGAAGTTCTGTGAAAGAATTCCCATGTGTTGCATATTTGCACATCAAGAACAAGGTCAATTTGTAAATGCAACCAATAATCGATCAATCACCATGAACAAAAATGTCTGAAAAGTTTCTAGCAAATCTAAAGATGTGAGGTTATAAATTTTCGTTTTGAATTTGATCATGAGAAAATATAATACCAGAAGGAAAAGTAATAGTAAGAAAACTAAAGATGTGAGATGCTAAATTTATCTTTATTCTTTATATTTTAAATCTGATAATGAAAAATAGCAAAAAAAGTTATACTAAGAAAACTTAAGATGTAAGGTGCTAAATTTTTCATGTTTAAATCTATTAATAGGAAAATATAAAACTAGAACAGAAAGTAATAATAAAACAACTAAAGATATGAAGTTCTAAATATTCCTTTATATTTTTTATCTCATAATGAGAAAATATCATAATAACAGAAACAAATAATTGATAGTAATAAAGCTACAGGTCTGAAGATCTAACTTTTATTCATATTTCTTTTCAGATCATGCCTCAAAGTATTTTAGTTAATTTTTCTATTAAAACCAGTTATTTTTGCAGCCAGTTTATTAAAGTCAAGTGACTTTCTGTGCATCACAGCAGAGAAAGCGACACACAAGTGACTTTCTGCAGATAAACTAACACAACTGACTTTCTGTTGTTAAACCACCACTGAATTTCTATTAGATGTAAATATGGAAAATGTTGGATTGATAAACCTTCTAATTGTTAATTGTTTTATTGTTGATTATAATAAATTTAATAAATGATTCATTATGATTTGTATATTCTAATATATTAATCATCATTCTATATCACCCATACTGAAAATAATAATAACTATTTGTCCCTACATAATATGACAATTTCTGCAATGTTACATTTAATATTTCCAAAGACATGTTGTGCTGAAGTAAAACTATGTTGAACACTTCACTCAGATATCTAGTCCTGGGAATTATGTGTATTCATTCTGTTTCTGTCTTCGGATCGTACACAAGATACAAAACTAAATGTCACAATTTCTGACAGCCCTACCACGAAATGCTCACGAAAACGACAGAAACAAAATGTGAACAGC
Organism: Cepaea nemoralis; assembly: GCA_014155875.1. Lineage (NCBI taxonomy): Eukaryota > Metazoa > Mollusca > Gastropoda > Stylommatophora > Helicidae > Cepaea > Cepaea nemoralis. Next base: position 259,128 of record JACEFZ010015662.1, on the reverse strand, counting down.
AATCAATAAAGACAGCATTGATCAAAACTGTCCAAAGTTTATTTTATTTATGCTAAATGAATTAAACATTTCCACCCTGACTGGTCATTATTGCTCCCAGAAGGAAGAAAAACAACCAATTACCCACTGATTATATTTTCTGTTTTCTTCCCTGCTGTCATACATAACACAATTAGCTTTGTCTAACTCATAACATGGCCGCTTTTCTTCTTCTGTGATCAGTTTCCTATAACAAGCAGTCTAAACAAAGTGATGAGTCACCTTCCTCACTTATCAGCAGTAAATACCTTGTTGCTTACAATACGTCTACTCAATAAATTCAGATAATTCACAAAACAAAACTCTACATCATTCAGACAGAAATATTTTAAATTTTGTCAGAATATTATTTTGTGTGTAAGTAAAATGGGCAGAAAAAAAAAAAAAAAATTAATTAACATAAACGTTAAAAAAAAAAAAGACATAGATGATAGGGCGATTTGAGCAGCGTTACATATTACATGGCACCACTGGTTGAGGGAAAACCCACGTCCATGGCTAGCACCTCTGTTGACTAGGGCATGACATTAATCAGCCGCGGGAGCACTGAGACAAAAGTCACCAGGTATGTACCTGGATACAGATTATTCACATCCGACGTCTGTACAAGAGAAGCTTATTTGTTAAAGAAACACTCAGTATCTTGCATCCATCAAGCATACATTTCAACCACGAAAGTGGGTTAAGAATGAATAAGTAAAATATACATATATATATATATATAAATGTGTACGTGTATATATACTTTTATTACCTATATAAAACAATTACTAAGGCACAAGTTATGAGAAGAAAAAACAATTTTTCTTGCTAGTACAGAAAAAAAAAAAGAAAGACTTTTTATTGAACATACCAATGACATCATGCTAACTCTTCACAGATGAAAACAGTATTATTTTCAGTAAGTGTGAAAAAAAAAGAAAGGTACGTGGCAGCCAATACTGTATGCTGAAAATGCTACTGCAAATGTTGTTTACTGTAAACATTTATACCATAAAGTAAAAATGACAAGAGACAAGCATCAACTGAACAGATAGAATATACATTTATCTCGATGATCATGAACCATAAACAACCAGTTGTATTAAATACAGCTGAAGTGAACATATACAATAGCAGTGACTACTTTTGACAATATGTATGAATAACCTCTTTCACACAATCTTAATACAAACATTGCATCTACTGACTCGAGTTCTTAATGTGCCTGCTTTCAATGTCTGACTGACTGGTGTAGAAAACTGCTCATTCTCTTCGACTGTGGACAGCCAGAAGCTGAGTTTGTTTGCAAAGTAGTGGCAAGTGCCTCGAGCACCATTGCACTCAATGAATGGTGTTGCGCGGAAGTCCTCCAGGCAGCTACCTGGACTAGACAATGACTGGCCTCCTCCACCTGGTCCTGCTGCCGTGTGCTGTGAGATTATAAGGTAAGAATAAGAATTATATCTTGTGAAATGTGATGTTTTTTACAAATACATTGTTCTGTCATGTTTTCTCTTGACATATAAATGGCCAGATCTATTTAGCAAGACAGTATAATGTGTGGGAGGTGTGAGTAGTGGAGATCTACAACATGTACAGAGGGTATAATGTGTGGGTGGTGGAGATCTACAACATGTACAGAGAGTATAATGTGTGGGTGGTGGAGATCTACAACATGTACAGAGAGTATAATGTGTGGGTGGTGGAGATCTACAACATGTACAGAGAGTATAATGTGTGGGTGGTGGAGATGTACAACATGAACAGAGAGTATAATGTGTGGGTGATAGAGATCTACAATATGTACAGAGAGTATAATGTGTGGGTGGTGGAGACGTACAACATGTACAGAGAGTATAATGTGTGGGTGGTAGAGATCTACATGTACAGAGAGTATAATGTGTGGGTGGTAGAGATCTACAACATGTACAGAGAGTATAATGTGTGGGTAGTGGAGATCTACAACATGTACAGAGGGTATAATGTGTGGGTAGTGGAGATCTACAACATGTACAGAGAGTATAATGTGTGGGTAGTGGAGATCTACAACATGTACAGAGAGTATAATGTGTGGGTAGTGGAGATCTACAACATGTACAGAGAGTATAATGTGTGGGTAGTGGAGATCTACAACATGTACAGAGAGTATAATGTGTGGGTAGTGGAGATCTACAACATGTACAGAGAGTATAATGTGTGGGTAGTGGAGATCTACAACATGTACAGAGTATAATGTGCGGGTGGTGGAAATCTACAACATGTACAGAGGGTATAATGTGTGGGTAGTGGAGATCTACAACATGTACAGAGAGTATAATGTGTGGGTGGTGGAGATCTACAACATGTACAGAGAGTATAATGTGTGGGTAGTGGAGATCTACAACATGTACAGAGAGTATAATGTGTGGGTAGTGGAGATCTACAACATGTACAGAGAGTATAATGTGTGGGTGGTGGAGATCTAAAACATGTACAGAGAGTATAATGTGTGGGTGGTAGAGATCTACAACATGTACAGAGAGTATAATGTGTGGGTGGTGGAAATCTACAACATGTACAGAGAGTATAATGTGTGGGTGGTGGAGATCTACAACATGTACAGAAAGTATAATGTGTGGGTGGTGGAGATATACAACATGTACAGAGAGTATAATGTGTGGGTAGTGGAGATCTACAACATGTACAGAGAGTATAATGTGTGGGTAGTGGAGATCTACATGTACAGAGAGTATAATGTGTGGGTGATGGAGATCTACAACATGTACAGAGAGTACAATGTGTGGGTAGTGGAGATCTACAATATGTACAGAGAGTATAATGTGTGGGTAGTTATCATGAAATTTGAACTGACCAACTAATTATCATGAAATCTGACTGACCAACACATTATCATGAAATCTGAACTGACCAACTCATTATCATGAAACATGAAATCTGAACTGAGAAGCTTTTTTAAAAACAGATTAAGTCCCAAATGAAAAAGTAGGCCCTCAAATAAAAATGGATGGCGAAAAATGGGAAGTAAGGGTGTATCATAGATAATATGGTAGCAGGCATGTTATATTATAACACAATGACAACACTTCTGCAACATAAAAGCCCCTGGCAGATATGGGAAGTCACTTAAGCCGATTAATTATCTCATGACATAAATTATTGAATTAATTATCCATACACATAAACAGATTTGGAAAATAAGTAATTATCAATGACCCTGAATAACAGCTTAAAGATATTGTAAATAATCTTTCTCTTCCCCTTTACCCCCCATTGGGAAAATAGGACCTCAACCAATCCTTAGCTATCCCATACAACTCTGTCCAGGTCCTTTCAGTATTCATCACTTCTGTCTCTACTTCTCTTCTCCACATGTTTTTTTGGGGCCACCCTCTATTTCTTTTGCCTTGTGGTTTCCAGACAAAGATCTTTCTAGTTATACTGCTCACAGGTATTCTTAGTGGTTGTATATACCAGGTGTTTGTAAAGTTTCACTACACTTTGTATGTAGAACACATCTGAAAAATGAAGTACATGATGTCTTCAAAACAAATGATGTCTTCAAAACAATGTGCTAAAAATTAATTAAATTAGTTACAATAGTCACTGCTATGGTCTAACACTGTTTTGGAGAAGCTGGAAAGTACCAATGAAGTATTCATTATAACAGGTGTTGGAAATGTTGCTATAAATCTTCAAACAACCATCCGAGTGTATCGACAGCCATTTTGAAACACTTGTTCAACCAAAGACATTCTTTCTTCCACAAATAACACTATTCTGTTTGGAGAGCAAAAATTTACTCTGGCAGACGATAGTCATTCGCTGCATATTACTTCACGATGGACTGTGGAGCACATTTTATTATGACATCATGTACTTCATTTTACAAATTTGTTCTACATACAAAATGCAGCCAGACTTTACAAACACCAGGTATATGTCATTGCTTATAAATAATGCACAAACCAACATTCTAATTCTCAACAAACACCTCCAGATGGCATATTCTGAGGGATGAGAACAAACTTACCATAGCAAAGGAATACCCTATCCACAGAGATGTCCAGTCTTGAGGGCACTCAGGTATGGACAGCGTCTGGCTGTGTACTGCAATAACATTGGAAGGCACATCGCACACCACACAGCGACTTATGTAGGGCTGGATTTCACTCTCGACCACAGGCATCATGGGGATGGGTGCGTTTGTTGACAGCCAGTAAGAGCGGTCGTTTCGAGAAGCATAGTTGCACACATTGTTGAGGTTGCAATATAAAAATGGCATGGTGCTGAAGCGCTGCAAGCAAGAACCTGCCCAACCTGTCAGAAGGGAAAATAGTATTATCAGCTTATTGAAAACTAAAAGTAAAGTCATTAATGGTTTTACCCCATTTGGCTAAGTCTCACTCTCCACAGAATGGCAAGCAGCCTGCCAAGAGCAATGTACATAGCTCCAGCAATGACTCCCAGGAGTGGTCTGAAAGCTTCCAGGAACAATGTACAAAGCAGAACTCCATAGCTACAGCGATGACCCCTAGAAGTCTATAGAAAAATAAGCTGCCAAGAACAATGTATAAAGCACAAACTCAATAGCTCTAGCAATTACTCCCAGAAGTCTATAGAAAAATTGCACTTGTGGTCTGAAAGCTGCAGTCTGGGGACTGAACCCATACCTTCAGAGCATGAGACAGGCAGCTTAACCACTTTGGAATGGAGACCCCCCAAATTCAGTTTGTTGAACATTATTCCTTGGCAGCACTTCAGCAAAATACATGTATAGGTATGGTTTAAAATACATTCAACAATATTGACATTATATTAATATCTACAGAGGTAAATAACTGAAAACTGTGAATGGTCACATTTTACATATATATTTAACACGTCAAAATTGGAAAACAAAGTGTACAGAAACTTTTCAAAATACAAGACACACAAAAAAAAGAAGATAATGCTGCGACACGAATTCTTTAGCAAACAAACAGGCAAACAACAATGTATAGACTGAAGTCTATCAAACATGAAAAGATTATACAATGAGTAGTAATTACGAACATGTGGTAACAAACATAAAATATGAAATGTATAGCTGTCGAACTGTTAAAAAAATGCAAAACACAAAGTGTGGGGCAACTGTACTGTTTACTTTAAGAAGTATATCTTGGAGTTGTGGATATACAGACAAATATGTTGTATTTCATGGAAACAATCAAATGCAGCGGTTCTAGAAAAATTGGGGATGAAGAGAGAGTTGATGAAAGAAATAAAGGGAAGGCAAGTGAAATATTTTGGCCATGTTAAAAGACATGATATTCTTATAAAAACCATAATGGAGGGCAAGGTTGAAGGCAAGCGAGCAAGAGGTAGACAACGATACAAGTGAGAAGATAACAATAACATCAAGAGATGGATGAACATCAGCCTGATAGAATGTACAGTCAGGGCGAGAGACATACAGTGTTGGAGATTCATTGCAGCCAACATTCATTGGGGAGACGGCACCTGATTGATTGATTGATTGAAAAGTAAAGTGCCCTTTTATGTACCTGGAGGAACCCTGGGCAAACCGTGCTAGACCCCTACTTTGGCTGACCAATCATCTCTTGGTGAGTGATGTGGTCAGCATAAGTCTGGCAGCTTTTACTATCCAATTCATTTCTTGGTACCCACTGTAGGCTAGGTCAAGCTGGGTGCCAGATCAATTGTAAAACTCTGAATCTACGCCTGAAGTGGACTGAATCCTGACCACCGGGCCAGCAGGTGAGTGTCTAGCCACCACACTACTGCCAGCAGCTCCGGCTATTTATAGTACTTGAAGGCCAGAAATATTCTAGTTTTCTAAATCTATTACATGAGCTCTGTACCAACCACATCTGAAATCTAACCCTCGCTATCCAGAACAAAAACAAAATTGCTCAAATTAACTGGTGAAAAGAAAATAACATAAAATGAAATCAATTAGAGATGAAGTGCAACCAATATGCAGAACAAAAACACAGTTTTTTTGTACTTCCATTGATCACAATCTACACTTAAGAGTTAACAGAGACACAGAACATGACAGCAGTTGACTTAGATCTTATTGTGTGAGGAAATAGAAAAGGACAACACTAACCTAGATTACGATTGTGTGAGGAAATAGAACATGACAACTTTACCTAGATCCTGGTTGTGTGAGGAAATAGAACATGACAACTTACCTAGATTATGGTTGTGTGAGGAAATAGAACATGACAACTTACCTAGATTATGGTTGTGTGAGGAAATACAACATGACAACTTACCTAGATCCTAGTTGTGTGAAGAAATAGAACATGACAACTTACCTAGATTATGGTTGTGTGAGGAAATACAACATGACAACTTACCTAGATTATAGTTGTGTGAGGAAATACAACATGACAACTTACCTAGATTATGGTTGTGTGAGGAAATACAACATGACAACTTACCTAGATTATGGTTGTGTGAGGAAATACAACATGACAACTTACCTAGATTATGGTTGTGTGAGGAAATAGAACATGACAACTTTACCTAGATCCTGGTTGTGTCAGGAAGTATAACATGACAATTTACCTAGATCCTGGTTGAGTGAGGAAATAGAACATGACAACTTACCTAGATTATGGTTGTGTGAGGAAATAGAACATGACAACTTACCTAGATCCTGGTTGTGTGAGGAAATACAACATGACAACTTACCTAGATTATGGTTGTGTGAGGAAATAGAACATGACAACTTTACCTAGATCCTGGTTGTGTCAGGAAGTATAACATGACAATTTACCTAGATCCTGGTTGTGTGAGGAAATAGAACATGACAACTTACCTAGATTATGGTTGTGTGAGGAAATAGAACATGACAACTTACCTAGATCCTGGTTGTGAGAGGAAATAGAACATGACAACTTACCTAGATTATGGTTGTGTGAGGAAATACAACATGACAACTTACCTAGATTATGGTTGTGTGAGGAAATACAACATGACAACTTACCTAGATCCTAGTTGTGTGAAGAAATAGAACATGACAACTTACCTAGATTATGGTTGTGTGATGAAGTACAACATGACAATTTTACCTAGAACATGGTTGTGTGAGGAAATAGAATATGACAACTTACCTAGATCCTGGTTGTGTGAGGAAATACAACATGACAACTTACCTAGATTATGGTTGTGTGAGGTAATACAACATGACAACTTACCTAGATTATGGTTGTGTGAGGAAATAGAACATGACAACTTACCTAGATTATGGTTGTGTGAGGAAATACAACATGACAACTTACCTAGATCCTAGTTGTGTGAAGAAATAGAACATGACAACTTACCTAGATTATGGTTGTGTGAGGAAATAGAACATGACAACTTACCTAGATCCTAGTTGTGTGAAGAAATAGAACATGACAACTTACCTAGATTATGGTTGTGTGAGGAAATAGAACATGACAACTTACCTAGATCCTAGTTGTGTGAAGAAATAGAACATGACAACTTACCTAGATTATGGTTGTGTGAGGAAATACAACATGACAACTTACCTAGATCCTAGTTGTGTGAAGAAATAGAACATGACAACTTACCTAGATTATGGTTGTGTGAGGAAATAGAACATGACAACTTACCTAGATCCTAGTTGTGTGAAGAAATAGAACATGACAACTTACCTAGATTATGGTTGTGTGAGGAAATACAACATGACAACTTACCTAGATTATGGTTGTGTGAGGAAATACAACATGACAACTTACCTAGATCCTGGTTGTGTGATGAAGTACAACATGACAATTTTACCTAGAACATGGTTGTGTGAGGAAATAGAATATGACAACTTTACATTGATCCTGGTCGTGTTAGAAAGTAGAACATGACAATTTACCTAGAACATGGTTGTGTGAGGAAACAGAACATGACAACAACTTACCTAGATCCTGGTTGTGAGATTTCTCATTGCCCTCTAAGTAAAGTAAACTGTAGCCATTCCAGAGTTGCGTCTGACCTGGTCCACAAGTGGGAACCTCGCTAGACTGGCTGTGACGAACCATCAAATATCCAACAGGCAAAGTTGTGCCTGGCAGACCCGGCACACCACGACCACCTTGTTGGCCTTTAATTCCTGTTGTGAATTTAAGAAAGTGTACCCTGAGATAAATATATACACTTTAACTGGACATGTGAATCTGAACTGTTTTTATACCAGGACTGAAGTAAGTAGGGCGCTGCTGTGGCTCAGAGGCTTGCCTGCTGGCCGAGAGATTATAGGGTCAAAGGTCAGCTTAGTTTAGTTCTGTCGACAGATCAACATCATGGCACACAGATGTAACCCATAAGTGCTCTGTTCTATTCCTAACTCATGCCTGAGTCCAGAAAATCTCAGCTCAGTGCACAAACTCCGTACCACCGGCGAGGATCCTGAAATACTTGGGTAGATTTTTAATTTGGAATTTTGCCCGGGCAGCGCCGTTAGGCTACTCTTTTTCTATTTCCAACTGCCAAGGGATTGTTTATGTGCGTAACAATACACACGGGCGTCCGATCTCACTACCCAGAGACCAGGGGAATATTTTTTACTAGACGTCCATGTGAAAAAAAAAAACCCCGGTTCTCACTGGCGCTTGAACCCGGGGCCTCCAGCACTTGAGGCAGACACCATACCTCGAGACAACTCAGCCCCCCCCCCCCCCCCCCCCCAAAGGTCCCAGAGATGATTTGGTCAAATCCCCTTTGAGGTGAGGAATATTATTTCACAGACATGGGCTCCAAAGACAACCCAAAATAGGTACCAGAAAATTGCCTGGGCAGCTGGAGTAAAACTGACATCATTCCCCATCTATGCCGATCTGTGAGCAAATATGAGGCTGGGATCATGGGGTGAAAAGGGGCTTCTTGTAACCTATCAATATTGTTTTTAAGGATGTTATGAGTGTTCAGCACATGACATCATGGTGCAGATGAACATGGCGACATCATAAGGACAGTTCAAAGATGACATGCACCAAAGAAGAGAAGCATTCTGTTATCCATTTTTAAAAAAAAATCATTGAAGGGGTGAAACCTACAGAAATTCATCGGTGAATGAAGGTCCAGTATACACTTGTCAGTCCAGCAAGTGCATGAGTGGAGTAGAAAGTTTAAAAATGGTGTGACTTCTGTGAGAGACTGTTCACGACCGGGTTAGGCACACCAAGTAGTGACCCCAGAAAGGTTAAACAGCGATCAGGAGAATTTTCTTCTACAGGAATCCAAGCACTTTATTGGCACTGGAGAACTTGCATTGAATGCAGCAGCGACTACATCGAAAAATGATACATTTGTTATTTACTTTTTCAGAATATATCCACACACACACAACAACGTTTATGGTTTTTATTTGAAGCCCTCTCGTAATTACACTCATCTCAAGAACTAAAAGCATGCACACTTACCGGGCGGGCCATTGGTGCCCATAGCACCATCGATACCTCTCCCCCCCATGAAGCCAGGTTCTCCAGGTGGTCCTGGACGACCACTGTCTCCCTTTGGACCGTCCCGACCAGGTTCACCTGTTGAGTGGGTGGTAAAATGAACTACAGTTACTCTCATGACAGAAACTGCTGCTGAGGGGTCAAGTGGTAGGTCATTACATAGTTACTCTCATGACAGAAACTGCTGCTGAGGGGTCAAGTGGCAGGTCATTACATAGTTACTCTCATGACAGAAAATGCTGCTGAGGGGTCAAGTGGCAGGTCATTACATAGTTACTCTCATGACAGAAACTGCTGCTGAGAGGTCAAGTGGCAGGTCATTACATAGTTACTCTCATGACAGAAACTGCTGCTGAGAGGTCAAGTGGCAGGTCATTACATAGTTACTCTCATGACAGAAACTGCTGCTGAGGGGTCAAGTGGTAGGTCATTACATAGTTACTCTCATGACAGAAACTGCTGCTGAGGGGTCAAGTGGCAAGTCATTACATAGTTACTCTCATGACAGAAACTACTGCTGAGGGGTCAAGTGGCAAGTCATTACATAGTTACTCTCATGACAGAAACTGCTGCTGAGGGGTCAAGTGGCAGGTCATTACATAGTTACTCTCATGACAGAAACTGCTACTGAGGGGTAAAGTGGTAGGTCATTACATAGTTACTCTCATGACAGAAACTGCTGCTGAGGGGTAAAGTGGTAGGTCATTACATAGTTACTCTCATGACAGAAACTGCTGCTGAGGGGTAAAGTGGTAGGTCATTACATAGTTACTCTCATGACAGAAACTGCTGCTGAGGGGTAAAGTGGTATGTCATTACATTGTTACTCTCATGACAGAAACTGCTGCTGAGAGGTCAAGTGGCAGGTCATTACATAGTTACTCTTATGACAGAAACTGCTGCTGAGGGGTCAAGTGGCAGGTCATTACATTGTTACTCTCACGACAGAAACTGCTGCTGAGAGGTCAAGTGGCAGGTCATTACATAGTTACTCTCATGACAGAAACTGCCGCTGAGGGGTAAAGTGGCAGGTCATTACATAGTTACTCTCATGACAGAAACTGCTGCTGAGGGGTCAAGTGGCAGGTCATTACATAGTTACTCTCATGACAGAAACTGCTGCTGAGGGGTCAAGTGGCAGGTCATTACATAGTTACTCTCATGACAGAAACTGCTGCTGAGGGGTCAAGTGGCAGGTCATTACATATTCTAGGCCATGAAATCATAAGGTTAGGTGGCCAGTTTCCTTCCTCACAGTAAAATGTATACAAATGTTGGACTTAGAAGATAATGTCACAACCGTAGTAGACAAAATACTCTGGTTTTCTCATGCCAAGCTCACCTGTAACCTTTATTATGACTATTTATCATTAAGTGAATTGCCTTGCACTGTTTCATCAAGCTTGTGGCTCTGTAGAAGTTCCAACTGCAGCAAGCATTTCTTTTTCAGATATGCTTTCCCTAGCCTTTGACTGTCCCTCAGTCTTATCTACAAGGTAGCAGTGTGTGTCTCTCTTCATCTGGTTCCAATCCTTTGACCTGTCCGATATGGGAGACCCTACTAGTAGCTGTGCTACCACTGACATAGCTCTTGGAGGTCACTGGAACACTCAAGCTTCTCTACCTCTTCGAGGAGGAGACACATCAGAGAGGTTATGACTATTCAACACCTGTAATTGTTTATTTACTGCTCCTAATCCAGTAGTTCTCAACCGGTGGAGAATTCCCTCTCAGGGGGGGAGGGGAGAATTAAGATTATTTCAAGATCGCATTAATACAAGAACCGATTACTTGATATTGTTTTTCCCTTCATACTTTACGGTTCTGTACGTCTGACCCTTCTGAAATTAATTTTATAACATAAGTGGACCCGCAAATCACGTTTTATGTAGACGTCTAGACTTGTTTTAGTATGTGCTATTAAATTTAGCTTCCATTATTACGTATACTGTGTAGGGGTGGGGGGGGGGGAGGAATTTTTAGGGAGGACATATGAAAAGGGGGGGATGAGTTCTAAAAATATGGTGAAGAGGGGCACAGGCCAAAAAAAAGGTTGAGAACCACTGTCCTAATCCATTTTGATGTTGGTCTTCTTTTCTCTCAAGCACTGTTTTCAGGGAAAGCTGTGGCAGCATAGTTGCTAGAGGCTCACCTGAGGGTCTGGTGGTCATGGTTACCATCAACAGATCCACACTTTGATACTTCACCTGGCTCCCAGGTCCACCCATCCTAAAATGGGTATCAGAAAATGTCCACAGGAAGCCAAGGAGGACAGTGTGATAATGACCATATCACCCACGAGTCTACACAAATATGGGTCTAGCACCATGTACCCAATTCGGTATGTCAAAGAGTTCTTTACTTTTACTTTGCTTACTGCTTTCAAGCAGAGTTGCACATACTTTGTACAGCTAATTGAATCATAGACATTCTTGTTAGTTCGTTTTTTAGTTATTTGTTGGGGGGTATCATTCTTGCACTCCAAATAAGTCTGTAGGATTTCAGATCCTCCTTGACACATATGCATCAGCGTTCTGCAGCTAATAGTGCCAATTCTGTGTTGATTGATGAGGAGCCATCATTCTCCTGTTGTGCCTCTCATGCCTTGCCATGCCGATTCTGTGTTGATTGATGAGGGCCATCATTCTCCCGTTGTGCCTCTCATGTCTTGCCATGCCAATTCTGTGTTGACTGATGAGGGGCCATCATTCTCCTGTTGTGCCTCTCATGTCTTGCCATGCCAATTCTGTGTTGATTGATGAGGGCCATCATTCTCCCGTTGTGCCTCTCATGTCTTGCCATGCCAATTCTGTGTTGACTGATGAGGGCCATCATTCTCCCGTTGTGCCTCTCATGTCTTGCCATGCCAATTTTGTGTTGACTGATGAGGGCCATCATTCTCCCATTGTGCATCTCATGTCTTGCCATGCCAATTCTGTGTGGATTGATGAGGGCCATCATTCTCCCATTGTGCCTCTCATGTCTTGCCATGCCAATTCTGTGTTGACTGATGAGGGGCCATCATTCTCCTGTTGTGCCTCTCATGTCTTGCCATGCCAATTCTGTGTTGACTGATGAGGGCCATCATTCTCCCATTGTGCCTCTCATGTCTTGCCATGCCAATTCTGTGTTGACTGATGAGGGCCATCATTCTCCCGTTGTGCCTCTCATGTCTTGCCATGCCAATTCTGTGTTGATTGATGAGGGCCATCATTCTCCCGTTGTGCCTCTCATGTCTTGCCATGCCAATTCTGTGTTGACTGATGAGGGGCCATCATTCTCCTGTTGTGCCTCTCATGTCTTGCCATGCCAATTCTGTGTTGACTGATGAGGGGGCCATCATTCTCCCGTTGTGCCTCTCATGTCTTGCCATGCCAATTCTGTGTTGACTGATGAGGGACCATCATTCTCCTGTTGTGCCTCTCATGTCTTGCCATGCCAATTCTAACTTCCAAGTCTCTAGATAATGAAGTGGATTCATTCATCATGTGCCATGCCGGTAAGCATATGCGGTCATGTTTCACCATCATACATGATCACTTGAGTCGTGGATCAGCTCTGTGTTCTTGTCCCGACCATGCCATGTGGTCAAGCCATCCAGATATTTACTTTTCTGCCTTCCCCTTGTTATTTTCTCCTCAATCTTGTCAGTTGTCACCAAGTTCTCCAGTTTATTTCTTCTCATAACATTCCCACACATTTTTTACTATCTACATCTAATTTCTCTAATCAGTTTGTGGTTTTCATTTGCCTCTTGTAGGACTTACTCATTGGTTTTTCTGTTTGCCCATGGTATTCTTTGCATTTTCCCCAGAAACCACATTTCCACTGCCATTAGATGTTATTCAGCTTGTCTGTTCATCCTCTACATTTCACATCTATACACAAGTACAGGTTCTATGTAGCACTTTAACACTCTTTTTCTCATTGCAATTGACATCTTTTTATTAGTCAGTATGTTTTCCACGTTGCAAAATGCTACTTTTGCCCAAGCGATTCTTGTTCTAATATCTTCACAGCACCTCCATCAGATGTTATGACTGTTCCAAGATAGTTGTCTGAGTCGCTTGTTTAAGAATATTCCCATTTATCCTTTTATTACATTGTGGTATTCACTGGCGTCAAAGCCCTCCGCTCTCGACATCTCTCTAAGGGCATTAATAACATCAGCACAATCCATGGGCTAGCCATCTGCAGGATAGCAAAGCCATCAAGTTTATCAGCTCGTTCATTTCCCTCAACTCCCATATGTCCAGGAACGAAGATGAAGGCGACTCTACGTACAATATACCTCTGCAGCAATTCAATCCACTCTCTATGTTCAGAACCTGCCTTGACCTTTCGGATCATATTTCTCATTGAATCACTTAGTACACAAATGTTGGTATTCTAGTAAACATTCTTGTAAGATACCCACTCTCATCAACTCTTTATCATTCTATATATTTTATATACAACCTTTTTCCTTTCCTTTTCTGATTTCTGTGTTTCACTTTGCTCTATTTCAATAAGAAGGGAAAACAACTTTCTCTAATTCAAATCTACAAACCCAAAGTAGTAAAGATGAAGAAATGATGTCTCAGTTTGAGGGGTTATTAAAAATAAGATCAAAATTTTCATCACTGTGTCTTGGTTATCAATAACTGTCTGTTTTCTGTGTTCTTGACGAGGCAAATGGATGATCGTCTTCTGTGTAATTCTTCCAGCCAATCCAGTAATGTCCGCCTTCATCTTCTATTGCCTCTAACATCTTCAATCTTCCCTATTGTCACAATGCTTTTCTGACGCTCACTTCTCAGAAGAATGAAGCTGAAATGGCAACTTTGTAGCTGGATTGATGGATCGTGAAGCAATACCATCAAAGATAACAAAAGGTGTAAACATTGCATTTGCAGATTACAGCTTCGCAGGTTCATCATAATCATTACATAGCTAGTCCTTTGCAGAACATCTCTCCTCACAACCCGCTGGACAGATTCTTGATCCCTCACCAGTTCCCTTGCCTCAAGCATTTTCATTCCCAGGGTGTCTTTAAGTGTCCTGTGTCCACAACCATCTGGTTGACCTCTGCCTCCGCTTCCAGCAACCACACCTTCCATTAGTGTTCCTTCTGAACCACAGTAATATTAAATCATTCATGGCTTTCATAATGAGTTTCTTGTGATAAATAATGTCTCCTCTTGCTTTCCACATCTACATGAGCTACGTCTTTCACCTTTAGTAAACTTTTAACCTGCTAGGGTTAAGTTAGTACCAGGCTTGTCAGACTTGGAAAATAAACAGGAGATCTGGCTTTCCTCAATGTGCAATCAGACGCCATATTTGTTTGCATTCATTGTAGAAATCTGGATAGGACTGGCTGTCATTCAACTATTGCCACATACATGCAGACAACCAGTACGCAAGTCTAGTTGTGCTTGGACAGCGCACTAAGAATATGATAATCAGCATTCACAATTATTTGATAGATAGAATCTCATTTTGCATACATTATAAATATAACATACTAATGCTCAAGAATACTATATGAAAAATTATATACAAAGAGAATGCTAAACTATGTACAATGTAAAATATATATTCCAATTTTAACCCTGGAAGGTTGGGCAGAATATTGATAACACAAATAAATAAAACAAATAAATAATAAGTGTGCTGAATGCCTAACATGTTGGAAGTAAAGCATCACCAGTTCTCAGTCATACACAGTCAACAATTCCTTAAGTCATACACCAGTCCCTAGTTCCTCAAGTCATACATCAGTCAATACTTCCTCAAGTCATACATCAGTCAATAATTCCTCAAGTCATACACAAGTCCCCAGTTCCTCAAGTCATACATCTGTCCCCAGTTCTTCAAGTCATACACCAGTCAATAATTCCTCAAGTCATACACCAGTCAATAATTCCTCAAGTCATACACAAGTCCCCAGTTCCTCAAGTCATACACCAGTCCCCAATTCCTCAAGTCATACACCAGTCAACAATTCCTCAAGTCATACATCAGTCAATAATTCCTCAAGTCATACACCAGTCCCTCAAGTCATATACCAGTCAACAATTCCTTAAGTCATACATCAGTCAATAATTCCTCAAGTCATACACCAGTCCCTCAAGACATACACCAGTCAACAATTCCTCAAGTCATACACCAGTCAACAATTCCTCAAGTCATACCCCAGTCAATAAATCCTCAAGTCATATGCCAGTCAATAATTACTCAAGTCATACACCAGTCAACAATTCCTCAAGTCATACATCAGTCAACAATTCCTCAAGTCATACACCAGTCAACAATTCCTCAAGTCATACACCAGTCAACAATTCCTCAAGTCAAACACCAGTCAATAATTCCTCAAGACATACACCAGTCAATATTTCCTCAAGTCATACACCAGTCAACAATTCCTTCAGTCATATACCAGTCAACAATTCCTTAAGACATACATCAGTCATAAATCCCTTCAGTCATATACCAGTCAACAATTCCTTCAGTCATATACCAGTCAACAATTCCTTAAGTCACACACCAGTCAACAATTCTTCAGTCATATACCAGTCAACAATTCCTTAAGTCATACATCAGTCAACACAATTCCTTCAGTCATACACCAGTCAACAATTTCTCAAGTCATACACCTGTCCCCAACTCCTCAAGTCCTACCACAATTCTCAATTCCTCCAGTCCTACCACAGCCCCCCCTCCCCCTCAGGTTCTATCACAGTTCTCAACTCCTCAAGTCCTACCACAGCCCCCCAACTCCTCAAGTCCTACCACAGCCCCCAACTCCTCAAGTCCTACCACATCCCCCAACTCCTCAGGTCCTACCACAATTCTCAACTACTCAAGTCCTACCACAGCCCAACTCCTCAGGTCCTACCACAATTCTCAACTACTCAAGTCCTACCACAGCCCCCCAACTCCTCAGTTCCTACCACAGTTCTCAACTCCTCAAGTCATACCACAGCCCCAAACTCCTCAAGTCCTACCACAGCCCCCAACTCCTCAAGTCCTACCACAGCCCCCCCCCCCCAACTCCTCAGGTCCTACCATGATTCTCAACTCCTCAAGTCCTACCACAGCCCCCCAAATCCTCAGGTCCTACCACAATTCTCAACTCCTCAAGTCCTACCACAGCTCCCCCCCCCCCCAACTCCTCAGGTCCTACCACGATTCTCAACTCCTCAAGTCCTACCACAGCCCCCCAAATCCTCAGGTCCTACCACAATTCTCAACTCCTCAAGTCCTACCACAGCCCCCCCCCCCCAACTCCTCAGGTCCTACCACAGTTCTCAACTCCTCAGGTCCTACCACAGCCCCCAATTCCTCAGGTCCTACCACAGCCCCCCAACTCCTCAGGTCCTACCACAGCCCCCCCCCCCCCCCCAACTCCTCAGGTCCTATCACAATTCTCAACTCCTCAAGTCCTACCACAATTCTCAACTCCTCAGGTCCTACCACAGCCCCCCAACTCCTCAGGTCCTACCACATCCCCCCTGTCACAGCCTCACATTATACGGTAAACCAACATAAGTTAATAGACACTAGCCAAGGGCTACAACTCCCGCCCAAGGGAAAGAAGTAAGACCCTCGAAGGCCAGAGTAATCCAGAGCCTTCTCGAAGGACTGGTCAGTGAGTCCACTGTCCCGTGGACACTGATGTGGCCCGCCTATTGCGGGGTCCACGAGGAACTCGGACAGAGTTACCACCCGTGTCGGATTGCGACACGTGTGAACCGGCAGAGACAGACGGGACATCGAAGAGGCAACAGGGCCTGCCTTAGAGGGACTTAATAGTTCAGACCCATGTGTTTTAGGGTCATAGACATATGCTAGATAGTTTGCTTAGAATGTTTGTTATAATCATGTGTGATGTTAAACCTCTGTGATATGCAACTCATTTGTGCGGGCTTGTTAAACCCACTGCGCCAACGCACTGTATACCTAACTGCAATAAATGTTGCTATATTATATGTAACGGAGTTAGTGTTGCCTGTTTGAGCCCGAGACCAGATCCCCTAGAGATCCAACACGCTGACAGGCTTTTTGGGGGCTAATCTCCGGTTTTGGCACAAGCTTTACGTTCAGACGGCTATTGATTGCCAAGTAAAAAATTAAATAAATGATATCAAATTGATTTCTGGACAAGTTTAACAAATTTGCATCTATCTAGTGATGAACTAGTATTAATATGAGTCCCTCTGCAGATAGTCTCTCAATGATGTTAACACTATAAATTTTGACATGACTGTGACATTTGACTGTTACTAATGTTTTCTCATTCTACGAGCAGATTGTTCCGCGAATTGTGGTGTGTGTAACCTATGTAACCTATCCAACAGTGGCGAGAGTACAAGACAACATTCGCAAGTTCTGGGATTATAAGATAAGTTTCATATCATGCCCATTGCAACCCTAAGCGGTACTTATCACCATCCATCCATGTAACATTTTTGCTTTGCATTGATTTGTATGTATATTCACGACCTTGTAACCAACATAACTTTGCATTTATATTTGCGCATGTAAACAGTAAGGGAAATAACTAAATTTTCTACTCCCCAACATTTTTCTAAGGGATTTAACTTTAGTAAAATTACCAAGTAAAAGACAAGATGTCTACGTTAGAAAAATGTATTGAGTTAGGTATGAGATTAGGTTATAAAGAAGAGAAACTATCAGAATGGGCACAGAAAACACACGCAGAGAACATTGCCCGTGAAGAAAGAGCGATAGAACGAGAAGAAAAACAGAGGCAATTGCAGGCAGAAGAAAAGAAGATGCAAATTGAGGCAGAAGAAAAGAAAATGCAATTGAAGACTCAAGAGAAACAAATGGAGCTTGAGGCGGCGGCCAAACAAGCCCAATTGAATGCCGATACACAAATAAAACTAAAGCAGATGGAAATCGATTCCAACGTAGAAATATCTGTAAATAAACTGAGAAGCAAGGAGGAGGAGCAAAAATATAACAAGTATAAAGGCCTCGTCAAAGCATTTTGCTCAGGAGACTCTATCAGTGAATACCTGGAAAATTTTGAGTGTCTAATGTCCTACCATAAAATCGTAAAATCAGATTGGTCATTTATTTTAATGAGAAACTTAGCTCTGGAAAATTTAAAAGTAATAGAGACAGTGCCACAGGAATTGAGAAAAGATTATGATTATTTAAAGCAACGCATTCTCCAACATTTCTCATTAGATACAGCAGGTTACCAACAACAGTTCACAAAATTATCCCCACAACCTAACCAAACCTTTATAGACTACTTGTCTACAGTTCAGGATGTTTGCACAAAGTGGATTAACTCAGCTAAAACTAACAACAACCATGACAAACTAAAAGAACTCATTATTATTGACAAAATAGTTAGTACAATCCCCACACCTTTTGCTAAGTTTTTGAAACAAATGGACTGTAAAAGTATTCAAGATGTAGAGACAAAGGGGAACACATTTTTCACAGCGAACAGAGATATTTTCCAATTAAACCTAAGTCAAAACGAAACAGCAGCAGTTGTAAACACTAGATACTCGAAACCAACTGAAAGCAAGTTTAAGCCACGCTCGAATGTCAGGAAGCCAGTTAAGTGCCAATATTGTAGTTTGACTCACGAAGAATACGCGATGTGTGATAAATCGCCCAACTATCCACATCATCTCAAAATGATCGTGGAGAAGCAAAAGAACAAGAGAAATGCGTATCAGAGAGCGGTCAAATGCTATTTTTGCAGCAGCTTTGGGCACTATTCTCGTTTTTGTGAAGGCCGAAAGATACTGAAACAGGCCAATGCTGCACTAGTTGAAACTTCATCAGACGAAGATATTGAATTACTGAATGAGTGTGACAATCAAAACGAAAGTTTGAGTGAGCTAGGAAATGCCGTGCAAATTATTGACACCATTACAGACAATAAATGTAACACCTGTATGAAATTCCAACTTGACACAACATTACTATGTGGCAACACCATTCCTATTTCTAATGAAATGGCCAATGCTGCCTTATCTTCTACAGGCAAGCTAAATTTCTCAACAGGGTTTGTAAATAACAAAAAGTGCACATTAATTCGTGATTCCGGCGCAGCGCTCTGTGGGATTAAGAAAACATTAATCAACGACAAAGACTATACACACAAACACGTAACTTGTCGCACATTCTCAGGCACTATAGAGAAATACCCCCTTGCTCTTGTCGAAATTCGAACACCGTTCATATCAGGACTAGTATTGTGCGCAGTCCTAGAAAATCCTGTCGCTGATATTATACTTAGGAACCTGCCCAACATACGACCTTGCTTTGAAAAGGAAATCAGAGATTAGGAGCAGAAAAACGGTATCCAGCACCCAAACAGCGATTCTAAAGAGAAACACCATTCATGCTTGTCTCAATCTGCCAAAAGAACAAGGGAGACAACCAATGAAGTAATTCAGAAAGAATTCACCGAGGTGCATAATGCAGGGGCGGTCGAATCTGTCAGTGAGACGACCAACTTAAAACCTCGAATTGAGGATGCCAGCAATCCACAAATTACCAAGCCTGTAGATGTGCAACAACACACACAACACACGAATGCAATAACACGACAGACAACTCACAAAACCCACACCGACCAACTGCAGGAGTCACTAGAAATTGTATCACCAAACATTACCAACACTAATTTTGGAGAAGAACAGAAAGCAGATCCTACACTTTCACAGTATTTTAGGTTAGTAGGACTTAAACCAAAATTAACTAAAAATGCGTTGTGGACATTTAGATTAAAGAACAATGTGCTGACTAGATTATACACCAGAGATCAGACCACGATACAGCAAGTAGTTCTACCACAAGCACATCGAGAGAAAGTACTAAAGATAGCCCATGACTCACCCTTCGGAGGTCATATGGGGTACGAAAAGACTAGAGCTAGGGTCCTGACCCAATTTTATTGGCCGAAATTTTGCCAAGACATAAAAACCTATTGTAGATCATGTGATATATGTCAGAAACTGGTGAAAAAGGGGAAAAACCCTACGGCAGAAGTCCAATCAACCACAACTGCCTCGAGGCCATTCCAAATCGTGGCAGTTGATCTAGTAGGTCCGTTGAACCACATCTCAAGCAAAGGGAATAGATATATTTTTACTCTTATTGATCTATGTACGAGATGGCCAGAAATGATTCCATTAAAATCTATCTCCTCTAAGGATGTGACGGACGTATTGTTAAATATTTTCTCCCATTTTGGCTTCCCGGAGAAAATAATTTCAGATAGAGGAACCCAGTTCATATCGAATGCCACTCAATCGGTAACTAAGTTACTAGGCATAAAGCAATGTTTCACCAGTCCCTATCGACCAGCCGCAAATGGTATCTGCGAGAAACTAAATGGGGACCTGAAACATATGCTATCCAAAGTGACAGCTGAAAATCCAGCCGATTGGGATATACTTCTCCCAACGGTGCTGTTCGCATATAGAGAAGTCCCACAATCAAGCACAGGGTTCTCTCCTTTCGAATTGATATATGGAGCGAACCCAAGAGGACCTCTCACTATTTACAAAGATATCATATCACAACCTGTAAATATCCAACTACCCATTTCCACCTATGATTTAGTCACTGACACCAGAGACAAAATCATACGATCCTGTATACTGGCCAGAACATCATTACAGGAGAAAGGTTTTAGGTACAGGCAGTACGCCAACAAAGGTGCAAAAACAATTGTATTAAAACCAGGTCAGGATATTTTACTACTGCTACCTGACAAGAGAGATTTACTATCAACCTCTTGGCAGGGACCTTTTAAAATTGTTAGAAGAATTTCGGAAGTTGATTACGAAATTTCGTTGAATGGAAAGTTGAAAATATTCCATGTAAATATGTTAAAACCATACTATGCTAGACAGGACACTGACACGAGTGAGCAGACGCAACTAACTGACGACAGAAACGAAACGACAATTACCCAACTGAATGACACCTCGACAAACGAAGCATCGTTAACGACGCACTCTTACGACAACAAAGACGACGAAGACATATTGACATTACCGACAAAATGGGATAACGACAACGACGACCAATTTGACGACATATTGACAACGATTAATCTCGACGACGACGACAATGACATTGAGGACAATTTACAAACAGTAGCATCTGTGATAAATCAGACAGACGTAGACAATACTGAAATTCCAGTACCGATTATGAATGACGACGGTAGTATAAAGGACATACAAATCTCTGACACTTTGACACAACAGCAGCGACAAGACATTTTGTCTCTCCTTAACGATTATAAATCTATCTTTTCTAACAAACCTGGACAGACTGACAAAATAACACATTCAATTGTGTTGACAGATCTGACACCGGTCAAATGTAGACCATATTCTATTCCTCTGCATTATAGAGCAAATTTAGACAAAGAAATTTTGGATTTAGAGAAAAATAGAATAATTCAGAAATCTATGTCTCAATATTCTTCACCGATTGTCCTGGTGAAAAAGAAGGACCAGACGATCCGTTTGTGCATAGACTATAGAAGATTAAATACAATAACCATAATAGATGCGGAGCCAATGAACAGCTGTGAAGACCTCATTTTAAATATGTCTCAATCATCCTTATTTTCGAAGGTTGATTTAGCGAAAGGTTATTGGCAAGTACCACTACACCCTTCTTCTAGACATATAACAGCATTCGCAACACCTCTCGGTTTGTACGAATGGAGATATCTTCCATTTGGTCTCAAGAACGCTCCCGCCACATTTGTTAGATTGACTAGGTTGCTATTGCACGGAATTAAAGACGTCCAAGCTTATATTGATGATATATGCATTCATTCTTCTAATATGACTTCTCACCTACTTACACTACAACAAGTCTTCAACCAAATCTTTCTTTTTGGACTTACTATCAAACCTTCCAAGGTTGAAATAGGCTATAAACAAATAGACTTCCTTGGTCATAGAATTTCTGAAGGTAAACTGTTGACAGATGATAAAATTGTCTCGAAAATTCTCAATCTAGAAGTGCCTACTACAAAGAAACAAATTAGAAGTTTATTAGGTCTTATAAACTATTATGCTAAGTTCATACCAAACTGGGCAGAACTTACATCAGTTTTTTCTAATATGTTGACGAAAGATCATCCAGCAAAATTTTGTAAAAGTACCCGCTTAGAGGATGCAATATGCAGATTGAAATGCATTTTTTCTAATCCACCAGTCTTACGATTACCAAACATAGATTTACCCTTTATTTTGACCACAGATTCGAGTGCTATCGCAATTGGAGGATGTTTAATGCAAGAAGTGGATGGAGTGAGACACCCAATTCTCTACGTAAGCCGTAAGCTGAAGAAAGCAGAGATCCACTACTCTACGGTGGAATTGGAGGCATTAAGTCTATTATTTTGTATGCTCAGATTATCTAAGTTCCTCTTGGGTGCCCACTTTGTTGTACTCACCGATAATTCGCCATTGTTGGTGCTTAAGCAAGGTGTTCCGAAAAACCATCGGTTGCAAAGATGGTGTCTTCTTCTCCAAGATTTCGACTTCGAAATCCGCCATATCAGAGGCACTGATAACATTATAGCTGATATTTTATCGCGGCAGACGAATGCGCCAGCAGAATAACATTTGGCACATTGACCATTTGCCATACCAGAAATTGTGATAGTTTATTCCGTGGCATAGAACAGTGTAACTCTACACCTGCTAGATAACTTTCATTTAAAAGTAATAACACCCTAGTGAATAGGTTACGTATAACACCCACGAACATGAAACTTTGAGAACTATACTACCAATTACCAAAGCTCTAGGAACAATCCGAGCTAGAGACATTATCTGTGAAATGATTTCAACCAGTGAACTGACATTGATCACGAAAGCAGTAAGAACACTTTATACTCGACATTGAAAACATTCCATACTTGCTGTTGCTAAGAGACTTTGCAAACAGCCGAAACAGAACTACGTCGACTACAACACTCCAGAGACAGCCATACTAACTGTTAACATTCATGGCACGACACGCTAACAACAGGAGGACAACGCGCACATCATCGTTGGATTTAGTTATTTAGTTAATTAATTAATTTAGTATTAAATATGTATTATATTTCTATTGAATTATGTATATAAAATGTGTTAACCTGTAATTTGTACATTTTCTACCATAATATTACAGGTATTTCCATTCATAGGCTAAATAACCTTCCTATGCAATTTTCTCTATGTAAATTATAAACCATTTTTGAGTCATTGTACAAAAAGTACGTATTATCTTAAAGGGAACATATCGCCTATTCCGTTTTTTCTAAGGGCAATAACACTTACCTCAACTTTACTTATATATTTTAACCAAATACTATTTTGAATGAAAGATGTGTGAATGACAGGGTGAATGAATTAAATGAGAGAGCGATATACTGAGCGGACAAATTGTACGCAAAACGTATTTATTTTAATTTGTCTGCGTCTTTCATGTAAATCGTATTACTTGTCTAAATTGTTAATACATGTTTAGTAGTTAGTTTAGTACTCTTAGTTTAGTATTTAGGATACTACATCTAAGCACCACTGCTTGGAATGCCTGATCATGCATTACACACATTGGAGTAATTCATGATTAAGGATATCCCAACTCGTGACGCTTGGAAATAAGCCACACATTCAGCACACACTTTACACAAAACTCAAAACTGAACACTATCAATTAAAATACAGTCACTTTATTAGAAGCAGCAACTTATTAGTCAACACACTAACAAGCCAACAGGGACACATGTAGTCAGATGGGATAAAATAACAACGTAACTACATATTCAGCATTATACAACATACGAGAGTAAAAGTGTATTGAAATGCACACACAGAACAAGATTTGAAGGTGTACTTAATTAGCCAAGACTTTTGTCTTGTTAATCCTCTTTAATACAGAGGTTAATTATCTTGGTATCAGTAGGATACTTTGAGAAGGACGGGTTGTAGAAACAACTAGTAAACGTCACGTAACTTCGGTCAGATAAGCATTTTTAAGGACACAGGAGAGAGAGACCTCTTCAGCAAATCAGAGAAGTGGTGTATAGGAGAATACATGAGTGTTGATGCCAATATGTAGGTTACCAAGTTACTATCCACCAAACTACAAACACCGACTTTATGTGATTCTGTGACAGAATTAGTACAGAACTAATTACATTATAACAACCCATCAAATCAGGGGAGAGGGGGACTCCTGTCACAGCCTCACATTATACGGTAAACCAACATAAGTTAATAGACACTAGCCAAGGGCTACAACTCCCGCCCAAGGGAAAGAAGTAAGACCCTCGAAGACCAGAGTAATCCAGAGCCTTCTCGAAGGACTGGTCAGTGAGTCCACTGTCCCGTGGACACTGATGTGGCCCGCCTATTGCGGGGTCCACGAGGAACTCGGACAGAGTTACCACCCGTGTCGGATTGCGACACGTGTGAACCGGCAGAGACAGACGGGACATCGAAGAGGCAACAGGGCCTGCCTTAGAGGGACTTAATAGTTCAGACCCATGTGTTTTAGGGTCATAGACATATGCTAGATAGTTTTCTTAGAATGTTTGTTATAATCATGTGTGATGTGCAACTCATTTGTGCGGGCTTGTTAAACCCACTGCGCCAACGCACTGTATACCTAACTGCAATAAATGTTGCTATATTATATGTAACGGAGTTAGTGTTGCCTGTTTGAGCCCGAGACCAGATCCCCTAGAGATCCAACACGCTGACACCCCCCCCCCCCCCCAACTCCTCAGGTCCTACCACAATTCTCAACTCCTCAAGTCATACCCCAGTCCCCTTCTCCTCAAATCATAAACTCAAATATACCAGTTTCTGCTACAATAAGAGCAACAACAAAAATAACTATATAAATAAATAAATAAATAAATAAATAAATATTATAAACAATTACCTGTTAGCCCTTGTCTACCAACTTCTCCTGGCTCTCCAGGAAATCCAGGATCTCCCTTTAATCCAAAAAGACCTTTAGGTCCTGGAGGAAGCCTAACATTTTCACAAACCCCAGCAGCACCTGGGAATCCTTCAAGGCCCTTGGTACCTGGACTGCCTGCGACAGATAACAAAATAATGAATGACATCCTGTGTTTGTATTGGATGGTTGGCTGGTTAAAAATTCTGGGGAGGACTGTCAATTTTAACTCTTAAAGCATTGGCATTCAGAGTGTTTGAGCCCTGATAATGCCTGGTGATTTACTGGAGTGAAGGTGGTGTAGAGACTTTTCTCCGGACCTATTATGAAAGTGCCATCTCTTTGATAGATCATGTTGCAGAGCTGTCCTTCCTTTCTCCAAGCTGAAGTGTGCAAGACTGGTACTGGAACATTACATCTGCAGAGAGGCATATTAAGATGTGACTAATTCATGATTCAGCACAGCAGATACATACTGCCTGAAATTAAGCTTTGGTTGATCATGTCTCCTCCACACATTTCACTGTAAGTTGATATCAACCCAATGCACAAGTGAACGTCACAATGATATTCCTATGCACTTCTTCAGGTATAAAGACACACAAAGACATAACATATTCCACCATTCCAACATGAGGCTTCTACTTAAACACACCCGGCAAACTATGAATGTTTGCTATACATACAAGTATGTCACGGATCAGGCACACAGCCTTCCCAACAAAAATATATTCATATTATGATGGTGCAGTTCCTCCGAAGTTGGAGAGTATCTGCCTGCACGGCGAGGAACCACCAGTCTGCACACCAATAAGCCAGACATGGGACAACGGATACTCACACAAACCTCAGGTCCTGTATGACATCACACTGATGTTGGACATCAGGATGTCTTCATCCGACATACAGGACTTCGCACTTGAGTTCACAGCCAGCGAACACAAGCAAGCAATGATGGTACAGTCAATCAAACATTTTTTTTTTACAATGGTTCAAGTAAAGGAATCTTCCCACAACAAAGCAACTGTTTCAGAGAAAGTGGGTGTTGAGGCCAAACAGCACAATTTTGCTACCTGAAAATGTGTGAGGGGGCTGATTAAGAACGACAAAAATATAACTGCATTTGTTCCCATGACAGCTGTTTGAATTTCATTGAAAAACAACAAAACAATATAAAATAATATAAAGTAATGCAACTTTACAGAACAGAATTATGAAACATATAGGACGTTACAGCAACTAGCCTTTATAAGCAAACAAATACATACACAAAACACAACATATAGTCCCAGAGAAGACCCTCCAGTGACTACATTAAGGCATAATGACGGGATGAGAAGAATAACAAGATGAAAAATGAGAGCAATGAAGAGAAAATGAAAATATGAAAA
Organism: Cepaea nemoralis; assembly: GCA_014155875.1. Lineage (NCBI taxonomy): Eukaryota > Metazoa > Mollusca > Gastropoda > Stylommatophora > Helicidae > Cepaea > Cepaea nemoralis. The sequence continues at coordinate 232,280 of JACEFZ010015662.1, read as the reverse complement.
AAATGTTCCTACTTATCTCAGAGACCCAGACTGTACTACTACCATGAATGTCATCTTTTTCCGTGGGAGTCTGCGGGTAATGGAGACCAGGGTAGGGGATGATACCGGGGTAGTGGGTGGTAACGGTTCAGTGTAAGTCTCAGGTAAATGAGTGGAACTGGTACATGAAAAAAGGGGGGCAGGGAGGGAAGGCGGGAAACTGGAAGCAATAGAGATGTGATAGTTATTCGAGAGTGAAAGCTAAGGAGTCCAGTGGATGTACGTACAATGCATGAGTGGGTCCCAGTGAATGGGTTGGCCATAGTGGACGAATATTAAAGAGCAATGATGTGTGCACGTAAGTATGATGGTGATACTAACAAAACTCATTTCATGTGCTCCTTTATGTGTGTACAAAGAGAGTCCTAAAGTATAGGTGGACTGATATGTATGAGCGCACATACATACATCTACACACATCAACAAACATTCATACAATAGTATACATACAAGTGCATGGTGTACTGGCCAACATCTTGCTGTGTCAACAATCTCACAGACTAGTTAACACTTTCTCCCGATGGTCGATCGTAGTTTTAATATAAACTTTCAATCTCTGTCTTCATCTTCATAATAGCACTCTGGCTTGCCGTTTCTGCGATGTTGACTTGACGGCGGTTCCCAGCAGATTGATCCCCCTCTGCCGGTTGACCGCGCCTGCTCAACACATCACGTGGCCTGAGCTCGCCATCTGATAGGTTCCTTCAATTTAACCATCTATTTCCTAGCGGTATATATGGTATATATGAGAAAGAGAGAGAGAGAGAGAAAGAGAGAGAGTGAGAGATGCTATTAAGTCACTGATAAATATTATCACTGACACAGAAATAATAATAATCACTAGATGTGACATTAATGGAAGTGCTCAAAATTACCTAACCACAAAGGAGGCTTATGAATGTGTCCTGGAAGGGGAGATAAAAGGCAGAAGATAGCACTACACTGAGACCATCTCTTCATCAGATATATGAATGTGTTCTGGAAGAGGAGATAAAGGACAGAAGATTGCATTACACTGAGACCATCTCTTCATAAGATATATTAATGTGTTCTGGAAGGGGAGATAAAAGACAGAAGATAGCACTACACTGAGACCATCTCTTTATCAGATATATTAATGTGTTCTGGAAGGGGAGATAAAAGACAGAAGATTGCATTACACTGAGGGCATCTCTTCATATATGTATGGTGTCCTGGACTAGGTAGTTAGTCGACAGATCATCCTCATTGCACATTGAACCATTCAAACCATAAGTGCTCAGATCCCGCTCAGTAAATCCTGCAGCATGAAGTGGCTAACAACACCAGTTCTGTGTTGGTTTATTAATCTTCTTTGGCTTCCTTCATAGTGTTCTTGTTTGGCCACACTTCTTTTAACTTGCCGTTCTCGTAGTCTGACCATGGATGCAGATTCACAGTCATCACTTGGTTCTCGCAAACGACTTACTTCTTGTAGAGTACTCAGTATATCAGCCTGGTCCATGGCTTGTCCGCCCTCCACAGTAGCCTTACCTACAAGCCTATCAGCCTGCTCATTTCTTTGGACACCCGCATGCCCTGGCACGATAATGAAACTAATCTTTGCCAATCGTGACCACTCCAGGGACACTAACCACTGTCTTCAGACCCATCTCTATCTTCCTGAACTAATAAACTACTACTAAAAACATAATTGCTGAAAATTTAAGACGCTAATCTGGTAACCCAGAAGAGTTGAAAAACTAATTCATGGCAGAGCAAATATAAACATCCGCAAGTTCAATGAGCTACCCAGCACAAAGGGAAGCTGTATCTCATAGGTCAGTTTCTTTGTCAGCTGAGAAGTGGAAAGTATGATGATGACCAAGACAAAAGTTTGTTTAACCTCCACCCCAACCCCATCCACCCCAAATAAATCCTTTATGCCTGTGATGAAGTTACTACCAAATGCAGCTAACATCTGTCTGTGTTTTGGTTTGCTCTCTCTCTCTCTCTCTCTCTCTCTCTCTCTCTCTCTCTCTCTCTCTCTCTCTCTCTCTCTCTCTCTCTCTCTCTCTCTCTCTCTCTCTCTCTCTCTCTCTCTCTCTCTCTCTCTCTCTCTCTCTCTCAGTGCACGTGAGCAAACTCCATACATACCTGTTTTCAATTTACTTTGTAAAATGGGATGCTTGTTGCAATGTTTAATGCGTGATCCATTCAGTGATACCATTAAACTTGTTTAAATAAAACTAAGTGTGAATGAGAATACTTGGAGCATGAAATAATTTCTATTGAAAGATTTTAGAATGTATGAGAGCAAATGATTACTCCACCGCCATCATCAACAAGTAATGTGTAGGTAATTACACCATGCCACGAATGAAAAATTATCATACATATATGAATGTATATGTTGTATTCGCAAATGCACCCAAAGAAAAACACAACGCACCTTGTAAAGACAGTTTTGTATGAAATAAATTTTCTAAAACAAATTGCAAAGCACAACTGAAATAACTGATGTCCAAATGAACTGACGTAAACACAAAAATACCTTAAAACTGCTCTACTTCAGATTATTTGACAAGTCATAAAGAGCCAATGAATTGTAATATTGCACTGCAATATGCCCCCCCCCCCCCCCCCCCCCCCCCCCCCAAATATAAATAAATTCTGTCACCAACCTTTTTCACCCTCTTGTCCTGGCAAGCCTGGGAATCCTGCATCTCCCTTGGGTCCTTGCGGTCCTTCTGGTCCAGGAAAACCAGGTTCTCCCTTTGCTCCAGGAGGTCCAAATAAACCAGGAAAACCATCACGTCCTGTCAGAGTATAGCCAATAAATGAGTCACCCAAAAAACGAGAAGATGAATCAGTAAGCTTTACTAGATCACGATCACAAGTAACAAACTGAACATTGTGAGCAAAGCCTTCGTAAGCACACACACAATAAACACACCTCGATACAACTACATGAAAAACACTACATGAAAAATGCTACATGAAAATATATGTATAATACTTCCGGTCCCCAAGATGATGGATAGGCATTTGAACTGTTAAGGCCTCTGGAGTGTTTATGCTTATGGCTACAGTTTGCATTCACATTTTTCTCATGTTGGACTGGAAATACATGGTTCCATCACCCTGCTACTGAGTGAGTACGTGGTGCGACACTGAGCTGTGAAATTTGTGTGGAGTACTTTTACATCTGTCCGCTGTTGTTTGTAGCATGAACTGCATGTTCGGAATAATGGCAGCCAGCTGTCGCTGAATTGACTGGTTTGCCTTTCGGTTCACGAGTGCATATTTTAGGAGACTTGGGATTTGTCGCTGGAGCTATGGAGTTCGTGCTTTGTATGGCGCTTTCGGTGGTTTGCCCTACGAAAAGAGACCGAGCCATGTGAGATAAAACCCAGGTCAATGAAGTCTTTTTAGTGACTGCCGATTCCATCGACGATGAATTGTATTTTTCATGGAGGACTTTTGTGTTGGCATTCTGGCGGCGGCATTATGCACAGTGAACCTGTGCGGGCTGTTTGTTTGTCGAGACTCCTGTCTGTTCCACTTTTCACATAAGACAGTGAGGAGCATTTTGTGTGATATTCACTGGCACAGGAACGGAGCATAATGGGGACGACCTGTTACCGTGAAGTTGGAACCACGACTAACTAACTGACATATATAGGGGAGGGTGGTCAATAAGTAATGCCTCGAGATTTTTAGTTTAATTTAATAGGCAAATAAACAGACAAAATTAACATTAAATTGAAGCCCTAAGTTTGTACTTCAAAAATGTATTTCTCAATTAATCTGTTATTTGTTATAGTTTTTGCCCATCTTCTCACAAGGGCATGTATTAAGGGTCTCATTGTCCTCAAACTGATGTCTACGAAGATCTTCTTCCACCGGTCCAAACAGGTGGAAGTCTAAAGGTCCTAAATCGGGACTGTAAGGGGAATGTGGTAATAAGGTCCAGCCAAATTCTGCAGTCGTATCAATGGTGCTTTTAGTTAGCAGTGTGTAGCGTGGCATTATTGTGCAACAGTAGTGCAATTCTCAGATCATTGAATGGGTAGAGTCTATGAAGACGCCCTCTAAGCTTCTTCACAGTATCAATTAACGGTCAGTATTCACCATGTTTCTCTGTTCCAATAAGTCGAGAAGAATCACATCTTTCTCATCCCAAAACACGGAGGCCATAACTTTCCCTACAGATGGTGACATTTTGAACATCTTTCATCTCGGCAATGTTGTGTGATGCCATTCCTCTGACTGCCTCTTGGATTCTGGTTCAAAGAAATGAACCCAAGTCTCATCACCTGTAACAATATTCAATAAAAATTCTTCTCCTTCAGTTTCATAATGGTGCAGAAGGTTGACGGCTGTTTTCCTTGCTTCTTTATGGCTGTCTGTAAACATTCTGGGTACCCACCGTGCACAAACCTTTGAATAACCCAGGCCTTTAATGATGATCTGGGCGCTGCCTTTACTAATGGACAACATGGAACACAGTTCATCCAGTGTTACCTGATGATCACCACAAATGATGTCATTAACTCGATGAATGTTGTGTCAAGTCATTGTAGTTGACAGATGGCCAGTCCACTTTGCGTCAGCCAGTGAAGACTGATGTACTTCAGATTCACCACAATGACATACCCAACATCAGACAGTGCTAACATCCACTGTTGAATCTCCATAAACAATACTCAAACGTTCGTGGATGCGAATCAGGGTCTCGCCTTCAGCATCGAGGAATTATATGACATTACATTGCTATAGCCAAACTTCTTTGGTGGCCATTTTTAAACCATTACTGTTGCGCAAACTGTGACTGAAACAGGTTGGTAGTCATACACAGTGCAGAAAGGTGTTTGGGGAGTCCTGCTCAATTTTCTTGTTATGGACTTGACACGTGTGTGATTGAATAATGTATATATTTATATGTGTGTATGTATGTGTTTCTAGAATTGAACTGCCAGTATAGACCTGATGTCTCCATGTATAGACCTTATCTCTGCCAGTGTAGACCCAATCTCTGCCAGTATAGACCTAATCTCTGCCAGTATAGACCTGATGTCTCCATGTATAGACCTTATCTCTGCCAGTATAGACTCAATCTCTGCCAGTATAGACTCAATCTCTGTCAGTATAGACCTGATGTCTCCAAGTATAGACCTTATCTCTGTCAGTATAGACCTGATCTCTCCTAGTATAGACCTGATGTCTCCTAGTATAGACCCAATCTCTGCCAGTATAGACCTGATGTCTCAAAGTATGGATCTTATCTCTGCCAGTATAGACCCAATCTCTGCCAGTATAGACTCAATCTCTGTCAGTATAGACCTGACGTCTCCAAGTATAGACCTTATCTCTGCCAGTTCTAGAAACGGAACATCATCTAGAAATATCTTGACTTTGTAGGCTAACATCTGGTTGGGATAGTGACTGCCGCTTCCATCAAGGATGAACTGCATGTTTCTTAGTGGACTTTTGTAACATCATGTAATGTTGTAAAGTTGACGTCTGTGGCTTAGAAGTTAGTGGAACACAGTTTCATAATTCTCCGATATAGTGAACTGAGGGTTCAAAATCAGCCACTCGTGAATTGGAAGCATATCATTTTGGGGTGATTTCTATAATATGAGGTGTCAGCAGTTCATAAAGCAGGGAGGGGGGTCTTGAGCCTGAGGAATTAAGGCCGCTTGGCTAGTGCAGATGCCGCGAACTGTGCAGGTTAGGGTTTCTTTTAGCCACCGACAGTAAAAAATCCACACCTTACCGAGGATTTGAACCTGGTCTCCCGGTGAGCCTGGCATTCTAGCCACTGGGTCAGACAATGTTTAGTTCAAACAGAAAATGACCCCAGCTCTGCCAGTATAGACCTGATCTCTCCCAGTCATAGGCCAGATCTCTGCCAGTAACCCAGTACTGACCTGATGTCTACTAGTAAAGAACAGATCTCTGTCAGTATTGACCCAATCTCTGCCAGTATGGACCCAATCTCTGCCTGGAACCCAGTGCTGACCTGATCTCTGCCGGTAATGATCTAATCTCTGCCAGTAATGACCCGATCTCAGCAAGTATTGACCTGATGTCTCCTAGTACAGACCCGATCTCTGCCAGTATTGACCCAATCTATGCCAGTAACCCAGTATTGACCTGATGTTCCAAATATAGACCCAATCTCTGCCAGTAACCCAGTATAGACCCAATCTCTGCAAGTATAGACCTGATGTCTCCTACCATAGAATAGATCTCTGCCAGTATTGACCCAATCTCTGCCAGTATTGACCCAATTTCTGCCAGTATAGACCTGATCTCAGCCAGTATTGACCTGATGTCTCCTACTATAGAACAGATCTCTGCCAGTATTGACCCAATCTCTGCCAGTATTGACCCAATCTCTGCCAGTCTCCTAGTATAGAGCCAATCTCTGCCAGTATAGACCCGATCTCTGCCAGTAACCCAGTATTGACCTGAAGTCTCCTAGTATAGACATATCTCTGCCAGTATTGACCTGATGTTTCCTACTATAGACCCGATCTATGCCAGTATAGACCTTATCTCTGCCAGTATAGACCCGATCTCTGCCAGTATAGACCTGATGTCTCCAAGTATAGACCTTATCTCTGCCAGTATAGACCTGATGTCTCAAAGTATAGATCTTATCTCTGCCAGTATAGACCCGATCTCTGCCAGTATAGACCTTATCTCTGCCAGTATAGACCTGATCTCTGCCAGTATAGACCTGATGTCTCCAAGTATAGACCTTATCTCTGCCAGTATAGACCTGATGTCTCAAAGTATAGATCTTATCTCTGCCAGTATAGACCTGATCTCTGCCAGTATAGACCTGATGTCTCCTAGTGTAGACCCAATCTCTGCCAGTATAGACCTGATGTCTCCAAGTATAGACCTTATCTCTGCCAGTATAGACCTGATGTCTCCAAGTATAGACCTTATCTCTGCCAGTATAGACCTGATGTCTCCAAGTATAGATCTTATCTCTGCCAGTATAGACTTGATCTCTGCCAGTATAGATCTTATCTCTGCCAATATTGATGTCTCCTACTATAGAACAGATCTCTGCCCGTCTCCTTGTACGAGGGCGAGTCAATAAGTAAGTCACACAGCTCTGTGGGATGACAGGCAAATGTAGTTGGTGTTTTCCATAGGTGTCATAAGGTGACAGCAACATCGAACTTTATATTCCTGTTCATCAGGTGGCGCTAGGTGTCTCATGTGCATGCGAGCGCATAAACAAAATGGCGACTGTACTTACGGAGTGAACAACCAAAGAGCAACGTGCTGTTGTGCATTTTTTTTTTGTGGGCAAAAGGACTGCCTGCAAAGGACATTCATAAGGAAATGCTTCCTGTTTATGCTGACAAATGTTCATCCCGTAAAGCGGTCCATAGCTGGGTAGAAAACATCCTTCTTCGCCTTGTGTCCAAAAATGCAAGGTTATGCCATCAGCAGGGAAGGTTATGCTGACAGTGTTCTGGGATTGTCAAAACCGGTACCGCCTACACTTCAACAGTTCCGACCACTGTGGGTTGCCGACATACGTGTTTACGGCGATAAAATCGGGCACATCTCACGAACGCGATCGTAAGACATTGGAAAACCGTCTTATCTTCCAATTGGGTTCACTTTCCCCTCACCGGCCTCAATGTCCAACACAGTTTATTTAAATCCCCTACGCCCCTTATCCACAACCACCCCCCCCCCCCCCCCCCCCCCTCCATCTCCGCTACCTTATAGTCAACTGTCATAGCCCAGTTGCAAGTCCTTCGCAGGACTTGGAGTCACCACCAGCAGTATCTCTGCTTTCTGTGACTTCTTGGTTGGTTTGCATGGGGTCGTTCTCATTGCGTTCTGAACTACCGTCACTTGTGCTACCTTTTGATAGCAAACGATTGCTGGCCTGCACATATATTGCCCACAGCAGCGTTTCGAACTTGGCGGAATTGCGTACTGCACCCGTTACATCGCCTCAGAGTGACACATCCATATTTTTCCATTCGCTCTCCTGGGCGCACCCCGATCCCCCTAACGCGGGTTCCCTCACCGGTTGAATTAACCAATCACCGAGTTTCTGGCTGTACTGACCTTTAGGCAGTTGACCCCTTTAACACAACATCCGTTCCATTCCAGCCATCGATAGCCGTCTAAAGCTTGGACACAGATGAGTTGATATTTAGACATTCATGTAGTGTTGATCGTGTATTAGTTTAATCAATTTTTGTTTGTTTGTTTTGTGCTGACGAAGGCTTTGGCCGCAACGTTCATTGTTTTTTTGTAGTTGTCTTTGGTAAAGCTCTCAACCTACTTCTCGTTTTTCAGTGATTCATTCATTGCTTTTCAAGTTTTTACCGCAGTTCACCTTATTCTCGATAACCACGCTTCATTCCCACCAACTGCTACTATATGTTTCACGTTCCGTCCTCATAGTCTGTTAAGTTTTTGTTGGTTTTTACTAGTCCATTCAGTGTGTGTTGTGTGCTTATTATTTGTGTCTACACGTCCACCGTCTGCCACGCTGCCCCATTACTGCCCTTCCCACTGGCTATTCTATCAATTTTACCGCCCATTTCCTTTGTGCATACGCTTGTACACCCGGTGACCCCATTTCATGACTAGGCCTTCACATCGGTCTCGTCTCAATATTTTCTTTACCATTTGCCGCTATGCCTTCAACCGACTCACCTCAGTTATTCCAACAGTTGAGATCATACATCATCGTCTGCTTTTCTCTTCTACCAACGGATATTAAAATCACAGCCACCGACTTGGCTCTTAACATCTACAAAAAGACTCGTATTACATGTCATTTAACTTCCTGCAGAACTGCCTACGACTTCATCTCACCCCACGTGGGTTCACTTCTAGATTTAACCCATCGGCGGGTTCTCTTCACGACAGCTGTAGTAGACGTTTATCTAAAATTGAGCTTAAATGTGCAACCCTTCGCATGCGCTGTATTGCTGACAACCATGCGCGCCATTTGTCTGACATTAGCTCTTGTATTTCCACCCTCGATCGGCATCTTAAACATCTTACCTCAGATAATTATTTCTTGTATTGGGTGATACGCTGTATCATCAATAGTACTAATCACCACTTATATAAATGTCTTTCCACGGCTAAAAAAACTAAGTTAACCAAACTTCGTGCCTCTATCCCTACTCCTTCCGCCTCTTCTCACCCGGCTCACCCCATCATTGTTTCCGACAATTTAGTTGTGTGCATACCCCCTGATCTCCCCCTATCAGCACCGGAGAAGTCGGTCCTTAGTAAAGGCCTCCGTTTCATACCTCTGCGTCCCTCTTGCGACAGATATGCATTACTGCAGGACGTCCATCGTTTCCATCGCACTCTCAGGTTGCAATATCACTTCAGTAATCAACCTACTAAGGATAACTCCTCGGATCCCACCGATCACTTCTCCCACCTCTCTAAACGCAGATCCACGTGGGTCCCTCCTGCAGGAGCATCCAAGGCTTTAGATCTCTACATCGAGAAGACGCTCTTCGACATAGAACAATTGAAATTCAAACTACTAAGGCACTCGAACCTTACAGCGGAAGGAACAACAGGCGCTCACACATTTGAAACGCCGTGATGATATTGTTATCAAGCCTGCCGACAAGGGAGGAGCGATAGTGGTTTGGAGTAAGGACTTGTATATACAGGAAGGTAACAAACAACTTGGGGATGCCACTTCTTACAGACCACGGACAGAAGACGGGACGGTCATTAACAACACCGAAGTCAAGAGTGTGACGAATTGCCATCATCAGACAAGGCCTCCTGCCTAGCTCTGCCACGTCGCTGATCATCCATGATAGTTGCTTGGGCAAACCCACCTTGTACATGCTGCCCAAGACACACAAGCTAGGGAACCCAGGTAGACCCATCGTCTCGGCCTGCTCTTGTCCTACTGAACGGATTTCAGAGTTCCTTGACAGCATATTTCAGCCGTTGGTTGCTAGCCTCCCCTCATATATCAAAGACACCAACCATGCTATCTCCATCTTCGATTCCATCAGCTTCACCACCCCTTCTCAGCACCACATCTTTACTTTAGATGTGACTTCACTCTACACATCTATTCCTCACTCTGACGGCCTTAAAGCCTTGGAATTTTTCTTAGACAAAAGACGCGGCCCCACCATAGCCACCGGACCATTGTTGCGTCTGGCAGAGTTAGTCCTTAACCTCAATTCATTTGAGTTCAATGGGGACTATTTTGACCAGATCAGCGGGGTTGCCATGGGTACTAAGATGGGTCCGAGTTATGCCTGTCTTTTCATGGGCTATCTTGAACACCAGGTATGGAGTCAATACACTGGTAGGCTCCCGGAGCTCTATAGGAGGTATATCGATGACTGTTTTGGTGTTTCAGACATGCCATTGTCTGACCTCCAGGACTTTATTGCCTTTTTCTCTAACTTTCATCCTAGCATCAGACTCACCTCCACTATTTCCTCGTCGGCTGTTAATTTCCTAGACATAACAGTTTCCTTAGGTTCTGCTGGCCTATGCACGACGGTTTACTATAAACCGACTGCCTCACATGCATTCCTGCTCTACACCTCCTCCCATCCTCCCTCTTGCAAGGATTCCATTCCTTTCTCACAACTGCTACGTCTCCGACGGCTTTGTCATGATAACAACGACTTCCGTCAAAAAGCCCACGAAATGTTGGATTTCTTCCGCCTTCGAGGCTACCCGGAGAATGTTCTGTCTACAGCTCTTCACCGCTGCCAGTCTATTAGTCGTGCCGAGGCTCTCTCTTCCAGGCCGAAACCACGCAATAGTAGACCTATTCTCTCACTTACCTACCATCCTCATAATATTGCTGCCAAGAATATTCTCATGAGGCATCTACCCATCCTCAAGGCAGACTCGACCACTCGCGGTGTCTTCTCAGAAGCCCCACTTGTGGCATACAGGCGTGATCGTAACCTGAGGGATGTGCTGGTTCATAGCACTCTATCACAATCCCATCAGTCTCTTCCTGGCACAACTGCATGTCTTCGATCTCGTTGTAAAACTTGTCCATATGTCCTTCAAACCACAAGTCTCACTTTCCCTAAGACTACTTTCCACATCCGGGAGAGTTTCTCATGTACGAGTCGCAACGTCATCTATGCGATCATCTGCACACGTTGCGACATGAGGTATCTTGGAGAGACGGGTCTTCGTCTTGCGGACAGATTTAGACAACATTTATCCGATATCGACAGTGGTGCCAAGAAACCGGTACCCCTACACTTCAACAGTTCCGACCACTGTGGGGTTGCCGACATACGTGTTACGGCGATAAAATCGTGCACATCTCACGAACGCGATCGTAAGACATTGGAAAACCGTCTTATCTTCCAATTGGGTTCACTTTCCCCTCACGGCCTCAATGTCCAACACAGTTTTATTTAAATCCCCTACGCCCCTTATCCACAACCCCCCCCCCCCCCCCCCTCCATCTCCGCTACCTTATAGTCAACTTCATAGCCAGTTGCAAGTCCTTCGCAGGACTTGGGAGTCACCACCAGCAGTATCTCTGCTTTCTGTGACTTCTTGGTTGGTTTGTATGGGGTTGTTTCTCATTGCGTTCTGAACTACCGTCACTTGTGCTACCTTTTGATAGCAAACGATTGCTGGCCTGCACATATATTGCCCACAGCAGCGTTTCAAACTTGGCGGAATTGCGTACTGCACCCGTTACATCGCCTCAGAGTGACACATCCATATTTTTCCATTCGCTCTCCTGGGCGCACCCCGATCCCCCTAACGCGGGTTCCCTCACCGGTTGAATTAACCAATCACCGAGTTTCTGGCTGTACTGACCTTTAGGCAGTTGACCCCTTTAACACAACATCCGTTCCATTCCAGCCATCGATAGCCGTCTAAAGCTTGGACACAGATGAGTTGATATTTAGACATTCATGTAGTGTTGATCGTGTATTAGTTTAATCGATTTTTGTTTGTTTGTTTTGTGCTGACGAAGGCTTTGGCCGCAACGTTCATTGTTTTTTGTAGTTGTCTTTGGTAAAGCTCTCAACCTACTTCTCGTTTTTCAGTGATTCATTCATTGGGATTGTCAAGGAGCGCTTTTAACAAATTTCAAGAAGAAAGGTGATAATGTGAATTCTGAATCGTACTGTGAAGTTCTATCAATGCTTCATGATGCAATTCAAAGAAAACGTCCACGACTGCTGACTAGAGAAGTGTTGCTTCTTCATGACAATGCCAGACCACATACGACTCAATTAACTCAAGAGAAAATTAACCAACTAAGGTGGGAAGTTCTGGAACATCCACCCTACAGCCCCAACTTAGCCCCTAGCGATTTCCATCTTTTTGGTCCACTGAAAACCCACCTTGGCGGGCGACATTTTGCGAATGACATCAAAGTTGAATGTGAAGTGAAAACATGGTTTAGAAAACAGAGCACGCAGTTCTGTGCAGCTTGTTTAGAAGGACTGATAACATAATGGGATAAGTGCATCAATGTTGGTGGAAATTATGTTGAAAAATAAAGGGACAATGTATGTATAAAAATAAAATGGTTTCAAGTTGTTATCATATTTAGTTATTTTTCTACAGCTATTTATGACTTACTTATAGACTTCCCCTCGTACAAACATGATCTTTGTCAGTATAGACTTGATCTCTGCCAGTAACCCAGTATTGATCTGATGTCTCCTAGTATAGAACAGATCTCTGCCAGTATTGACCTGATGTTTCCTAGTATAGGCTAGATCTCTGCCAGTATTGACCTGATGTCTCCTAACATAGACAGATCTCTGCCAGTATTGACCTGATGTTTCCTAGTATAGAACAGATCTCTGCCAGAATTGACCTGATGTCTCCTAGTATAGAACAGATCTCTGCCAGTATTGATCTGATGTCTCCTAGTATAGAACAGATCTCTGCCAGTATTGATCTGATGTCTCCTAGTATAGACAGATCTCTGCCAGTACTAACCTGATGTCTCCTAGTATAGAACAGATCTCTGCCAGTATTTATCTGATGTCTCCTAGTATAGAACAGATCTCTGCCAGTATTGATCTGATGTCTCCTAGTATAGAACAGATCTCTGCCAGTATTGACCTGATGTCTCCTAGTATAGAACAGATCTCTGCCAGTATTGATCCTGATGTCTCCTAGTATAGAACAGATCTCTGCCAGTATTGATCTGATGTCTCCTAGTATAGACAGATCTCTGCCAGTATACCTCAAGAATGTAAAGGATCCTTTACTGTTTAGTACAGACAGAAATTGAACACTCATTTGTCAGGAAAAAAAACTGAGTCCTTGTGCAGTTAAAAAGCTATCAAATGCCATCATTGTCAACTTCTTAACACCTAGTAAAATGCAGTCATAGCATAAACAAAGAAAAAGCATTTAATATACTGTATTCGATGAACAATAAACGATTGCTCAAATATAGTGAGACATTTCAATCAGATGGTTTCAGCTGGGTTTGTGCAAGCAGAAAGAGTTTGTTGTAAATTTCAAATTACTGTGGGGATAAAAGATTTACCACATTCAAATACCTGTGACTATATGATTTAATAGTCTCAGCTTAAGTATTATTCATTTATTCACTTCAGATGGTACATAACTACAGTATGCACTTGACGAAATGCAGTTAAATATACCAGGCAATAAATCGTGCAGCATATTGTTTGCGGCTTCTGTGTTTAAATTCACTAAGGGAATACACTGTTTTTGAATTAACGAGACACACTGAAGAAAACATGTCAGTAAAAGCAATCACCTTTAGGACCATCAGGGCCAGGTAAACCTTTTATTCCTGGCAATCCTGGTAACCCATCCAGGGCCTCTTTCTCCTGTAGCCCCATTTAACCCAGGAAGTCCTGCAAGGCCATCTTCACCCGGGGGACCGTCACGCCCTAAACAAAGACATAAAGCAGAAACAATGTGAACCTTCACTTTTTTGTGAGTGCTTAGTAAACAACAACAATAGTGTACTCAAGCAAGTCAAACATCACTCACCATGCAACCAGCAGATCACTAAGAGCTGATCTGTTGCTCATAAGTCTAAAAGATGTTATGTTTCTTTACTCATTCAACCTCAGTTATTCTTCTACGCCTTTAACCAACTCACCCCAAGCAGTTCTATCCTTAGCTATCCCAAGCAGCTCCAGCCATGTCCTCCAAATACTATTTATTTCTGTCTCTACTTCTTTTCTCTATGTGTGTTTAGGTCTTCTTTAATTTCTCTTGCAAGGGGATTAAAGATAAAGGTTTCCCTAGTTATATTATCCTTTTGGTTTCTCAATGTATGTCCTATCTAGTGCCAAAATCTTTTCTTCACCATGTAATTCACTACTCTTTTAGTTCTTTCTATGAATTCCCAATTGGTGATTTTGTCACATCAATTTTGTTCTTCTAATTTGTGCAGGCACCAATTAATTAATGTTTGTAGTTTATCACTCATTATCCAGTGTATCTGGTCCATACAGTGGTGTCTGTCCATCAAGAGTGATGATGACCATTCATTTCATCCAGTAGGGTTGAAAGTTTGGAGCCGTGACTTCTAAGATGGCTGATAAGGCCTATTTTGGTTCAAAATGTTCTTTGACAACGTGGGCAAAGAATGCTTGATGTTCCAGGAGGAGAATCTCCATACAGTAGTTCTGATTTAACTTCAGAACTGAATATTTCAAGTTTGGTGCTCAGTTTAACTTCTTTTGACCTCCACAAGGTACCTAGTGCTATAACAGCTCCTCTTGTCTTGTGTATTCTTCTTCTGATATTTTTATCTGTTCCCCTATGTTTGTTTACACTGCTGTATACATAGGTATGTGATTCCATCTCTGGAAGTGAGCTTTCACAAAGGAAAGTCAACTATTTGATTTATTCTTGTTTGACAGTTACTATCTGTGATAATTCTGTCCTGGGTGTTACTTTACATTGCTCTGTTCAAGCTTGGCTTTAACTAGTATACCATGCATCATTTGAAGTGGCTCAAAAATGTCCCCAAATTTACCAGAGTTGAGTTGAGTCAACAACCATTCTCTGAAAATTTCCATACATGCTGTGTCCTCATCTGCAACAGCCAGCAAAGAGTCCCAATACCAGTAGAATTCTGATTATATGTCCATCTGGCCTTTCCTCTGAGTTGTAAGTGTAAACTAAATCCTTTGGTCACTCCCTGCAGCATAATTCTCTCCAAGCCATGATGATCTATCTATTCACGATTCCATAAGATCCCGATCACACCTGCCTTATCATTCAGCAATACGCCATCAAGGGGTGCAGATCCAGCCAATTTGTCCACCTGCTCATTTCCAATCACACCAGCATGTCCTAGGAAAATTATCCAACAGATGCTCTCTCTGTTTGATAAATGTCCCAAACTCCACTTAGAGTGGCCCTAATAGTTAAACTCTACACGTCCAGATTACGTCAAATATACGGGTGGTTACAGTGACAGGATTGACTTCATTCACCCCATCTGGTTTAGACACTCTCAACAGAATGGCAAGCTGCCTGCTGAGAGCATTGCACAAAGCATGAAATCTGTAGCTTCAGCGATGACTTTCCAGAAACACTGCACTCATCTGAAAAATCAGTCTGAAAGCCACTCTATGACCTTCAGAGCATGAGGCAGACATAAACATTTATGGCTTGCCTACCATTCCAGTATTTTTGCCAGTTGCTTCTGGTAATTTGTGTGTTGATATGTGGTGGAGTTTTCGGTTACATGTCAATATGAAGCAACGATCTCCCAATTAATATTAGCAATCATGATACAAAATATACTTCCATCAATGAGCTTATAACTAGAATATTCTTCTTCTTCTTCTTCTTCTTCTTCTTCTTCTTCTTCTGCGTTCATCCGGAGTTTTGTTTTTTCGGATGTGACTGCATTGTGCCTGTTTACAGCAAAGCTGCATTCTTGCACCATTAGGCCGACACATCTGACTTCTGCAGGCATTTGTTGACCGGGTTAACCTTCCCGGGAACTAGAATGTTCTTTCACTGGAGCCCACAGGGCCAATGAAGTACAGGGATACCTAAAATCACATGGAGAAGGGAATTATAGACAGGCATGAACATTACGGAGAGGACACGGAGGGAGCTACAGTAGACAGCAACGGATGCCGGGTAAATGGACAAATATGGCTTAGTTAGTTAGTTTAGTTAACGGATCAACATCACAGCACACAGGTGTAACCCATAAGTGCTCCGTTCTACTCCTAACTCAAGCTTAAGTCTGGAGAATCTCAGCTCAGTGCATTAACTCTGTAGCACCGGCGAGGATCCTGAAATACTTTGGGTAGATTTGGATCCTGAAATACTTTGGGTAGACTCAAAATATTGCCCGGGCAGTGCCGTTAAGATACTCTTTTTCGATTTCCAACCACCAAGGGATTTTTTACATGCGCAACAATACACACGGGCGTCCGATCTCACAACCCAGAGACCAGAGGAAATTTTGATACTAGAAGTCCACGTGACAAACTCCCGGCCCTCACCGGGGCTTGAACCCTGGACCTCCAGCACTTGAGGTGGACACCATACTTCGAGACCACTCAGCTAGATTGAGGGTCGATGCTCCGATGGGGGATGAAGGGCAGAAGAAGAAATTGGTTTTTTGAAGATTTACGAATTGATTGGCTCAGCTTCAGAGTTTTTACTTTACTGTCTTCTTACCAAGGCGGTCATTATTTTAAATAGGAAACTGTCTGAGACATTAAGAGTTAAAATAGCATGTTTGAAACATACACAAAACAAAAGAAAGGTAGTCCTGTAGCAGGAATCTGCTTGTGGACAAGTGAAGTGATAGGACAATCACATTTTGTAGGCCTCAATGCACAGAGGAATAGGTGTCCAGTCTGTCCCTCCCGTAATGAACGGCAAGAGCAGACATTAAACCCTTGCCCGAGTCTTCTCATGCCATTGTCAACATAACCTCCTAACAATTACACCAATGTGCAGGTCTGCATGGCCGAATGGATAAGAACACATGTTCTTAAACATCTGGTGTGCTGATGCCGAGGTAAGCAGTTCAACCCCTACATCAGACAGCTGGACTAAAATGTTTACCTGTCGTCCTTGACTTGGGGACGTTAATTACAAGTACCTCTGAAGTCGGAGTGGGTTCGCCTGATGGCGAGGGACACTGTTAATAGGGAAAGCTAACCCACATGCAAAATTCAGACTATCACTAAAAAACAAAAATAAAAAACACAATGCACTCAGTTAAATAAAACACAGGAAACAGGAACCTGCTATGGAACCATTACTTCTTGTAAGTCGGAATGAGCAGAGGCTCCGACAATGTCCCCTAGACGGAGTCTTTGAAAAAAACTTCATTCGACAATCAAGTGATGGAGTCCAAAAGCAAACCCCCGAACTTATGAGCACAAGGCAGACGACATATCCACATCACCATGGAGACCCCACCAGTCTGCCAGCTGACTAACCTGAAGATGAATATACCCTAAATATAATCCAAAAAGGGTTGAACAGGATGTTACATATTGACAGTTTTGAAATTATTTCCATGACTTACCTGGTCGACCAGGAAAGCCGGGTTCACCTTTCTGTCCTCTTGGCCCCGGCTGAGACAATGCTGCTGGGTCACCTTTAAGACCGGGAAAGCCATCTATACCAGGCTTGCCTTAAGAGTTAACATGATAAACAAGTCAGTAAATAGCACAGCTATTTAAAAGTAAACATATCACTAATGTACTTGTTTGTGTGTGTAATAATTCTTAAGACATATCTTGGCTGCAGCAGGATATAACAGTGTATACAAGTTAAAAGTTAGCTGCATGACAGGACAGTGCAATCAACCCCATGTTTTTTGGCTGTTTGTGATTTACAAGGCGAGTTTATGTTCAGTAGTTTGCCATTGCTTTCTGAACGACTGACTCTCATACCATTGTTAAAATTAACACATGGCGGTCTGCTTCCAAATCGCATGCAGCTGAATTTGAGAGCAATATGTGTGATTGCAAATTCAGTTCACTATCCCTTTGTCACAGATGCTGGCAGCACAGTATATATTGAAACAAACATGTATATTTAAATTCTGCGGACACACAATAAAAACAACCACATATTTATACCTGACTAGAGTCTCAGTTCATGTTATGTCTAAACAATAGTTAATATTTAACTTCTTTATAGGCCTGACTTTGCCCATGTCTAGTTCTATTATTCCTGATTTCAGAATTACACTTCTCTGCTTTATTGCTATCCATGGTTGTCATACACTTGTCACTCAACTTCCCTTTTATACATACTCCTATTACATTTATTGTGTTTTAATTTCATATTAATTTTCTTATTTCTTTGTTTATTTTGTGCAAGACAAAGGTAGTGACTATTGAAACGTCATTTTATTCTGAATTATTTCACTGATATTTGTCTTGGTTTTTATTTTTTTATTACATTATTTCCACCAATTTCCCCATGCATTACTTTTTAACGTGAACTGGAAATACATTGTCATTCGTAAACAAACGTCAGAAAGTGTTGCCTGTTTACTAGATCACACAACCACAAAGGAAAGGTCAAATGAAAATTAATGAAGCATTTTAACAGAAGATGTGGAATAAAGAAAACAGCCTATATTGGAAAACATTAGGCAAAAGAAGCACAGAAAAATAAAGAAATATGCATGTGGAAAGCTAAAATAGCTGAGCAATCGATAATAATAAAAGCAACATCAATTCATGAACATCTGAGATGACAGGAAGGATTCAAGCATGCTGACTGCCAGATACCTGAAGAGGAAGAAGAATAGGAAGAAGAGCAGGCAGAGAAAGAATGAAAATTGGGAAGAAAAAGAGAGAATAAAGGAAGAAGAAGAAAATAACCAACAACAGCAGTTGCAGCAGTAGCTGAAGAAGGGATAGGAAGAAGAGGAGGAGGAGAAAGAATGAAGATGGGGAAGAGAAAACAAAACAGGAAGAAGAAAAAGAAGCAACAGCAGCTGCAGCAGTAGTAGAAGAATAATAGGAATAAGAGCAGGAGGGGAAAGAATGAAGAAGGGGAAGAGAAAAAAAAAGGAAGAATAAGAAAAAGAGGCAACAGAAGCTGCTGCTGTTGCTGCTGCTGGTGGGTGGTGGTGGTGGTGGTGGTGGCAGAAGCAGTAGGAGTAGTAGTAGTAGTAGAAGAAGAGGAAGAAGCAACAGCAGCTGCAGAATTAGTAGTAGTAGTAGTAGCAGTAGCAGCAGCAGTAGTAGTAGTAGTAGTAGTAGTAGTAGTAGTAGTAGTAGTAGTAGTAGTAGTAGTAGTAGTAGTAGTAGTAGTAGTAGTAGTAGTAGTAGAAAAAGAGGAAGAAGCAACAGCAGTTGCAGAATTAATAGTAGTAGTAGCAGTCATAGTAGTAGTAGTAGCAGTAGCAGTAGTTGTAGTAGTAGTAGTAGTAGTAGTAGTAGTAACAGTAGTAGTAGTAGTAGTAGTAGTAGTAGTAGTAGTAGTAGTAGTAGTAGTAGTAACAGCAGCAGCAGTAGAAGAAGAAGAAGAAGAAGAAGAAGAAGAAGAAGAAGAAGAAGAAGAAGAAGAAGAAGAAGAAGAAGAAGAAGAAGAAGAAGAAGAAGAAGAAGAATCAACAGCAGCAGAAGAAGAAGAAGAAATTGCAGCAGCAAAAAAGGAAGAGGAGGAAATGCCATACAGACAATTATTTTTATACATGTGTTAAAGATTACCTGGGTCCCCTTTTTCACCCGGCACTCCGTCCAGCCCAAATCTTCCAGTCAGTCCAGGCTCGCCCTTGGAACCAGGGATAGACAGCCCCGGTGTACCAGGTGGACCCCGTGGTCCTGGCGGACCTAAAATAATGAAGACATTGTCCAGATGAGAATATGTAGAACTACTTTACAGTATACATCCAGTAGGAACCGTGCTAATGCAGAGGCTAGCATGCTTGCCCATCTGCCTGCTGGTTCTGAGTTCAAATTCCCATTGTGGCAGGGTTTGTTTTTAAAAACTGATCCAGGGTCCCAGGCTGACCCAGCCTACGGGAAATGTCTTGGGAAGGAAAGGCGACAGGCATGATACTAACATCATCTACTGTGTGCTGACTATACTTATATGGGTCAAGCACCATATGCCCATTGGGCCTCTGGTATGTACAGGGTGTATTTTTAATGACTGTGCAGTATTTGAAAATACTGCCGGTCCAAGTTATGTATTTACCTATTATGTTGCATGAACTTTACTTTTTGCATGAATACAAAACTTGGATCTGCAATATTTTCAAACACTGCACAGTTATTTAAAAAAAACACCCTATACAAGGGTCGTTTACTGCCTGACTTTTACAGTGGATGGTCTAGTTAATATAAGAACATTGCTGTCTGAACAGCTGGTACCCATACCTTTGTGAAAATCCACGAAAAGCAGTCAGCCTCCAAACTGCCTGTGCTGACTTTGAACCTGGTATGTCAGGATTGTGAAACTGCATTCAATACCCCTAAGCTACAGATGCCAACATGTATATGATAGGGTGTGGTCTAAAAAAATTACCTCATTTTAAAGCCAGATATGTCTATGTAGTTTTGTCACTGAAGTACTAATCAGGCAGTTTTGCTCTTTCTATGGTGTTGTTCATGGAGCACAACATCACATACGCCTGGCTGGGATTCACCCTTGGGCTGGTCTCCTCACGCCACTGAGAAATTTTCATATTTTATTTTGTTGGCGCTCGCTCACGTTGACCTCAAGTGTAGTTCCTGCACACTACCTCTAGTAGCACTAGACTGAATTTTCCGTGTGGATTAGCTTTCCTTATGAACAGTGTCCCTCGCCATCAGGCAAACCCACTCTGACTTCAGAGGTACTTGTAATTAGTTAGTTAGCTGCGGTTCCAACTTCACGGCATTGGGTCATCCTCATAATGCTCCGTTCCTGTGCCAGTGAATATCACACAAAATGCTCCTCATTGCCCCATGTGAAAAGTGGAACTGACAGGAGTCTCAGTAAACCAACAGCCTGCACAGGCATATAATGCACAAGACCGCTGCCAGAATGTCAACACAAAAGTCTGCCATGGAAAATACAGTTCATCGTTGATGGAAGCGGCAGTCACTAGAAAACCAGCAGCCACACAATACTACATAAAGCAACCTAGTTAGTTCAGCAACTGGCCAGCCGCCATTTTTCTGAGCATGCAGTTCACAATACAAACAACCGCGGACAGATGAAAAAGCACTCCACATGAAATCCACACTTGCAATTCACAGCCACAAGTCAAGGACAAGAAGTCAACATTTTACGTAAGCTGATCGGTAGGTGTAGGAGTTGAACCCATTACTTTGGCATCAGCACTCCTATCCATTTGGCCATACTGACCTCCAAATTGTTCATATAATACCTCCTGTATACCTCTGCACATTTCTTGTCTGCTTAAGCCGGTCCTATAAATGAGAACATCCCATAACATATGTCCTGTCCTGTGGAATGAATTACTTCTTCCTCTCCTTCCCCTTCCTTCTTCTGCCCTTTAGTTTAGTTTAGTTTAGTTTAGTCGACGGATCAACATCACGGCACACAGGTGTAACCCATAAGTGCTCCGTTCTACTCCTAACTCAAGCCTGAGTCTGGAGAAACTCAGCTCAGTGCACAAACTCTGTAGCACTGGCGAGGTTCCTGAAATATTTTGGGTAGATTTTTAACTCAAAATTGTGCCCAGGCAGCGCCATTAGGCTGTTCTGCCCTTTGACCTCCACTAGAGCATAGTCCCTCGAACAGTTCCTGCCAAGCCGCCCTATGTTTTGTTATCTCTTACAGCTTCCTCCAGCATAAGATAGTAGGGGTTAACATAACAACTATCCGACAGAGAGAGAGAGAGAGAGTTAAAAACTCATTAATTACCTCCCAGGCATTTATTTAGATGTGGCCAGGACAGGTGCTAAATTAAGCTAACCAGTTGCCAACAGGAACAAGCAGCACTGATATCATTCAGTGTCTACTGGGAGAGAATGAGTATTTGCTGGCTTTTCTGGGGCAGTGACAATCATTCTTCACCATATATGACCCACAATAAAACCTGCTTAAGGAGATCAGCATGGCCGAATGGATAAGAACCCGTGTTTTTAAACATCTAATGTGCTGATGCCAAGGTAAGGGGTTCAACCCCTACACCGGTCAGTTGGACTAAAATGTTGATTTTTTGACTTTGACTTGTGGACATTGGTAATGGGGAAAGCTAATCCACATGCGTCTCCGTGGCTAAAGGCTTGCGAACGTGATTCGTGAGTCACTTACTTGCATCCAAAACACAGCTGCAACCGATTTAGCAGCAGACTACGTCGTGTTGGGTCTTAACGTGTTGGTATGGGAGCCGGTCATTCAGAAAGCAATGGCAAACTACTGAACGTAAACTTGCCAAGACATCAACAACCTCAGTAAAATGCTGGTGTTGACAGCAATGTCATGTAAATAAGATATACCAAGGGGAAAAAAATCCACATGCAAAAATCAGTCCAGTGCTACTGTGTGTTGTTTGTCTATCAAGAATGATGATGACCATTCATTTCATCCAGTGGGGTTGAATGTTTTGATCCGTGGGTTCTAAGATGGCTGGTAAGGCCTATTTTGGCTCAAAATGTTCTTTGACAATGTGGGCAAAGAATGCTTGACGTACCAGGAGGAGGATCTCCTGAAGTGGTTTTTCTGTCCAGCCTTTTCTTCACAGCTCTTGCAGTCCTGGTCGCTTCACAAGTGACTACTAAAAGTAGTGTGTTTGGCACTACACTTGAGTTCGAAGCGAGCGAGAGCCAAAACAAAACCTGCTTAATGTGGTACTTTCATGAAAATACATGTGCTGAACTGACCACAAAAGTTAGTCTCATAGCATTTATTGTCATTGGATTGTGAAATCCTAGGTCCTTCACATATTCCAGCCACAACATATTGGAGTGAGTCAGCCAGTTCTTCTCCTCATCACGTCTTTTCCAGACAATTTCAAGAAAATTATTTAAATCGTTTGGGTCCCATTTTATTAATTTAAATACAGAAGCCACAAACAATATGTTGCATGATTTATTGCCTGGCATGTTTTGCTGTATCTCATCAGGTGCATACTGCAGAGTTACACATCATATAAAGACTGAGTAACTCCTGAACTTTCTCAGCTTCCCCATTGCAACATACACCTATGAGACCTGGACACTTACTAAATAAGCTGAACAGCACATAAAAGCCTTTGAATATAAATGTTATAGAAGTTCTAAGAATATCTTGGATACAAAAAAGAACAAATGAATCCATATGACAAGATCTGAATTCTGAAAACGACTGGCTACAAAAGACGATAAAACAAAGAAAGTTGAAATATTTTGGTCACTTGAAACGTCATGAAAGTTTGGGGGGAACAATAATGGACGGGTATATGCCCGGGAAGAGAGGAAGAGGAAGGCTAAAGAGAAGATGAGTGCAGGATGTGGCAGATGATCTCCAGACAGGTGTATCGGATGCTGGACATCTTACTTATGACTGAGAAATTTTCCGGAAGGTTGTTATGGGAGCCAGGTTCTGCAAAGAATATGATATTGAATGAATGAACACCAGAACTTCTCTGATTGGAAAATCATTCTGCCTCTCCTGGAATCAGAACCCAGACGCCTGTCAAGCAAGCAAGCCCACTGTACCGACACAGCTCAAAACTGCCAAACAAGATAACACTTAAAAGTGACATAATGGGAGACAAACACAAACTGACCTTGTTCTCCCTTATCTCCTGGCAGACCTGGTAAGCCGTCTTGTCCTCTTGGGCCTGGTGGGCCTTGAGGACCTGTTGAAACACAGATATTTTCTTTGAAATAAAAATTATACAGTGCTCTTCACACATAATAGAATGGCTTTCAATCTAGCACTGTATGAGTGCTGACTATATTGCCTTTATTTTTAAGACTTATAAGTATGTCAGTAAAGGACCCGTTTTACACGCATTAAAAAAAGCCTTAAAAGTCGAGAGGATCGACTTCATTGCCTCGGGTTTATCCCAAATGGCTCGGTCTCTTTCCGCAGGGTGGCCTGCCCAAAGCACCACACAAAGCACAAACTCCGAAGCTCCAGCAATAACCCCCAGGAGTCTCCGAGAAGAATGCACTCGTGAACCGAAGGACGTAGCCCGGAATCAAACCCACAACCTTCGAGTTGGCAGACGGCTTGACCACTTCGCCACAGAGATTTCCAACTGTGACTTTTACCCGCAGATTAACGCTGATAATGCCAAGAGTGCAGTCTGACGAGGGTTGGATGCTTGCATTCAGAGTTCACTAAGGCGAGGAAAAGACTGGCCACCAACCCCTCCATGCATTCAGTCCAATAAAATGTGATGGTCCTAGCACACCACAGACCCGTTGCTGGTTCCTATTTCAGAAGTTGTATATTTGTTGTTGTTGTTGTTGTTGTTGACAGGACAATAAAACTGCTTTGGCCATATAAAGGCACGCAATTCCTAGTTAAAGTATGCCCTAAAGGGCTTTCTTTGCCCCAGGCATATTGAGCATATGGTAAAACAAAGTCAAGGTCCCGATTACATGCTTAAGGCAAACTGACCATACGGTGCTAGACCCATAGTTTTACAGACCAATCAGAAATCAATGGGGCAATATGGTCAATAGCCATCCACTCAGTGGGGTAATGTGGTCAATATCCACTCAATGGGGCAATCTGGTGAATATCCACTCAATGGGGGTCATGTGGTCAATATAAACTCAATGGGATCATGTGGTCAATATCCACTCAATGGGGTCATGTGGTCAATATCCACTCAATGGGGTCATATGGTCAATATCCACTCAATGGGGTCATGTGGTCAATATCCACTCAATGGGGTCCTGTGGTTAATATCTACTCATTGGGGTCATGTGGTCAATATCCACTCAATGGGTCATGTGATTAATAACCACTCAATGGGGTCATGTGGTCAATATCCACTCAATGGGGAACTGTGGTCAATATCCACTCAATGGGGTCATGTGGTCAATATCCACTCAATGGGGTCATGTGGTCAATATCCATTCAATGGGGTCATGTAGTCAATATCCACTCAATGGGGTCATATGGTCAATATCCACTCAATGGGCTCATGTGGTCAATATCAACTCAATGGGGTCCTGTGGTTAATATCCACTCATTGTGGTCATGTGGTCAATATCCACTCAATGGGGTCATGTGATTAATAACCACTCAATGGGGTCATGTGGTCAATATCCACTCAATGGGGAACTGTGATCAATATCCACTCAATGGGGTCATGTGGTCAATATCCACTCAATGGGGTCCTGTGGTTAATATCCACTCATTGGGGTCATGTGGTCAATATCCACTCAATGGGGTCATGTGATTAATAACCACTCAATGGGGTCATGTGGTCAATATCCACTCAATGGGGAACTGTGGTCAATATCCACTCAATGGGGAACTGTGGTCAATATCCACTCAATGGGGTCATGTGGTCAATATCCACTCAATGGGGTCATGTGGTCAATACCCACTCAATGGGGTCATGTAGTCAATATCCACTCAATGGGGTCATGTGGTCAATATCCACTCAATGGGCTCATGTGGTCAATATCCACTCAATGGGTTCATGTGGTCAATATCAACTCAATGGGGTCATGTGGTCAATATCCACTCAAAGTCAAGAATGAGAAGTCAACATTTTTTAGTCCAACTAACTGGTACAGGAGTTGGGTTGACCTCAGAGTCGTGCTGGTGGGGACTGAACCTGGACCAGTGTCTCTGATCTCCCAGGTAAGTCTAGTCTATAAAGGGTACCAGAAAATGTCTTGGGAAGTAAAGGCAGCCAATATGATACTAAACACATCATCCATCGAGGGCTGACTAGTCTATGACAATATGGTGCTAGCAACATATACCCGATGCGCCTTAGGGTCCTTGATTTCTTTCTTACACTGTCTGAGCAGGGAAGCGTGAGCAAGAGCAGAACTCAACCCTCACATCTGTGGAGAGGCATGGCAACACTTGGAAAGTCGGCCATGCTTAGGGTTGCCAGACGTCCGGCAAAAAGAGGACATGTCCTCCTTTTTAGTTTAATATCTCTGTCCGGCAGGTAAAGCTAAACACCTTTAAATTTCCTGCTTTTCTTATATTTTATGATATATTTTTTTATGTATTGTTGTTACAACTTACAATGTATCTACACTCTACCGGATGTTTACATTGTTAAAATGTACAAAGTCTATGCATTTCTGCGAACTAGTGGATTATAGTAATTCTAACTGTTATCTGTATCTGGCTCATTACTCTTTTTGATATTTACTTTTACTTCTTTATTAAAACCAACTGCTTAATAATATTATTTAATTTTCCTATTTATACCAAATGTGAAACACCATAGGAACAGACTCTTACTCGACTATGCAAAGGGCACCATTCTCACAAAGTACAATTTGAAGAATCTTACCTGTGAACAGTTTCATGCATATGTGATTGCTAATGAGCATCTTCTACGAAAAGTTAGCTCCTCCGAGAAATATGTTGTGTAATTAATAAAGATTATAAGGTAGTATTTGTACAATCGGCTGTTTAAATAATGTATTTTAGCATTTTTAAAAAGGCATGCGTTGAATTTATAGTTATTTATTAACATGTTTCTTGGTCGATTCACTAAGAGTAAGATAAACTTATTGGCAGCTGTTGCAATAAAATTGTACTGATTGTGGGTTTTAATCTGGAACAATTCAAATGAAACATTCAAGATGTCCTCCTTTGTCCTCTTTTTTTGTCTTATTATGTCCTCCTTTTGGTGCCCATGTATCTGGCAGCCCTAGCCATGCTGGGAGACAAGTTTGTGGATAGATGGTTTCTTGAAGAGATTCCCTCTTGGTCTTGACCAGTGTGAGGCTAGTCCCGAGATCTCAGAGACCCATATCCCCGGTGTGATCAACTGGCCATTGGTGCAGATCTACGTCAGCAATCAAATTCTTATCAGATTTGTGATAATCTTGTCAATTGTTCTAATGAGCTACCTTTATCAACTGTTTTTACTGCTACTATTTTCAAGCACTTGCAACATTTCTAAACAGCTTAGATCTACTTTTCTATTTATACCTAGTGATAGGAGTGGGTTTTTCTTAACCATTGCAACATTGGCAAAATTCAAATTCAAACTTCACTACAGGAGCAGACATCTTTGTAAAATCCATCTCTCTGGTGTTTTTTAACCAATCAAACTAGATACAGGAGTAGACGTCTTAGCATAAAGCTATCTCAAGTGTTTTTGAACCAATCAAACTTCACTACAGGAGCAGACATCTTTGTTTACAGCTATCTCAAGTGTTTTTGAACCAATCAAACTTCCCTACAGGAGTAGACATCTTTGTTTAGTTATCTCAAGTGTTTTGGAACCAATCAAACTTCACAACATAAGCAGATGTCATTGTTTAAAGCTATCGCAAGTGTTTTTGAAGCAATAAAACTATCATTCTATTAGATGAGGAGCTGTGAATGGTTGATAAATTTGTGTGGAAGATGTGATTTTATATAGACTACATAACAAGACCTGACAGTTTATAGATAATAGAGGTAATCCCATACAAGAGGCGCTATGAATGGTTGATAAATTAGAGTGGAGGATGTGATTTTATATCAGAATGCGTAATAACAGTTTATAGATAAATAGGGCTTAAAAGGTTATATAAAGATCTTGATTCTAATAAAATGTTAATAGATCTTACCTGGGTCTCCTGCTCTTCCAGGTGTCCCAGCATTGCCTTTTTGTCCTTCATTACCTGGGAAACCTGGTAAGCCATTCAGACCAGGTTCTCCTCTTAGACCAGGGAAACCTGAAACACGATTACATTCAAACCAAAACTGATTAGTCTCAAAAGTGCCCAATGTAAAATCCTGTTGTGAATCATCATGAAACGAATTTAATGGAAGTTAGGGACCGGTTCTTCAACATGAGAACTGTCTTTAACTGATTCAGTGCTGAAGGATTATAAACCGCCAAATACGACCTCCCATTTGTACAGAAGGATGATATATCGCCATACTAGGGTCATCATGTTATTTGTTTTGTTTTGTAGGATCTTCCGCAATTTTAATGCTCAGTGAATGAAAATGTACATTATAATACTTGTTCATTTGATTGTGGATCATGTTTGGTACAAACTTACTTTTTGCTTGGCACTGAATCAGTTAAGAAGTGCAGAGAGTACTATGTAGCTCTTCATACTTGTTTCACAGATTAGAGTAAGGCCTTCGACTGTGTTCAGCACCAGAAATTGTGGAACATATGTGAGTTATGTAGTTTCTAGAACATTTGATGATGTAGATCTTCATACTTGTTTCACAGATTATAGTAAGGCCTTCGAATGTGTTCGGCACCAGAAATTGTGGAACATATGTGAGATATGTAGTTTCTAGAACATTTGATGCACTTAATGGAATGCATCATAAGTGTGGACAATGAGCAGACAAGCTGAAAAACATCTGATGGCTGTGGAATTGTGGTTTCTGAGGAAAATTCAAAGGACACCATGGACAGACAGACAAACCAATGACCAAGTACTACAAGAAACAAATGAAAACCGTAAACTGATTAGAGAAATTAGACCTAGACAGTCATAATTTTTTGGCCACGTTATAAGAAAAAATAAATTGGAGAACTTGGTGACAACTGGCAAGATTTAGGGGAAGAAAACAAGGGGATGGCAGAGAAGTAAATACCTGGATGGCTTGGCTTCATTGTATGGACGAGACAAGAACACTGAGCTGATTCATGACTCTGGTGATAGCGAGAGATGGCGAAACATGACCGTCCATGCTTATCGACATGGAATATCAAATTGGTTTGCGGTGCAAAGAGCAATAAATACAGGGCTGGTTTTCTCTCCCCATACCTGTGTACCATCTATGCAAAAATTGTAATGACAAATATAAAATAGATGATGTCTATGTCAATTTTAATCCATTCTTGACCTATGAAAATCCAATTCCAGAACTCATATATGAAGATGGTACAGCCCTCCTCTCATACAGTGACAAGGCATTAGAACAGTTAATCCAAAGTTAATATATCCTTTACAGGATGTCGCAGTCAACCCAAGCATTTTTTGGCTGTCTGATTTCTAGGCAATTCTACGTTCAGTAGTTTGCCATTGCTTTCTGAATGACTGGCACTCATACCACAGGTCTGTTTCCAAACTGCCCACAGCTGTATTTCAAATGCGTGCATGCGGGGACTGCAAAATTGCATTTGTAACCCCTTCGCCACACAGCCAGTGCTAATACAATCTGGCTAAAAATAGTTCAGATTACATGTGTTTTTTCTGAATTAAAAAAAAACAAAAACAACACACAAAATAATGTGCACAGAAAAAATATACATGTCAACCAACAGTTGCAATTAACAATGAAGCTTCTAGCAATGGAAGGCCATGGAGGAAGCTACAGGAGACAGGAAGGAAACAAACCAAAGGTTCAAACAGCAAGAGGAATTACTTAATTGCACCAGGGTTTTATTCCATCTAGCTAAGTCTCTCTTGTCAGAGCAGCTAACTGCCTACTGAAAAATATTTGAACTCAGGTAATGATCCCCAGGGATCTCAGAAAAATCTGCCACTTGGGAACTGAATGAGGGAGCCCAAACACAAAACTTTGACCTTCAAAGCACAAAGGCAAATGGTTTAACCGCTTTTCCATGAAGACATCCCAGGAGGAGGTAGCAAAAGATAGGACAGTTTGGCGCTGGCTGGTCAAGGACCTATGCTCTTATATGAATAAAGGAAAGAAAAAGAAGAATTATCTATGAATGCAAAAATACTATTACTGTAGTGTTAAAAGGAAATGAATCAACGTATTCTATTGTTATTACTACTTAGACGTTCAGTTATAGAAGATCACAGTTTATGCCCAAGGAAGCTAAAAAGACAACAGAAACACAAAAGGCTTACTTTCACAGAGGTCATATATAACACAAAGTACTAAAAAGGTTGAGAATCACTGCTTCATGAATTGTACCTTGTTTATGACTCTTTCAGTAGGAAGTAATTTACAAGTGTATTTCTGATTGCTAGACCACAAACACAGGACACAATTACTGACATTTCAAGTTGCACAAACATATGACATGACACTGACCTGGCAATCCTTCAGCTCCTTGTAAACCCCTTTCTCCCTTAGCTCCGGAGATTCCCGGTAGTCCGGGGCTACCTTTGTCTCCTGGTGGACCTTCAATTCCAGGGTTTCCATCCCGCCCATCAATACCTTTGTCTCCATTGGGACCAGGCTGACCATCATTTCCAGGAGGGCCAATAGGTCCTAGAGATTTTAAACAGCAAAATATTGCTAGACAAATGTAGATACAATGGAGATACTTTTACTGTACTTGGCATTGCCAAGTGTGGTTTTTGGTTTGGTTTGTAAAGGATCATATTCATTAGAAACAGATATCTCCACAAGTGTGTCAGTCTCCCCCACAGATTACATAAGAAGAATCTCAGCACAGTGCACAAACTCTGTAGTAATGGCCAGGATCCAAATGAGTGTGGGCAGAATCACAGATGTTGTAAATTTTTTTATGAGTAGCTTTTCTAATATGTCAGCTCCGTGGCAAAGGAGTTACAAATGCAATCCGTAATCCTGCATACTGCCTTACATTGGTTTCCATACAATGGTATGAGTGCCGGTCATTCAGAAAGCAATGGCAAACTACTGAACGTAAACTTGTCCATTTAAAAAAAACAGCCAAATAATGCTGGAGTTGACTGCTACATCAAGTACAAAGTACTTTCCTTAGAAGTGTGCACACTTCCCCTAATGGTCCATCCATTGTTGGAAGAAATTCAAGAAGGTCTCTCTGGGTAGGGAGTATAGCATGGCTGACACGTCCTCCCTAAATATCTTCTCGTGACTCCAATTAAGTCTCTTTCAGAGATATTTTTGGCTTTAGAGAAGAACCAAAAATTGGTGGCAGTGCATGTTGGGAGGGGAGGGAGCCTAACATTCCAGAGGAATAGTATGTTTGGCCAAGAAAGTCTGCATCAGGAGTGAAGAATGGGCGGGTCTTTTGTCATATGACCTTGTTGTTAACATAACACTTATCTGTTTGTTGCACATCTTTTACAAGATATGCAACAAACTTTGTTTTCTTCTAATATGGAAATTTTGCCTGGGCTGTGGTCTGTTATTTTTTAATTTATAACTGGGGGGGATTTTTAATACGAATATATAAAATATGAATAGTAAACAAGGTCTGCCCTGCCATGACATTTTGTCTTTAGGTTGCATTTCCTCAAACCAGGATAAGGCTTGTACTCTCCCAATTGCGCTCCTCCGCACGAAGCCTTTGGCACAATGTGGGGTGTCGGGTTTGGTAATCGCCGCCCAACATTTGGCGCTAACAGAAAGGTGGTAGTACCGTCTACTGTCATATGGTAGCTCAGTCATATCTGACTAAGACCTGACTTTTAGTTAAGGTAACAACTGATGAAATAAATCACATAAATCCATAACCTAAATGCATGTCATTAGGGGATCATGCATTCATCATTATGAGCCGTGCCAACTGGTGTAGGCATTCATGTCTCCACAGATCTCGATCCTGGCTGTTCTGGATCATCTCTACTGATGGTAGTCCTCCACCTCTAAGTCCATCTGGCATTATTCTGCCGAACACCATGAAGTCTTGGGAAGACAATTTGGTGGTTTCCCCTCAACTTCCACATCCACAGTGGTTTTTTACCCCTGCCTTTGATGGCAATTTCTGACTGTCAGATCAAGTGATAGTCCTACTCTGCTCAGCTGCAGTCTTGTCCACTTATCCTGGTGGATACTCTGTTCTGAGAGCACCATTTGCACACTATGATATATTTTCCATCCTCTCTCATGTGACACAACTGTGGGATTTTTCCTTCCTCAAGTTAAGGGGGTGGGGGTGGGGGGGGGGGGGGGGGGGGAGGGGGCATGATGGCATTTCTCAAACTCTCAAGTTCTTTTAGGCATACAATAATAAAATCATCAACATTGAATGTAAGCTAACCATTTTGATATATCAAGGAGCAAGCGATCGACTTGGAGGAAACCAACACTCTCCAAAAATACAACATATATCCTACTGGAACTAGATTTGTTTTGCAATGTTTGAAATTTACCCTGGTATGAAAATTAAACAGCATTATTCTAGTAAATTTTGTGAAACAATTGTATCTTAATCTTTGATATCAACATTAATTTAGAATTGCCCTAGCTAAATAATCAGAATTGCTTGAATGCAGTTCAAATCAGAAATGCAATGTACAGTTTCAACAATGAATCTCATGAAAACAAGAACTAATGACAGACCTATTGGTCCAGGTATGCCATCAACCCCAGGAAGTCCATCGGTGCCTGGTGGTCCAGTGTCGCCCTGAAACAAATAAATGATCTACATGAATATCTTAATCAACGGAGTCACTTATTTATATACATGCTTAGTTCCATCAGCTCTGTGGCAAAGCAGTTACTGGCACAATTCGTAATTCTGCATAACCCGTACGAAACACAACGGTGGGCGATTTGGCAGCAGACTGCCTTGTGTTGGTTTTCATACAATGGTATGTGTGCTGGCTGCTTAGAAAGCAATGGTCAAGTACTGAACGTAAACTTGCCAAGACATCATAAACAGCCAAAAAAATGCTGGTGTTGACTGCGATGTCCAGTAAAGGATAAGCAACCAACATTTTATTTTCTTCTGGTTTTACGAGTGTCAGGGCTCGTGGTAGTGCGGTGACTTGCATGCTGTACTAGATGCTCATATGTTGAATCCCCATCAAAGCCGCAATTTTTGTAGTAAATTGATCTGGCCTCACCAGGAAATCCAGCCTAACATGGGTACAAGGAAATGTTGTGGGGGCTAAAGGTGACTGGAAGTCAAGGTGACTGGAAGTTAAGGTGACTGGAAGTGGAGGTGACTGGAAGTGGAGGTGACTGGAAGTAGAGGTGACTGGAAGTGGAGGTTACTGGAAATGGAGGTGACTGGAAGTGGAGGTGACTGGAAGTGGAGGTGAATGGAAGTAGAGGTGACTAGAAGTCGAGGTGACTGGAAGTAGAGGTGACTAGAAGTCGAGGTGACTGGAAGTCGAGGTGACTGAAAGTCGAGGTGACTGAAAGTCGAGGTGACTGGAAGTGGAGGTGACTGGAAGTGGAGGTGACTGGAAGTGGAGGTGACTGGAACTAGAGGTGAATTGAAGTAGAGGTGAATGGAAGTAGAGGTGACTGGAAGTGGAGGTGACTGGAAGTGGGGGTGAATGGAAGTGGAGGTGAATGGAAGTGGAGGTGACTGGAAGTGGAGGTGACTAGAAGTAGAGGTGACTGGAAGTGGAGGTGACTGGAAGTAGAGGTGAATGGAAGTAGAGGTGACTGGAAGTGGAGGTGACTAGAAGTCGAGGTGAATGGAAGTGGAGGTGACTAGAAGTAGAGGTGACTGGAAGTGGAGGTGACTGGAAGTAGAGGTGAGTGGAAGTAGAGGTGACTGGAAGTGCAGGTGACTGGAAGTAGAGGTGACTGGAAGTAGAGGTGACCGGAAGTAGGGGTGACTGGAAGTAGAGGTGACCAGAAGTAGAGGTGACTGGAAGTAGAGGTGACCGGAAGTGGAGGTGAATGGAAGTAGAGGTGACTGGAAGTAGAGGTGACTGGAAGTGGAGGTGACTGGAAGTAGAAGTGAATGGAAGTAGATAGACTGGAAGTGGAGGTGATTGGAAGTGGAAGTGAATGGAAGTAGAGGTGAATGGAAGTAGAGGTGACTGGAAGTGGATGTCGCGAAATGCCGCCTTAACATCCCAGAATATTTTTCTCAGTCTCCAAATTTGAGAGGCCAAATTGAGAAAGAATGAATTAATCATGCTACTTCAAGGCTATCTAGTCGTGAGGTAAGATTATTCACAAAAAGCCTCTAGCCATGACGTAAGCTTGCAGATGGCAAGTAAAATGGGAGACTTGAGATGGACATAACTAGATAATTTAAATTAGTCTACACTTTGGAAAAACTGCTGACCCAGACGGGCTTTGACACCACACCGACGCATTGGCACCTTCTTGCCCAGGTAGACCCAGACTGAATCAACAATGAACTGGGCCAGTGAGTGAAATAAAACCACCCAGGCGTGAACAACATTGACACAGGGAGAGATAATAGCCCCAGGGCGGTAAACAAGCCCCGTCCACTCGGACTGGCAGACTCAGGAAGGTGTGAAATCACTGATCAGGCTCAGTGGGCTAATAATTGTCAGACCCACAGGTGTGAAGGCTAGTGTGCATGCAGAAAGAATTTTATGACTGGACAGACTTGGAGTTAATTGCAATTAACGTCAGGAGGAGATAAGAAGAATTTAGGAATGGAATTCCTGGGAGATAAGTGTCTACTGCTAGGCTAGGTATAAAAACCCCACTAGACCTGTTCCCTTTAGATTAAATCTGACTTCAGAACAGCTCTCACAAGGAGCCCTATGTTATAGATCTCAAGACTAGAGACTACTGACTAGGAGTGTCAGGACTGACAGGATCTCAGAATACCGGCAAGCTGTTCTTCTTTGTTGAGTCTACTGGAGAGTGGGGATCTGGACCACAGTTCCAGATAGATGAAGTAACAAGTAAAGTTACGTAATGTTTCTCATCACAATATGTTATATGATTTTATCATCCTCATATTGACAATCATCCGATGTCTATTGTTATGATTAGCAAATAAATGTTGTAGTATTGTAACTCATAGTTCTGTCATTATATTTTTTTCCAATTGTGCATACGTGTTGTTATGTACATTGGTGGGGGTTCACTTACACACCAAGGAAAGGAGCAGTCAGGGAGAAAACCTGGACTGAGATAGTCGTCTATACTAATATATTTAGACTTAAAACATCTATCTTAAGCTAACCTTCTCTTTCCTATACCTTGGCGAATATTCAGCACAGTTCATTTCATTTTGTAACGAGCCACTTGGAGCTGTACGTTGGATATTCATGGGCTTAATCTGTAGTTCAGCCATATAGATTTTGTCCCTAGTCAGTTTCTGACTATTAGGGGTTGCTCGCCAGTGAAAAATACTTTCATCTAGCCGGTGGGGCACCCCGAAATCTGACAGATTGGGCTTCTCGTCTGGAATTTGAATTCGGACTTCTCGCTTTCAATAGACTCCGGTACTAGACCCTAGACATACGATTTTAAGAGTTAACTCTTGTAATCTTCAATCATCAAAATAGACTATCATCAAATGTAGCCACTTTTAGTTGAGGAAGTTACAGAGTACATATATAACTTTTCAAAAGTATAATAGATAAGAACTTATGAGAAAACTACCTCATCTATCATTTATTGATAATTATTTTAATTATTATCATTTAGTGTATCATTCATCATTTAATGATAACTGATCACTTTCATCATATTTACATTGATGTGTTTGATGATTTAACTGCTTGACTGATTTGCATTTTATGATAATATATGCCATGTTCATTTTGACATGTATGCAGTGCATTTTAATGTTTATTTAGGTAAATATTACTGTTGATTACTGTGTAGTATATCTCTCACACTTACTTCACTGCTGTCGCCACGTACTACTTGAATATTATTTTCAGTTGTCTTTCACTGCTGAGGCTAAACTATACACATTGGATAGCGTAGACTGTCAGTAGTTAACTCTTGTCGTTCTAGCTTATATCTGATTTTTGATATATACATTGGGGCTTACCTAAATATAGTCATTAGCAATTATGTTCTTGCTTTACCGGAATCTTGAAGAGGATCTGAAGGCGCGCGCAGATTTCTCAGAGACCGCGAGAGGGTGGGGCATAAGAGAAGGCTTACAGGGAGAGCAACTAGAAACATATTTCATAGCTGAGTTAGAATGGTGGGACCAAGAAGAAGAAATTATGTTTAAAGAAAGTGATGAGTCAGTTGAAGCACAAGAGCGTAGCAAAACTGAAGGAGTAAAGATGGAGAAAACGCATATAGAAACAGTCAATGTGGAGAAGCTAACCTTTCTAGCGGAACATAAGGTAGGAGATACGGATGCTCACCCAACCAGGAAGGAAGGGACATCTTTGCCACCCACCGCAGAATCAGAGTTAGTGGACCGGGAACTACAGGTTCTCATTCGACCCAGTCCTAAACGGAAAAGAGGGAAGAAAAAACGTGCCAAGGGCACTTCAAGCAGTCACAAACGTGATAACTGTTTGCACCACGGCAATAGTCGTTTGACAGTACAGGACCTTCAGGAAAACCACTTGACTTCTACGAGAAATGAATCTCGAGAGAAAGAGGAACTGAAGACAACCTTTAATGAGGTCGCAGGCGGAGACCTAGCCGATTCTCACATTCCCTTCTGTTCACAGAATCATGAAGTGGAATTACATCTGACTGAAATAGGGAGGATGGAAGTAACTGAATCCCAGGTGAATTTCATTACTGCAACGCGGGAAGAATCACTAATTATCAGTTCAGATAATTTAACTGGTCCGCCAGTACAAGACTCCCAGGAATCTCATTTTACTTCAACGAGAGGTGAAACTCAAGAGGAAGATGACCTGAGGACATCTTTTAAGGAGGTCGGAGATCGAAAGGTAACCGACTTAATTATTCCCTTCAGCTCAGGAGAGGATGAAGTGGAATTAAATTTGACTGACAGAGGGATGAAGGAAGACCCGGAACCCCTTGTGATCTTTGAGGCTGCAGCTCAGGACAAGACACTAGATCTCAGTTCAAATCATTTACCTATTGTGATGGATTGTTTAGACAGCCCACCACAGGATTTACCTCAACTGGACTTAGCCCATGAAAGCAGGACCAGAGAGGAACATTCAGCCCAGGAAACATTTCCAGTTGTTATCTCACAGTATACCAGTTCGGAGACTCAGGAAACACAGGGAATTGTCATGAGCCATAATATGGACTCTGATATTGTGCAGACAACATTGTCTGTAGTTGCTAAAGAAGAAAATTCTTTGCACAAGATGGAGGAAGAAACGCCTATCATCTCATTAGCTGAAGTTATCAGGGAATTCCAGCAACAGGGACCTGAAGTAACAGAAGTCAAGAGTGGTTTGGAACCAACACTCTTAGGACTCAATCTACCCTTCAGTCAGGTCGATTTGATAGGAGTAGATCAGCTATTTGTGGATACTTTATTCAAAAGTAACTCCACTTTATTGCCCTGGAGTCATCATATCATTGGCACCTTGCCGTCTTGACAGACGATAGTTTGTGCTCTAAAAGGCATAATAACTTTTAACTATGGCGGTAGCGAGTGTGACTGATAAAGCCAATTTGCACTGTAAATGTCCGTTCACAGTGGGTGCATGTGAACACGTGGTCATTTCCACCATCATGCACCATCTTACGTCTCAAACGCTTGGTGTGTGACTTTTCTGCAATAATTTTCTCCTTTGACTTTATTCCATTTCTGATATTTGCCCTCCATGCAACACGTTCAGCGGCGACTTGCTCCCAATGTGCATTATCAATGCCTGTATCAATCATGTCCCGCTTACACACATCTTTGTATCGTAGTAGAGGCCGACCCTGAGATCTCTTACCCATCTGTAATTCACCAAAAAAGATATCCTTTGGTATTCTACCATCATCCATCCTCCTAAGATGTCCTATCCATCTAAGTCTACGAAGACTGAGCATGGAATAAACTGTCACACAACCTGATCTTTCCAATACTTCAGTATTTGTGATTTTGTCTTGCCACTTAATACCAAGAATTCTTCGCAGACACCGCATATGAAAGCTGTTTAAATTGTTCTCTTGGTGTGAGTAAGTTGTCCAGGTTTCACTGCCATAGAGAAGAGTACTAAGGACACAGGCTTGATAGACAAGGACTTTTGTTTTGGCAGTAAGCTTCCTGTTCTCCCAGACTCTTTTTCTTAACCTGTTCATTGTTGTTGCTGCCTTACCAATCCGGATGTTGATTTCCTGATCTAGGGATAATTTGCTATTTACCACTGATCCTAGATACGTAAAATGGTCTACTATCTCTAGTTCGGCGTCGTCAATAAAGATTGATGGTACCCCATGTGCACCTTGTGACATAATCTGTGTCTTCTTTTTGCTAATTGTTAAACCAAATTCAGAACAAGCATTGGAGAATGCAGATAGTAGACATTGCAATTCTTCCTCAGAGTGGGTCGTAACTGCAGCATCATCTGCAAAAAGCAACTCTCTGATCAGTACCCTCCTAATTTTGGTCTTAGCCTTCAATCTCTGAGCATTGTAGAGGCCGCCATCTGAGCGTGAGTGAATGTATATACCACCATCCTGATCACGAAATGCATATTTCAGTAGAAGTGAAAAGTATATTCCAAAGAGTGTGGGAGCTAGTACACAACCTTGCTTAACTCCACTCTTGATTTCAAATTATTCAGAAGTTGCACCATCAAACTTGATTATACCCCTCATGCCTGTGTGGAATGATTCCACAATGGACAGAAGAGTTGGTGGGCAGCCAATCTTCTTTAGTGCCTTGAACAGACCCTCACGACTGACCAAATCAAATGCCTTTGTGAGGTCGATGAAGGCAATAAACAGTGGTTGATTCTGTTCACGGCATTTTTCTTGCATTTGTCGCAATGAGAATATCATATCAGTGGTAGACCGGTTCTGTCGAAAGCCACACTGTGATTCGGGGTAGACTTGATCTCCTAGGACTTGAAGTCTGCGCAGAACAATTCTGGCAAATACTTTTCCAACAATACACAGAAGTGAGATACCCCTATAGTTGTTGCAGTCGCTCCGATCTCCCTTGTTCTTGTACAGCGTTATGATGTTTGAATCTTTGAAATCCTGTGGGACTTGTCCTTCACGCCAGCATAGCTCTATTAGCTGGTGGATCTGTAGAGTGAGTGTGTCTTGCCCACTCCTGATAACCTCTATTGGAATCCCATCCTTACCTGGAGCCTTGCCAGATGCAAGTTCATTTATAGCACACTTAACTTCTGTTATGGTGGGAAGTGTGTCCAGGTGGTCAAGAGTTGGTAGAGCCTCTATGGCGTTAAGGGCATCATCCGCTAGTTTGGTCTCACTTGAGTAAAGCTCCAAATAGTGCTCTACCCATCTGTCCATCTGCTGTTTCTTATCAGTGATGACTTCTCCAGTCAAGGTTTTCAGCGGTGCACTTCTTTTGATCACTGGACCACAGGCTTTCTTTATTCCTTCATACATGCTTCTTATGTCTCCCTTATCACTTGCGATTTGAATGGACTCACATAACTTGATCCAATAATCATTTGCACACTGCCTGGCAGCCTTTTGCACATCCTTCCTAGCTTGCCTTAGCTCACTCAGAGTGTTACGCGTTGGTCTTTCCTTGTTTCTTAAGAGAGCTTTCTTCTTCTTATCAATCAAGGGCTGCAGAGTCTCGCTGTTGGCCGCAAACCAGTCCTGCCTCTTATGATCCACAGTGCCGTAAACCCCTACGGCAGTTTTATAAAGAGTTTCCTTAATTTGACCCCACTTTTCATTTACTGTACAATTTTCTGGTGTATCAGTGAAAGCGTCTTCAAGTTGCTGTTGAAACTGAAAGCACTTTTCAGGATCATGAGTGTTAATAATATTAATCCTGGGGCTAGATTTGTGTTTAGCTGTGTAGATTCTCTTTGGTCTCAGTCTAACTCTTGCAACAACCAAAGAATGATCTGTATCACAGTCAGCACTGTGGTAACTACGAGTCAATGATATATGGTTCAGATGTTGTCTCCGTGTGATGATGAAGTCCAGCTGGTGCCAATGGCCGGATCTTGGATGTTTCCATGTGACCTTATGCATCTCTTTTGTTTTAAAAAAAGAGTTTGTAATACATAGGTCATTACTGGTGCAATGCTCCAGCAGCCTTTGCCCATTTTCATTCATGCGACCGATGTTGTATTTTCCAAGGGACACTGGCCATGAACTCGAGTCCTTGCCCACACGAGCATTGAAATCACCGAGCATATAAATGTAGTCAGATTTTGGAACTGCCTTGATCACGGAGTCTAACTCCTCATAGAACAAATCCTTCACATCATCAGAGGAATCGAGTGTCGGTGCATATGCAGTAATAATGGTGGCAAACCCACAAGAGGTTGCCAAGCGCAGGGATAATAGTCTTTCATTTCCTCCTGTTGGAATTTCAATCATTCCCAGTAGCGAATTCTTCACTGCAAAGCCCACACCGTGTTGCCTTTTTTCTGCCTGCCCTCTACCCTTCCAGAAAAAGGTGTAGTTGTTTTCCCTGAGTGACCCTTCCTCAGCGAGGCGAGTCTCCTGCAGGCCAGCAATATCAATGTTAAGATGATTGAGTTCGGCATCAATCACAGCCGTTTTTCTCACATCGTCAATATTGGTCAAGTCAGTGGAAAATCCTGGACACATGGTTCTCACGTTCCAGGTTGCAAGCCGTAGCTTGAGGTTTCTCAGGGATGGAGTTATTGCCTCTCCATAGCACAAAGCCTGGGCTAAAATATAGAGATCATGTGTTGCCCATGCAGCATGATCCCTCTCTCGGCCTGCCTAGTTCACTCCAGAGGAAAGGTAACACCCCTACATCTGGAACAAGACAAGCTGCAGAAGCTGCCGGATCAGCAAAGCAATGCTCTAACTGTCCGCCTGTCGGAGCTTCGATCCTAGACCAGTCGCCAACCAAGGCTTAGGGCCTGGTCTGCCCTGCCATGACAATTTTGTCTTTAGCTTGCATTTCCTCGCACCAGGGTAAGGCTTGTACCCTCCCAAATGTGCTCTTCCGCCCGAAGCCGTTGGCACAATGTGGGGTGTCGGGTTTGGTAAGCGCCGCCCAACGTTCGGCGCTAACAGAAACCAGGTAGTACCGTCTACTGTTATACGGTAGCTCAGTCATATCTGACTAAGACCTGACTATTTGCCCTGGAGTAAGTATGTTATTTCTCAAGGCTGGACAACTTGGCTCACTAAATTTCCAATTTCTAGCACGGTTTTCACACGAAACTCTAATGCAGAGAAACTCAGCCCATTAACTGAATATCACGGGAAGAAACCGCGACACCGAGGAGGGACGAGTGTTACACCCGACTTTGAAGGAGGAAAGCGCCAGTTGAATGTATATCATGGGACCATGATGTGTAACATTATTCCTTTTAAAAGGAAGCTATTGATGGATCTGTTATGGATCTATAAGGGATGGAGGAATATCACGGAGACAAGCTTTGCTGTGGCCAGCTTATACAAGACCTCACTACAGGTACATCCTCGGCTGAAAGGAGTAAATCACGTGAGTGAATGGTGTAAAACAATTGCTGCCCAGAGGCATAGAAGAATCCCGTTGATTGTGATCTTTCCCAGAGGGGTAAAATTACAACCTCCTGACAATTACCGGATTTTACCAAGCTATTGCATGGAATCCCGGCCGAAAACCAGGTACAAGGATCTATCCAGAGTATCTTTGGGTTATGGAAATGGGACGTCTTTATGCAGATGCAGGACAATCCACGGCCACAAGGAATATTGGAAACCTTTAGGCAGATACAGAGCGGAGAGTGCTTAGGCATTATTCTGGGATGTACGGCGTGCTTTGACAAAAGATTTCTGGCAGAAACTTTTTTTTTAAGGGGAAAGCTCTGTCGCGAAATGCCGCCTTAACATCCCAGAATATTTTTCTCAGTCTCCAAATTTGAGAGGCCAAATTGAGAAAGAATGAATTAATCACGCTACTTCAAGGCTATCTAGTCGTGAGGTAAGATTATTCACAAAAAGCCTCTAGCCATGACGTAAGCTTTGCAGATGGCAAGTAAAATGGGAGACTTGAGATGGACATAACTAGATAATTTAAATTAGTCTACACCTTGGAAAACTGCTGACCCAGACGGGCTTATGACACCACACAGACGCATTGGCACCTTCTTGCCCAGGTAGACCCAGACTGAATCAACAATGAACTGGGCCAGTGAGTGAAATAAAACCACCCAGGCGTGAACAACATTGACACAGGGAGAGATAATAGCCCCAGGGCGGTAAACAAGCCCCGTCCACTCGGACTGGCAGACTCAGGAAGGTGTGAAATCACTGATCAGGCTCAGTGGGCTAATAATTGTCAGACCCACAGGTGTGAAGGCTAGTGTGCATGCAGAAAGAATTTTATGACTGGACAGACTTGGAGTTAATTGCAATTAACGTCAGGAGGAGATAAGAAGAATTTAGGAATGGAATTCCTGGGAGATAAGTGTCTACTGCTAGGCTAGGTATAAAAACCCCACTAGACCTGTTCCCTTTAGATTAAATCTGACTTCAGAACAGCTCTCACAAGGAGCCCTATGTTATAGATCTCAAGACTAGAGACTACTGACTAGGAGTGTCAGGACTGACAGGATCTCAGAATACCGGCAAGCTGTTCTTCTTTGTTGAGTCTACTGGAGAGTGGGGATCTGGACCACAGTTCCAGATAGATGAAGTAACAAGTAAAGTTACGTAATGTTTCTCATCACAATATGTTATATGATTTATCATCCTCATATTGACAATCATCCGATGTCTATTGTTATGATTAGCAAATAAATGTTGTAGTATTGTAACTCATAGTTCTGTCATTATATTTTTTTCCAATTGTGCATACATGTTGTTATGTACATTGGTGGGGGTTCACTTACACACCAAGGAAAGGAGCAGTCAGGGAGAAAACCTGGACTGAGATAGTCGTCTATACTAATATATTTAGACTTAAAACATCTATCTTAAGCTAACCTTCTCTTTCCTATACCGTGGCGAATATTCAGCACAGTTCATTTCATTTTGTAACGAGCCACTTGGAGCTGTACGTTGGATATTCATGGGCTTAATCTGTAGTTCAGCCATATAGATTTTGTCCCTAGTCAGTTTCTGACTATTAGGGGTTGCTCGCCAGTGAAAAATACTTTCATCTAGCCGGTGGGGCACCCCGACTTCTGACAGTGGAGGTGAATGGAAGTAGAGGTGAATGGAAGTAGAGGTGACTGGAAGTAGAGGTGAATGGAAGTAGAGGTGACTGGAAGTGGAGGTGAATGGAAGTGGAGGTGAATGGAAGTAGAGGTGACTGGAAGTAAAGGTGACTGGAAGTAAAGGTGACTGGAAGTGGAGGTGACTGGAAGTGGAGATGAATGGAAGTAGAGGTGACTGGAAGTGGAGGTGACTGGAAGTAGAGGTGACCGGAAGTAGAGGTGACCAGAAGTAGAGGTGACCAGAAGTAGAGGTGACCGGAAGTAGAGGTGACCGGAAGTAGAGGTGACCGTAAATAGAGGTGGCCGGAAATAGAGGTGACCGGAAATAGAGGTGACTGGAAGAAGAGGTGACCAGAAGTAAAGGTGACCGGAAGTGGAGGTGACCGGAAGTGGAGGTGACTGGAAGTGGAGGTGACCGGAAGTAGATGTGACCGGAAGTAAAGGTGACTGGAAGTAGAGGTGACCAGAAGTAGAGGTGACCGGAAGTAAAGGTGACCAGAAGTAGAGGTGACCGGAAGTAGAGGTGACTGGAAGCAAAGGTGACTGGAAGTGGAGGTGACTGGAAGTGGAGGTGACTGGAAGTGGAGGTGACTGGAAGTAGAGGTGACCGGAA
Source organism: Cepaea nemoralis (assembly GCA_014155875.1). Classification (NCBI taxonomy): domain Eukaryota; kingdom Metazoa; phylum Mollusca; class Gastropoda; order Stylommatophora; family Helicidae; genus Cepaea; species Cepaea nemoralis. The sequence continues at coordinate 188,732 of JACEFZ010015662.1, read as the reverse complement.
GTAGAGGTGACTGGAAGTAGAGGTGACCGGAAGTAAAGGTGACCGGAAGTAAAGGTGACTGGAAGTAGAGGTGACTGGAAGTAGAGGTGACTGGAAGTGGAGGTGACTGGAAGTAGAGGTGACTGGAAGTGGAGGTGACTGGAAGTGGAGGTGACTGGAAGTAGAGGTGACTGGAAGTAGAGGTGACTGGAAGTGGAGGTGACTGTAAGTAAAGGTGACCGGTGTGATATTGACCACACCACCTATAAAGGACCAATAGATCTATAAACATATGGGGTTAGCATATGTGGGAAACAGGTTCTGGACTGACTTTGTTTACTTTATAAGCTTCAGAGTCCTAACTGCTATTCTTTCACAGCTGACTTGTATAAAATAGTATGTCTTATTCACATCATTACAGAAACCAGACTGTTAATTAATTTAACATTTCACATTTTAAAGATTTCTGTTAATTCACACCTATTTACGAGGTATACAGATGTCAGCTGTTACCATTTAACTCTTTGCTAGTTGTTGAAGATGAGGACGCGGCATATATGGGAATGTTCCGAGTGCTGTGATGTCGGTTCCTGACTCAACAACTCATCTATTAACTCTTTCTACTCCAAGCAAATCATCGTGTGTGGTTGGCTATTCTTTGTGTGTACCAACAAACATATCATGTGGGATTATACTTCTTAACAAAGGACAGAGCAAAAAAATATATAATATGCTTGATTTTAACAAGCTGTAGTTATGTGGTCCATGCAAACATAAACCTGTCAACTGCAGTGAATTAGTCAGGTATTAGTCAGATATGACTATGCTACCTATGACAGCAGACGGTACTACCTGCTTTCTGTTAGCACCAAATGTTGGGCAGCGTGCAACAAACCCGACACCCCACATTGTGCCAACAGCTTTGGGCAGAAGAGCGCAACTGGGAGGGTACAAGCTTTTTCCTTGTGTAAGGTTCCTTGTGTGGAACCTAAAGATTAAATGTCACGGTAGGATAGACCAGGCCTTAAGCCTTGGTCGGCAACTGGTCTAGGATGGAAGCTCCAACATGTGGACAGTTAGAGCACTGCTTTGCTGAAGCAGCAGCTTCTGCAGCATGTCTTGTTCCAGATGTATGGTGTTGCCTTTCCTCTGGAGTAAACTAGGCAGGCCAATAAAGGGATCATGCTGTATGGGCAACACATGGTCTCTACAATTCAGCACATACTTTGTGCTATGGAGAGTTTATTATGCCTGTTCTTTTAAAGCACAATAAAAATTGTCTGTCAAGATGACAAGGTGCCAATACAATAAAATGGCAGTGAGAAAAAGTGTTGCAGTGCTGTACAGAACTTATACTGTTTTATGCAAGGAAAACAAAGACAATAAGCAGAGAAACAGAGAAAGATGAAATGACATTGGAAGTATGGTTTCTGAGGAATATGAAAAGAACATCATCTACCGACAGAACAATGAATGAAAGTCTTTCAAGAGACAAATAAAAATCATAAATTGTTTACAGAAATCTGACAAGACATGAGATTTTCTGGGCATATTATGAGGAGGAATCAAATTAAAAACTTAATGACAACTGACAAAATTAATGGAAAAATGGCAAAGGGAAGGATAAGTTATTAAAACACTGGATGGCTTGGCCACATGGCATAATCCAAACAAGAACACAGACCTGATCTAATACTCTGGTGATCGTGTGAGATGGAGAACCATAACTGCACATGCCTATCCACATGGCACATGATAATGATGTGTTGATGTGGTACAATAAATTCTTACTACATGGAGGTTACAAAGAGAAAGAAAACAGCCATAAAGTTAAAAAGTTAGTTGCATTTCCATTACAGGATGTAACAATCAACCCCAATATGGTATTTGGCTGTTTGTGATTTATTAGGCAATAATTACATTCAGTAGTTTGCCAGAATGACTGATAACCATGCTGGTGAAACCAATGGAAGGTGGACTGCTTTCAAACTTTCTGCAGCTAATTTCAATCCTTTGATTCGGTATGTCGGAGAACTGTGAAACACTTTCACTGCACCTAAGCCACAGCGCCAGTAGCTACAGTTAGTAGTTAGTTTAATGTGATACTAAAATACTAACCTACATATATGTCATGAGGAGAAGAATACAAATACCACGGGTAGTCATTAAATAACAGAAATGTTTTGAATAACATTTTTACAATAATGCAAACCAGAAATTGTGTGTGTGTTATTTCTCAACCTAGTTGTCTGGCAACACACTTAGTCCACCTGTTCACTAGCTTGTTGATGCCTTCTGGGAACAAGTTGTGGGATGAGGCCTTAAACCAGTTTTGAACCACCTCCATTACTTCGTTGTCAAATGCAAACCTCTGACCGAATGTGTTTTCAAGGGTGCAAACAAGTGAAAGTCTGATGGATGGGACAAGTCTGGACTGTATGCTGGATGTTTTAAAACTTCAGATTTCTGAGCATGTGGTGTATCCACTGTATGCAGAGCAATATGAGAGCGGACATTGTTATGCAGCAGCAATACTCAACAATAATACCTTGCTGTACTTCCATGGTGCAAGTCAATTGTGGGGCAGCCATTTTGTAACCGCTACTGCGTATGCGCAAAATGCTTGATCCTTATGACCTGTACATGGAGTATTGTTTGTGTCCTGAAGTAAGATGTTCTGTTGTCCATACTCTCCAATGCACTTTTAAATAAAATTTATGTTACTTAATGAATTTCTCATGTACTTAATGTGATACCAAAAAAAACTGACCTGACAGATGTAACAAGGAGAAGAATACAATCTAGTTGATGTGGTACAATGAAAATTGACCACACAGATGTTACAAGAAGAATATAATCACCAGGTGATGTGGTACAATGACAACTGACCACATGGATGTTACAGGAAGAAGAATACAATCACTAGTAGATGTGATACCAAATGACTGACCACTCACATGTAACAAGAATATTATAATCGCTAGTTAATGTAATTGTAATAAAAACATTTACCTTGGCTCCAGGCACACCAGGGTATCCTGGTTCACCTTTTTCTCCTGGTGGTCCAGGAGGGCCACTTCTCCCAGAGACTCCATCTTCACCTTTTCTCCCTTCTCGACCAGGTAAACCTGGCATACCAAATCCAGGCAGACCTGGTTCTCCCTTCTGCCCGCCCATGCCAGGAATCCCTGAGTATACATGCACAGCAGGTGTCATTAGAATTGCACATACTTTCACACATGCAAGTGAAAGTGTATTAGCTAAGTCATGGTGTTGCAGGCCCTTTGCAGAGCGCTGGTCTCATGACAGTGGGCAGAAAAGTTTCTAATTTCTTCTATCTAGCTCATGCAAACTGAGTTGAGTTGAATTGGGTTGGGTTGGGTTGAGTTGAAAAAGGCCAGCTGCAGAAGCTGCTGGATCAGTAAAGCAAAGCTCTATCTGTCCGCCTGTCAAAGCTTCCATCCTAGACCAGTTGCCGACCAAGGCTTAGGGCCTGGTCTGTCCTGCAAAAAAATTTAATCTTCAGGTTGCATTTCCTCGCACCAGAATAAGGCTTTTACCCTCCCAATTGCTCTCCTTTGCCCGAAACCTTTGGTATAATGTGGGGCCCAAGATTTGGTGCTGACAGAAAGTGGGTAGTACCGTCTATTGTTATATGGTAGCTCAGTCATATCTGACTAAAAGTGGGGGGATGAGTGGTCTCGAGGTATGGTTTCCGCCTTGAGTGCTGGAGGTCCTGGGTTCAAGCCCCGAGAGGGCCGGGATTTTTTCACGTGGACTTCTAGTAACAAAATTTCCACTGGTCTCTACGTAGTGAGATCGGACGCCCGTGTGTATTGTTGCGCTCATAAAAAATCACTTGGAAATCGAGAAAGAGTAGCCTAACGGCGCTAACCGGGAAATTTTGAGTTAAACATCTACCTAAAGTATTTCAGCATCCTCACCAGTGCTACGGAGTTTGTTCACTGAGCCGAGATTCCCTGGACTCAGGTTTGAGATAGGAGTAGAACGGAGCACTTATGGGTTACACCCGTCTGCCGTGATGTTGATACGTCCAACTGCCAAGGGATTTTTTACAACAAAACACACAGACGTCCGATCTCACTACCCAGAGACCAGAGGACATATCTGTTACTAGAAGTCCACGTGAAAAAATCCTGGTCCTCACCAGGGATCCTCCAGCACTCGAGGCAGACACCATATCTTGAGACCACTTAGCCCCCTAAATACATCGATTCTTAAATCAATCAATCAATTAGTCACACAAATCGGCGAGACTTCCTCCATCAATTCAGCAAAGTCAGGGTAGTCTTGTAGAACATGTTTTGGGGTTTGCTTTGGTGTCTGTGCGTTTCCGCCAAGCTCTTTAATGTTATTATGCCCTCCCTTGTAGTTATCACTTTCTTTTCTCCAATTTGTCCTCATGCTTTAGTAGAGTTTCTATCTCCCTAAAGCTCTGCGATGCATAGGGCTGCTTGAAGTCTCCTCCAGCCGTTGCTGTTTCATGTTACTTCTGACAGAAAAACTGCTGTACTGGTGTAACATTTATACACTTCACCACCCACCAAATATAGCAGAGATCTGAAGAAACTGAACATCGTAGACTGAAGCAAGATCAACAGAGACAAGGCCAGGAAGTACACTGCACTTGCAGTCAAGGACTTTGCAAATATAGCACATACCTGAAGGAACTGAACATCGTAGACTGAAGCAAGATCAACAGAGACAAGGCCAGGCGTAGACTGAAGCAAGATCAACAGAGACAAGGCCAGGAAGTGCACTGCACTTGCAGTCAAGGACTTTGCAAATATAGCACATCCCTGAAGGAACTGAACAGTGTAGACCGAAGCAAGATCAACAGAGACAAGGCCAGGAAGTACACTGCACTTGCAGTCAAGAACTTTGCAAATATAGCACATACCTGAAGGAACTGAACATCGTAGACTGAAGCAAGATCAACAGAGACAAGGCCAGGCGTAGACTGAAGCAAGATCAACAGAGACAAGGCCAGGAAGTGCACTGCACTTGCAGTCAAGGACTTTGCAAATATAGCACATACCTGAAGGAACTGAATGGCGTAGACTGAAGCAAGATCAACAGAGACAAGGCCAGGAAGTACACTGCACTTGCAGTCAAGAACTTTGCAAATATAGCACATACCTGAAGGAACTGAACATCGTAGACTGAAGCAAGATCAACAGAGACAAGGCCAGGAAGTACACTGCACTTGCAGTCAAGAACTTTGCAAATATAGCACATACCTGAAGGAACTGAATGACGTAGACTGAAGCAAGATCAACAGAAAGCCAGGAAGTACACTGAACTTGCAGTCAAGGACTTTGCAAATAACCAGAAGTGGGTACCTACCTGGTGATCCACTTAGACCAGGTGTTCCTGGCAGGCCTGGGTCTCCCTTGGGACCAAAAGGACCTGGTCTTCCAGGTTCGCCATCCGGCCCAACTTCACCAAATGGGCCAGGGAACCCAGGGTCTCCTTTCTGACCTACAAAAGATGAAATATTATTTCAGTACAACTGGTCAGTATATTTACCAAGAAGTTTAATTAACATCTGACCCTGTGATCGTTAACCTTTGGATACCCAATGGGAAAAGCTCCCTTATTTTATCATCCCTGCCAACATCTGTGGCTTAGCAACAGTGAACACATTTCGTAATTCTCCGACTGCGGAGTCAACTATTCACAATCACCAGCAGACGATTTGGAAGCAGGCTGCTTTGCGTTGATTTTGATGATATGATTGTCGGTCAATCAGAAAGCAATGGCACTGAATGTAAAACCTGCCCAGTAATTCACAAACAGCCATCAATACTGTGGTTGATAGTCATGTCCTGTAAACTAACTTTTAATGACCTCTATTTATCATCTCTACTGTTCATCTTTATCTGTGATATTTTCTAATGAATAATCCTGATAAAAAAATCATCCAGTGCCTACAATGTTTTCTGTGAAGTCAGCAGATTACAGCTGCAGTGGCCTCTCAGGTCGACCCAGCCTAAAGGAAACCAGGAAACGCCATGGGTAGTAAAGGTTGTTGATGTCTTCTTCTTCTTCTTCTTCGTTCATCCGGATTTTTTTTTTCGGATGTGATTGCGTTGTGCCTGTTTACAGCAGAGCTGCGTTCTTGCGCCGTTAGGCCGACACATCCGACTTCTGCGGGCATTTGTTGACCGGGTTGATACTGAAGAACAGTCTATGATGTTAAGTTTCTTCAGATCTCTGTATCTCTCTTCAGATCTCATCACTAATGGAGAGCTCACTGACCTTTAAACAGTAAGTCTAGCACCATATGCTTGATATGTCATAATGTGTGCAACAGGGTTCTTTACTTTACTTTTAATTTACTTTGCTTTGCTTTGATTTACTTTACTTTACTTTACTTTACTTTACATTTAATTTACTTTACTTTTACTTTACTTTGCTGTAATTTACTTTATTTTTAATTTACTTTGCTTTGCTGTAATTTACTTTACTTTTAATTTACTTTGGTTTAATTTACTTTACTTTTAATTTACTTTGGTTTAATTTACTTTACTTTTAATTTACTTTGCTTTGCTTTGCTTTACTTTTAATTTACTTTGCTTTGCTTTACACTACTTTACTTTATGTTTAATTTAATTTATTTTACTTTGCTTTACTTTACTGTACTGTATTTTACGTTACTTTACTTACTAGACTTAATGACTAGACTCCCCACAAGTACAATAGCTTGTTTTATATTATCCCTGCGCTCTTGATCCACGTTAAACTCATGCTAGTCAACCCCATAATGCTTAAACTTGACTGTGCACGGTGCACAGGGAAATGTAGTGACCAGATTCTGCCCCTGGAGTGTGAAGTGTTAAGCCTTCACACATTCTAGGTCATGTTATATGAGCTGGAGCAGCCTGTTCCCTTCCTCATCATCTTTCCTTACCAGAAAATTCCCAGAAAATTGTCAAGTACCCATTTCAATAGGACTGGGTTGACCCCAGGTCTGTAATGGTTGGGGGCGGGGAGAACAGTGTAAAGATACAAATCTTACAAAAGTCTTAAAAGTCGAGAGGATCAATCCACTTCATTGCCCCGGGTTTTATCCCATATTGTTTCTTTCCGCAGGACAGCTTGCCGAAAGCTTAGCACAAGGCCAGAACTATTTAGCTCAGGCGATGACACCCCCCCCCCTCCCCCCAGGAGTCTCCGAGAAAAATGCACTTGTGAACCGAATGATGTAGACCGGAGTTGAACCCATAACCTTCGGAGCATGAGGCAGTTGGCCTGACCACCTCACCACGGAGACTCCCGGAGAGGTATGAATAAATACAGACAACTTACCATTAGTTTAATTTAGTTTAGTCTATGGATCAACATCATGCCACACGGGTGCAACCCATAAGTGCTCCGTTTTCCTCCTAACTCAAATCTGAGTCTGGAGAAACTCAGCTCAGAGCACGAACTCCGTAGCACCGCCGAGGATCCTGGAATACTTTGGGAAGATTTTTAACTCGAAATTTTGCCCGGGCAGCACCGTTTTTCGATTTCCAACTGCCAAGGGATTTTTTTACGTGCGCAACAATACACACGAGCGTCCGATCTCACTACCCAGAGACCAGGGGAAATTTTATTACTAGAAGTCCATGAGGAAAAAATCCCGGTCATCACCGGGGCTAGAACCCGCAACCTCCAGCACTCAAGGCGGACACCATACCTCGAGACCATGCAGCTCCCCAAACTTACCATTATACCTTGGCAATCAATACAGACAACTTACCATCATACCTTGGCAATCAATATAGACAACTTACTATTATACCTTGGCAATCAATAAAGACCACTTACCCTCATACCCAGGCAAACCAGCAAGTCCAGGGAAGCCAGGATTGCCCTTAGATCCTTTCATTCCTGGTAAGCCAGGGAGACCCTCAGGACCAACACGGCCTGGCTCACCATCAAGTCCACGTAGACCCGGCTCACCCTTTGGACCTGTGGAGGTAAATGATGAAACAACAACTTGTTACAACTGTAACTACACTTTGTAAATGATAGAAGGTAACTGATGGGAAATGTTGTTACAACTGTAACTACACTTTGTAAATGATAGAAGGTAACTGATGGGAAAACAACTTGTTACAACTGTAACTACATTATGTAAATGATGGTGCAACTTGTCACAATTGTAACTACACTATGTAAATGATGGAACAACATGTTACAATTGTTATTACACTATGTAAATGATGGAACAACTTGTTACAACTGTCACAACTCTATGTAAATAATGGAACAACTTGTTACAACTGTCACTACATTATGTAAATGATGGAACAACTTATTACAATTGTTATTACAATACGTAAATGATGGAACACCTAGTTACGACTGTAACTACACTATGTAAATGAAACAACTTGTTACAATTGTTATTACACGATGTAAATGGTGGAACACTTTGTTACAACTGTCACTACACTATGTAAATGATGGACCAACTTGTTATAACTGTCACTGCATTTGTAAATAATGGAACAACTTGTTACAATTGTTATTACACTATGTTAATGGTGGAACACCTTGTTACAACTGTCACTACACTATGTAAATGAGGGACCAACTTGTTACAACTGTCACTACACTATGTAAATGATGGAACAACTTGTTGTAACTGTAACTACACTATGTAAATGATGGAACAACTTGTTACAATTGTTATTACACTATGAAAATGATGGAACACCTAGTTACGATTGTAACTACATATGTAAATGAGGGACCAACTTGTTACAACTGTCACTACAATATGTAAATGATGGAACAACTTGTTGTAACTGTAACTACACTATGTAAATGATAGAACAACTTGTTACAATTGTTATTATACTATGTAAATGATGGAACACCTTGTTATAACTGTAACTACACTATGCAACACCTGCCAGCTTTTGTTATTAACTGTCTTAGGTAAGAAAAATTATTGACTTGTTCAAATCTCTATCCATTCACTGTCATTTTCTTGCATCAGGTCTGTGTTCTTGTCCTCATTATCCCATATGACCAAGCCTCCCAGGTATTTCTCTCTCTGCCTCCCCTTTGCTCTTTTCCCATCAGTTCTGCCAGTTGTCACTAAATTGTCTAGTTTATGTCTCCTCATAAGGTGCCCAAACAATCTTGCCTGTCTACATCTAATGTCTTGAATCAGTTCACGGTTTTCATGTGCTTCTTGTAGAACTGTAATTGGAGAAATTAGACGTGGACAGTCAAAATTCTTTGGACATGTTATGAGAAGAAATGGATTGGAGAACTTAGTGACAACTGGCAAGATCGAAGGGAACAGACCAAGAGGAAGACAGAGAGGAAAATACCTGGATGGCTTGACCACATGACATGGATGAGACAGGAACACTGAGCTGATCCATGACGGTGGTGATCGAGTGAAATGGCAAGTCATGACCGCCCACGCTTTCCGGCATGGCACATGATTGATGGAGAACTGTCTCATTTGTTTTTCTGTCGGTCCATGGTATTCTTTGCATTTCCCCCCAAAATTATGTTTCCGCTGCCTCTAGATGCTTTACAGCTTGTCTATTTATTATCAGTTAAGTTAGTTGCATATCCTTAACAGGACGTTGCAGTCAACACCAGTATTTTTTTGCTGTTGTGATCTCTTGGCAAGTTTACGTTCAGAAGTTTGCCATTGCTTTCTGAATGACCAGCGGCCATACCATTTCGTAAAAACAACCAACACAACACAGTCAGTTGCCAAATCGCGCGCAGCTATGTTTTGAAAACGAGTATGCGGGATTACAAACTGCACCTGTAACTCCATCACCACGAAGCCGGTCATGTAACAGTACAGGATCTAAACAGCACTTTAACTCTTTTTTTTTCTGACTGCAATTTGACAGCCTTTCATTGTTCAGTATGTTTTCCATCTTGCAAACAAATTACCTTTTCCCATAGTGGTTCTTGTTCTAATCTCTACAAGGCACCTTCCATCAAATGATATGACCGTTCTGAGATATCTGTACCAATTCACCTGGTAGAAAATTTCCCATTTTATAGGATATTACATTATAGTATTTCTTTCTTCTTGGAGACAATTATGATCTCTATTTTCTTTCACTTGAATTCTCCTCTAGTTATTCACGTGTGCATTAATCAAATCCACTAAATGCTGCAGATCCTGTTCATTGTCTGCAAGTAATACTGCATCATCTGCATATCTTCTATTACTGATGTTATGTCCTTCTTCTCATACCCTCTAAATTCTGCATTATTTTTGCACTTCATAAGAAAAAAGGTTTGGAGACATTACACATTCCCGTCATATACTTCTCTTGATAAACTGGTACTGACCTACTTCATTATCAATTTTTATGCCAGCTTGTTGTTTCCAATTGAGACCTAAACAAATTATAATATACCACGAGGCAAGGTCAAGACACTGGCACTGGCTAAACATTTATGAGATGTGATTTTTACTCAAATTATGCAGCAGTTTACACTATACTAATAAGATTGATTTTTGGAGGGCTGTCTTTTGTACAAGAATATAGATTTCTGTATTTAATTATCAGAGATGCTATTGAGAAATGAATAGTCCTTGCTACAGCAAAGAAAGAAAACGTGTTCAATATGGGAAAACCCAGAAACAAATATGACATCCTTTCGTCACGGCACGGAAAGGTGTCAGTGCTCAAATTGACACATTCTGTTTGAGATCGTGAGACGTGGAGAAGCATAATCACCTATGCCAGTTGACAAGGCTCTTGATGGTGACCATTATGAAGTAAACAGTAACCTATGAATGTATTGTGTATTAGTATGGAAAAACTTCATGAGTCTTTGACGCCAACATATACTTACCAGGAAGCCCAGGAAAGCCACGTGGTCCATCCTGGCCAGGTAATCCAGATGGTCCGTCCATTCCTGGGAGACCATCCATTCCTCGAAGGCCTACATAACCTTTATCTCCCTTATCTCCAGGTGCCCCAGACCTGCCAGGAAATCCGCCTTGACCTTTCGGGCCAATGAATCCTGTATAAGAAAACAAGTACCTTTAGAAAAATCTATTATCACCGGAGGTAATAGTGCTTTCAGCAGGATGAAATCAGTATTAATATGTAGAGAGATTAACAACGCATTAAACATGAGAATTGTCAAATGTTACATATATTCAACATTACTGTATGGCGCGGAAACCTGGAAATAGAACAAGCAACTAGAAAGTTGAATAGAGACCCTGGAGATGTGGATATACAGAAGAATATGTTGTATTTCATGGAAACAAAAACAATCAAATACAGAGATTCTAAAAAAAAACTGGGAATGAAAAGAAAGTTGATAAAAGAAATTTAAAAAGAGGCAAAAGAAATATTTTGGCCATGTTAAAAGACATAATACTCTTATAAAAACCATACTGGAGGGTAAGGTTGAAGGCAAGTGAGCAAGAGGTAGACAACGATACAAGTGGGAAGATAACATCAAGAGATGGATGAACATCAATATGACAGAATGTACAGTCACGGCGAGAGACAAGCAGTATTGGAGATCCATTTCAGCCAACCTTCATTGTGGAGACAGCACCTGATTGATTGACTGGATTCATTGATTGATTGATTGATTGGAGGTAATAATAGGCTAGGCTAAGATCATACAAGCAAACAATGAATACAGACTCTATATCCTATACCAACTGGGGAACCATGGCCCGAGGTTGTGTGTCTGCTTCAAGCCAAGAGGGTGCAAGGCCTGTATATCGAGGACCAAGAAAATTAAAAACTGACATTCCACGAGATCTGGACATCGAAGAAAACTCCCTCATAAACAGCATCATATCATGGAAACTAAAATACTTTGGCATTATTAAATGTCGCAAAAGGTCAAAAGTGATGGAAGGCAAGGTTCCTGGAAAAAGATGCAGGGGATGAGTACAAAGATGGACACAGGACGTTGCAGACGCGTTGGGGATGAAATTGGGGAGATGACAACAGATCGAGAAACTCTTCAACAGGCCATGATGAGAGTGGTGTTCTGCTAAAAGATTATGTCTGCTGAGAGATATTTGAATAACAAAGACATGAACAATAGATGGCACAATTTATTGCCTGGCATATTTCGCTACATCTCGTCAGGTACAAACAGCAGAAATCACACGACAAAAAGTAATTAGAAAAATATTTCAAGCTGAAATATGCAACACACATATTCACACAATAATTTGAATTGTCAACCGTGGTAATTTTAAACTGACTATTATGTCTTCTTTTTTTTTGCAAAACAAGCTGGCAGAAGCAATCACCATTCATCTACAGAAACCAACTTTGTGCAAACAAACAGACATGATAGTCAGATTAGAAAAACAGGCCTTACAGCCTACTCTTCGCAATCTCCAATGGCTTTGGGATTTTTAACGTGCACAACCTGCAAGGGGTAGGAGAGAGAGAGATCCTGTTTTTCACCCTATCATATTTATATATCTATCATCATCAACACTAATCGACAAGCATATATATGTTGACATATATTTATATATAAATATGATCAAAACTAATTGAGAAGGCACTTGATGATGATAGTTTTTAAAACAGAAGACAGTTTTAAAAACAATCTAAATAAATTAGTCCTGACAGTCTATAAACAATCCTGTTCAAGAAGAGTGTCACATTCTCTAAGAGTAAATGTATGCCAAAGTTAACATAAAGAGACTCCTCAGAGTTGTCACTGGAGCTATGGGGTTGGTGCTTTGTGCTGCGCTTTCGGCGGGTCGCCCTGCAGAAAGAGACGGAGCCATATGGGATAAAACCCGGGCCAACGAAGTCTTTCTGGTGACTGCGGCTTCTATCAGCAATGAGCTGTATTTTTTGTGGAGGACTTTTGTGTTGGAATTCTGGCAGCAGCATTATGCACAGTGTACGTGTGCAGGCTGTTGGCTTTTCAACTTTTCACATTGGGCAGAAAGGAGCATTTTGTGTGATATTCACTGCATAATGGGGACAACCCGTTGCCGTGAAGTTGGAACCACGACTAATTAACTAGTTAACATAAACTTACCAGGAAGTCCTGGGAGACCACTAGTTCCCTTCTCTCCAGGCGGTCCTGGAGGGCCAATAGGGCCAGGTTCTCCATCAAGTCCATCTCGACCAGGGTTGCCTTCAAGTCCCATTTGCCCAGGAGAACCTTTTTCTCCTGTTAATCCGGGCAAGCCATTTGGACCTTGAAGTTGAAATAATAATTTCATAGTAAATCTTGTACACAAATATTTCATAATAAATCTTTATACAAATATTTCACAGTAAATCTTGTATACAAACATTTCACAATAATCTGTACACAAACATTTCACACTAAATCTTGCATACAAATATTTGACAGTAAATCTTTATACAAACATTTCACATTAAATCTTTATACTAAATCTTTATACAAACATTTCACAGTAAATCGTGCATAAAAACATATCACAGTAAATCTTTATACAAACATTTCACATTAAATCTTTATACTAAATCTGTATACAAACATTTGACAGTAAATCTTGCATAAAAACATATCACAGTAAATCTTTATACAAACATTTGACAGTAAATCTTTATACTAAATCTTTATACAAACATTTGACAGTAAATCTTTATACTAAATCTTTATACAAACATTTCACATTAAATCTTTATTCTAAATCTTTATACAAACATTTGACAGTAAATCTTTATACTAAATCTTTATACAAACATTTCACAGTAAATCTTTATCAATCAATCAATCAATCATGTGCCATGCCGGAAAGCGTGGGCAGTCATGACTCGCCATTTCACTCGATCACCAGTGTTGTGGATCAGCTCAGTGTTCCTGTCTCGTCCATGCCATGTGGCCAAGCCATCCAGGTATTTTCCTCTCTGTCTTCCTCTTGGTCTGTTCCCTTCGATCTTGCCAGTTGTCACTAAGTTCTCCAATCCATTTCTTCTCATAACATGTCCAAAAACTTTTGACTGTCTACGTCTAATTTCTCTAATCAGTTTACGATGTTCATTTGTCTCCTGTAGTACTTGGTCATTGGTTTTTCTGTCTGTCCATGGTATTCTTTGCATTTTCCTCAGAAACCACATTTCTGCAGCCATCAGATGCTTTTCAGCTTGACTGCTCATTGTCCAAGTTTCACACCCATACAAAAGAACAGGCTCTATGTATTCCCTCAACACTCTTTTTCTCGTTTCAATTGACATCTTTTTACTGGTCAGAATGTTTTTCATCTTGCTAAAGGCTACTTTCGCCATGGCGATTCTTGTTCTAATCTCTTCAAGGCATCTCCCATCAGATGTTATGACTGTTCCAAGATAATTGTACCGATTCACTTGTTGAAGAATATTTCCATTTACTTGTATATTACATTGTGGCACTTCTTCCTTCCTAGTGACGACCATAACCTGAGTCTTTTTACAATTTAATTCTAACCCCAGTTGCTCACTGTGTACAACAACCGCATCTACTAATTGTTGCAGGTCCTGCGCATTGTCTGCAATTAATACTGTATCATCTGCATATCTAATGTTATTGATGTTTCGTCCTCCAATGCTGATTCCATTTATATCCTCTACATTTCTGAAAATATTTTCACTGTATAGGGAAAAAAGATCTGGAGACATCACATATCCCTGCCTAACACCTCTCTTAATTGGCTGATACTGTCCCACTTCATTATCAATCCTTATTGCAGCTTGTTGTTTCCAATATATGTTTTTTATAAGTCTAATGTCTTTCCCATCAATTTGTAGATCTGCAAGCATATCCACCATGTTGACATGTCTAACTCTATCAAAAGCCTTTGTATAGTCAATAAAGCAAAGATGTATATCCTTGTTTACTTCTATAGCACGTTCAATAACTGTTCGCAGCATATACACAGCATTTACTGTACCCTTTCCTTCTACAAACCCGCATTGTTCTTCCCCTATTTCAGGTTGTATCTTCTTCCTCACTCTTTGCATGATAATTCTTAGCAAAATCTTTGTGATGTGACTCATTATACTAATTGTTCTATGTTGATCACATTCCAAGGTTCCTGATTTCTTTGGGATTGCAATAAATACAGAGTTACATAATTCAGGAGGTATATCTCCAGTATCATATAATGTGTTCAGCAGTCTGGTGACTTGCTCTAGTCCAAATTCTTCTAAAGCTTTAATCATTTCTGTTGTGATGTTATCTGCACCGGGGGCCTTGCCAGCTTTCATATGCTTAAGAACATTTCGAACCTCCATCTCCAAAATTGGCGGTCCTTCATTATTAAATCTAATATCATACTGTTCGTCTCTGTTATCATCATAAAGGTGTTTCACATAATCTGTCCATACATGTAGAATCTGGTCTTTTTCTATTATGATTTTGCCATCTTCAGTTTTTAGACACCCTGTTGATGTACTTGTTCTTTTATTAGTAAGTTCCTGAATTCTTTTGTGCACTAATTTGGTATTTTGACTGTTGTGTTGGTTTTCAATTTCTAAGCACTTTTCCTCAAGCCATGCTTCTTTTGCCTCCTTACATAATATTCTGACTTGTCTGTGAATTTCTTCATATTTGACAGAATTATTTTTGTTGAGTCTTCTTGTTTCCATGAGGTGTAAAATTTCTTCAGTCATCCATTTCTTACGACCCACCTTCTTTAATTTTGGAATAGTTGTTTCTGCAGCCACATTGATTGAATTCTTCAACGTTTCCCATTGATCATCCACATCCTGGAATAGGATCTCTAGATCAGACAAAATTTCAAATCTGTTCTGTACTTCTATGTTGAATTTGTTTTGTATTACCTTGTCATTACTCAATGTACACAAATAATATTTAGTGTTTCCTGTTATTTACTTGACTTTCTTCAACTTATCCTCAATGTTCCTGTGAGTAATCTGTGGTCACTATAACAATCAGCACTGGGAACTGTTTTTGCTAGTGTTAATGCGTTTCTAAATCTTCTGCTAATCAGAATGTAGTCAATCTGGTTTCTAATCCTGCTATCAGGACTCCTCCATGTCCATAATCTTCTAGGGTGTTGCTTGAACCAGGTGTTTCCTACAATCATTTCCTGTTCTTTTGCCCACTCTACGAGTCTGTATCCTCTTTCATTTCTCTCTCCTAAACCATAGTTTCCTACTGTGTATCTATCCCCTTGATTTCCTACTTTTGCATTGAAGTCCCCTATTATGATGTTTATTTCTGAATTTTTACATTTCTTTAAGGCAGACTCTATGTCATTATAAAATTCTTCTACACTATCTTCACTGGATTCTCCTGTTGGGGCATATACTCGAATAATATTTATGCTAAAAGGTCTGCCACTTAATTTAACTAGTAGAAATCTGTCCGACACAGCCCAATATCCTTGAACAGATTTTGCTGTTTTCCGGTCCAAAATAATTGCCACTCCTCTATGACGATCTTCACCTCCAGAATAAATAATCTTGAAATCTTCTTCTATCTTGATGCCTGCTCCTGTCCATCTCGTTTCGCACATACCTAAAATATTATTTTTTTTCCTTTCAATTTCTTGTTTTATGTTCTCTAATTTTCCGTCGTCGTTTAACGTCCTAACGTTCCAAGTTGCTAATTTTAACGTCTCTGTCCTTGTCTTGCGATGATCAGTCTTTAAGCGAATCATGATATACTAGGCACTTTTAAAGAGGTAGTTTGCCGTTGTTTTCCTCTATGGCAGTGACCTTACTGGTCGGAGACTGCAGCCATTGACTCAAGAAGAGTTCCTCTGCCTGCCGTCGTGAAGCTCGAGGCCATGACCCACAAATATCTGTCGGCTGCCCTCAAAATTTCATCCACCACCTGCCTTCCATGGCTTCTTTTGAAAACTTCCAATAAAAGGAACAAAAAATAACATCACATAATCCACAGGAAAACACTATTCACAGGAAATCCATAGGAAATCACACAAAATCCAAAGGATAACACTAGATAGCATCCCTCCGAAAAGTAACGCTTCATTTTGTCGCCATTGTACCGGAAACTACAATCTTTATACTAAATCTTTATACAAACATTTCACAGTAAATCTTTATACTAAATCTTTATACAAACATTTCACATTAAATCTTTATACTAAATCTTTATACAAACATTTGACAGTAAATCTTTATACTAAATATTTATACAAACATTTCACATTAAATCTTTATACTAAATCTTTATACAAACATTTGACAGTAAATCCTTATACAAACATTTGACAGTAAATCTTTATACAAACATGTGACAGTAAATCATGGACCTCCTGTTTTTCACCCCTATCCCAGCAGGCTAGCTATCCAATCTCATGACCCAAAAGATCATGATGGCATCATTAGATACCAGTGGCTCTTAGTCAAATGTCCAACCCTTTGCTGAGATTGAACCCGATATCTTCTGTGCCTGAGGTGGATACCATAACCTGTAAGCCACGACAACTCACACTAGGCAAGACCCAACAGTACAACTCACACTAGGCTAGACCCAACAGTACAACTCAGACTAGGCAAGACCCAACAGTACAACTCACACTAGACAAGACCCAGTAGACCCAACAGTACAACTGACACTAGGCTAGAACCACTAGACCCAACAGTACAACTGACACTAGGCTAGAACTACTAGACCCAACAGTACAACTGACACTAGGCTAGAACTACTAGACCCAACAGTACAACTCACACTAGGCTAGAACTACTAGACCCAACAGTACAACTGACACTAGGCTAGAACTACTAGACCCAACAGTACAACTCACACTAGGCTAGAACTACTAGACCCAACAGTACAACTGACACTAGGCTAGAACTACTAGACCCAACAGTACAACTCACACTAGGCTAGAACTACTAGACCCAACAGTACAACTGACACTAGGCTAGAACTACTAGACCCAACAGTACAACTCACACTAGGCTAGAACTACTAGACCCAACAGTACAACTGACACTAGGCTAGAACTACTAGACCCAACAGTACAACTGACACTAGGCTAGAACTACTAGACCCAACAGTACAACTGACACTAGGCTAGAACCACTAGACCCAACAGTACAACTCACACTAGGCTAGAACCACTAGACCCAACAGTACAACTCACACTAGGCTAGAACCACTAGACCCAACAGTACAACTGACACTAGGCTAGAACCACTAGACCCAACAGTACAACTGACACTAGGCTAGAACTACTAGACCAAACAGTACAACTGACACTAGGCTAGAACTACTAGACCCAACAGTACAACTCACACTAGACAAGACCCAGTAGACCCAACAGTACAACTCAGACTAGGCAAGACCCAACAGTACAACTCACACTAGACAAGACCCAGTAGACCCAACAGTACAACTGACACTAGGCTAGAACCACTAGACCCAACAGTACAACTCACACTAGGCTAGAACCACTAGACCCAACAGTACAACTGACACTAGGCTAGAACTACTAGACCCAACAGTACAACTCACACTAGGCTAGAACTACTAGACCCAACAGTACAACTGACACTAGGCTAGAACCACTAGACCCAACAGTACAACTGACACTAGGCTAGAACTACTAGACCCAACAGTACAACTCACACTAGGCTAGAACTACTAGACCCAACAGTACAACTCACACTAGGCTAGAACCACTAGACCCAACAGTACAACTGACACTAGGCTAGAACCACTAGACCCAACAGTACAACTGACACTAGGCTAGAACTACTAGACCCAACAGTACAACTGACACTAGGCTAGAACTACTAGACCCAACAGTGCAACTGACACTAGGCTAGAACTATTAGACCCAACAGTACAACTCACACTAGGCTAGAACTACTAGACCCAACAGTACAACTGACACTAGGCTAGAACTACTAGACCCAACAGTACAACTGACACTAGGCTAGAACTACTAGACCAAACAGTACAACTGACACTAGGCTAGAACTACTAGACCCAACAGTACAACTCACACTAGACAAGACCCAGTAGACCCAACAGTACAACTCAGACTAGGCAAGACCCAACAGTACAACTCACACTAGACAAGACCCAGTAGACCCAACAGTACAACTGACACTAGGCTAGAACCACTAGACCCAACAGTACAACTGACACTAGGATAGAACTACTAGACCCAACAGTACAACTGACACTAGGCTAGAACTACTAGACCCAACAGTGCAACTGACACTAGGCTAGAACTACTAGACCCAACAGTACAACTGACACTAGGCAAGACCCAACAGTACAACTGACACTAGGCTAGAACCACTAGACCCAACAGTACAACTGACACTAGGCTAGAACCACTAGACCCAACAGTACAACTGACACTAGGCTAGAACTACTAGACCCAACAGTACAGCTCACACTAGGCATGACCCAACAATACAACTCACACTAGGCTAGACCCAACAGTACAACTCACTTTATGAAAATAATATTTAACTCTTTCTCTGTCTAAGACTGTAGGTACTGTTTTAACTCTGTCTGTCTAAGACTGTAGTTACTGTTAACTCTTTCTCTGTCTAAGACTGTAGTTACTGTTAACTCTTTCTCTGTCTAAGACTGTAGTTACTGTTAACTCTTTCTCTGTCTAAGACTGTAGTTACTGTTAACTCTTTCTCTGTCTAAGACTGTAGTTACTGTTAACTCTTTCTCTGTCTAAGACTGTAGTTTCTGTCTAAGACTGTAGTTACTGTTAACTCTTTCTATGTCTAAGACTGTAGTTACTGTTAACTCTTTCTATGTCTAAGACTGTAGTTACTGTCTAAGACTGTAGTTACTGGTTCCTCTTCCCTATCCCAAGGAGATGTTGCTTATTAAAAGTAATAAATGTCTGGGTGTGAAGTAGTTAAATTATAACACAGTGAAACAGAAGCAGTGAAAGCAAAATTTCACACTGAGTGGGTTAGTATAATAATTTCTTTGGAAAGAGGGAGCTAATACAAGTTGAACATGTAAGGAGTAACCACAATATGTATGATGGCATTCTGGGTATAGAAAATGAATTAAAGAGAAAAAGACTTTACCATCTTCTCCTCTTTGTCCAGGTGGACCATCTGCGCCAGGGCGTCCTGGACGTCCGGCATCTCCTTTTGGTCCAGGAAGAGCTTGACCAGGTGGTCCAGGTTCTCCTTGGCGGCCTGACAAAGTTAAATAGGAAGCAATTTTTTTTAGCTTAGAACATAAGTTTAAATGCTGTTATTTATTCTCCATCTTCCTCCTCCTTTTCCTTTTTCTGTCCACTTTCAGCAAAGAATAATAAAACTGTAACCCAGCATGCGTGTTGTGAGTGGCAACCACGGAGGCTGTGACGAAGTCTCCAGCTTCCCCATCATCTTTTGTTTAAAGTAGAGCAAATTCTCTTTAAAAACCCTCATGTAATTATATATATAGAATCTATATTCGTTTTTATTCCTATTTTTCTATGTATAGACAGTACATGGCTATAGTTTAAAGTAACTCCTATTTAATGTTATTACTTTAATATGAAGTAATACGGTACATTAAGATCGGGGGGGGGGGGGGGGGGGGAGGCTGAATTTACAAGTAGTATACCCAGCCAAATCTATAATTTGGCTACAACTATTTCACAATTTGGTCGGCGAAATTACGACAACGAACTCCCTGGCACGACCACTTCCGGTCAGGAGAAAAATAGCTAAACTCGTTTCTTTCGCAATCTAGACGTTGGGGTTGATTGAAACATCCCCCTGCTAGTCGCTAGGCTCTATAAAATACTTTTAAAGTGTTAAGAGTTTTATCTTTGGCGCGTATTACGGCCATAAATATATTTAAAATATATTAGAGAGAACCTAGAGCAGTTTTCGTACCCAAGTGTGGTCAGAAGATTAGAAGGGTAAGGTCTAGTTATTTGTATCGATATAATATTGTCGTGTGCGCCCAATATTTCTGTGTGTAGTAAAATAGTGGAAACCGCCGATAATAGGTTATTTTACCGACTAAACTCGATCGCATAATTTACACCGTACAGGTAGTTTACTAAGCACGCAGGGAAAGGGGGGGAAAAAGTAACTGTTGAAAAATTTACCTTTAATGAGGTTTAAGGGGTGTACCGATTGAGATAGTTGTAATTGATAAAGTCGGATAAACCAATTTATTAGTCCGTATAGCAGTAGACTAGACGGGGCCCATACTAACGACCCGTTATTTTAGGAAATACATGAGGCATTTCATAGTGGTGATATTTCGAGGATGTGATGTATTGCGAATTAGAGGTTTTAAAAATGAATATTCGATGCCGGCAAAAAGGAAATTTACTAAAAAAAGTGCACGAATGTCAAATACTAGCGTGGGAGAGTCTAGGCATTTTCATTAATTCTTACGGTGATTTTTTCACCAATTCGCAGTACTGTTCTTGCCTGCCATCCCTAACTTTCAGTCTATTTACATTCTATTTGATAATTACCTAAGTTGTGTGTATTTTTAAAAAATACGTTACATAGATCATTATTAAATATAGCTAGGAATAAGAATCAGAATGTGAACATAAATATCTATAAATGTAATCTGTTTAAAAGATTGTATATGTATCTTTATATCTGCCTGTAGATTACTTTGTAAGTATTGTATTTAATAATATAATTAAGATATGCTTATATGATTAGATGTTTAATTTTTACTGAATAATTATTACATTCACTTATAAGAAAGCTTAGAATGATTTTATTGAGCTGTTTTCTTAGGTCAGTGTTTTACTATTTATCCTAGGATAGGGAATTATAGGGAGCAGGGACGGATAGCTCATGCTATTTTGTTTCTGCGTGATATATGAGATGTTATTGGCCATCAGAAACAATCCAGGGCTGATGCTTACAGATGTCTCGACAGAAGAGTCACGTGCTCTCGCTGAATATATTTCACAGATTTGACACCTTCAGCGCCAAGCTTTAGATGCACCAACCTGTGTGACTCTTTGAGAAGCATCACTCTCCATCTCACTTATGCCTACTAACTAGGGTTTACACGCACTGTGTAAGCCGGAGAACCAGAAGATAAGTGGCCAAACTTACCGTTGGCCACCACGACCACCACCACCATTTACATGCAAATAATACCAGCTTTGTCAGGCCATGTCAATGATTAAAATGCAACATTGTCAGTTTCTTAAATTT
The DNA here is from genome assembly GCA_014155875.1 of Cepaea nemoralis. Classification (NCBI taxonomy): domain Eukaryota; kingdom Metazoa; phylum Mollusca; class Gastropoda; order Stylommatophora; family Helicidae; genus Cepaea; species Cepaea nemoralis. Next base: position 166,623 of record JACEFZ010015662.1, on the reverse strand, counting down.
TACACCCACTAGACCAGCTGCCAACCAAGGCTTAGGGCCTGGTCTGCCCTGCCATGACATTTTGTCTTTAGCTTGCATTTCCTCGCACCAGGGTAAGGCTTGTACCCTCCCAATTGCGCTCTTCCGCCCGAAGCCGTTGGCACAATGTGGGGTGTCGGGTTTGGTAAGCGCCGCCCAACGTTCAGCGCTAACAGAAAACAGGTAGTACCGTCTACTGTCATACGGTAGCTCAGTCATATCTGACTAAGACCTCACACACACACACACACACACACACACACACATACACACACATATATATATATATATATAGGGAGAACAGGAAGCTTACTGCCAAAACAAAAGTCCTTGTCTATCAAGCCTGTGTCCTTAGTACTCTTCTCTATGGCAGTGAAACCTGGACAACTTACTCACACCAAGAGAACAATTTAAACAGCTTTCATATGCGGTGTCTGCAAAGAATTCTTGGTATTAAGTGGCAAGACAAAATCACAAATACTGAAGTATTGGAAAGATCAGGTTGTGTGACAGTTTATTCCATGCTCAGTCTTCGTAGACTTAGATGGATAGGACATCTTAGGAGGATGGATGATGGTAGAATACCAAAGGATATCTTTTTTGGTGAATTACAGATGGGTAAGAGATCTCAGGGTTGGCCTCTACTACGATACAAAGATGTGTGTAAGCGGGACATGATTGATACAGGCATTGATAATGCACATTGGGAGCAAGTCGCCGCTGAACGTGTTGCATGGAGGGCAAATATCAGAAATGGAATAAAGTCAAAGGAGAAAATTATTGCAGAAAAGTCACACACCAAGCGTTTGAGACGTAAGATGGTGCATGATGGTGGAAATGACCACGTGTTCACATGCACCCACTGTGAACGGACATTTACAGCGCAAATTGGCCTTATCAGTCACACTCGCTACCGCCATAGTTAAAAGTTATTATGCCTTTTTAGAGCACAAACTATCGTCTGTCAAGACGGCAAGGTGCCAATGAATGAATATATATATATATATATATATATATATATATATATACTATATATATATATATATATATATATATATATATATATATATTGTAAATCCTTGGTTTTCGTTGCCTTCGGTTATCGTCGGTCTCGGTTTGAGTCGATTTTTTCTGCAAAAATTTGGTCTCAGTTTTCATCAGTTGTCTCGGATTTTGTCGGCGTGCCCTCATGACCTCGCTGCTAATTTTGTAAAATAAAGGGACCCACGCATTCTTCTGCTCAGTTTGGCATTGTTTTTCATTGTGTGAGCATCACTTGCTAATAATAAAATATGAGAGCATCATTAAGATCGGCCACATCTACAGGATTTGCCATCCACGATAAGTTCCACTGTGGCAAAAAAGGAAGGAATAAAGGAGGCTAATGTAACGAAAGGCATTAATTAATATGCTAATGAAACAGAGATCGCAAACAATTGAAGATGTCAAACAGTTATTATTACTTTAGATAAATCAAAACCAGTTAGATGGAGATTCTGTTTCGGAGACAATCATATGTGAAAAGACCAGACTGTTGTAAGCCGATCTCATTAAGACAATGCCTGGATGAGCGCTAATGTACTTAGTGATTTTTAAGGCCAGCGGAGGATGGTTTGAAAAATTCAAGAGATGTGCTGGTATACACAGTGTTAGTAGGCACGGCAAAGGTGCCAGTTCGGACAAGTCTGCGGCTGAAAAATAGTATTAAACACTATATTTATTCTCTATAAAATGTGTTTGGTATATATTTTGAAGCGTCTAGAATGAATTAATTGGATGTACATTGATTAATATGGAAATAATTGATTCGGTTTTCAGTGGTTTTGGATTTCGTCGATTGTTTTCGGATGGATGATCGACGAAAGCCAAGGCTTTACTGTATGTGTGTGTGTGTGTGTATGTATGTATGTATATATATATATATATATATATATATATATATATATATATATATATATATATATATATATATATATATATATATATATATATAAGGAAAAACACACACGCACCCCCCCCCCCCCCCCCCCCCCCCCCCCCCCCCCCCCCCCCGCCCCCCCCCCCCCTTCCCCACAAGTCTCGAATAAGGTCTTTGCTATTTTTCCTATTACGCCATTTGACCTATAGTGAGTTCATAAATGTTTGCCCTCATTCATGTTCAATGCTTTTGAAAGGTATTTGTTGCACTGTTATGAAATTTTTCATGGCATCTTATATTTACTCCCACCCAAGGAATATGTCTATGATAGGTTCAAAAGCAACTGAAATCGTGGAAAGCGGTGACATTTCTTTGATGTTTTGGTGAAAATGAATTGAATTCATGCTAATAGACTTGTTTTACAGTAATGCACATCATTTTGGATAATGATGTAAGGCATATCCATTCCATTATGTGACGTGCTTCTCATAAGGAAATTCCTATGCACCACAGAGAGTATTCATTATTGAACACTGATATTTCCATGTGAAGATGTAATACATTTCATAATATGCACTTCATCTCTGACCCCTAAACTATTACTGCATATAAGCAAACATTGAGATCTGCTGTACAATCTTCAGAACAAACAACTTTTTGTTGCGTGTTCATAATGATAAGGTTATATGCTAAATCTCATCATTTTCCCTCAGTTGGTTACTGAGTTATGGATTTTTATATGGGGGAAAACATTTGTGAATGCAGTATAATAGCCATTCACTGTATTTATCTCGTCTGTTTCCCCTATAACTTATTCTCGATAAGTTGATGTAAGGTAGAGGAACAGACATGAACACCTACCATCCATTCCAAGTTCTCCTGGATAACCAGGATCACCCTTAGGTCCATCGACTCCTGGAATACCATCTTGTCCTGGCCTGCCTTTGTCACCTCTGGGTCCAGGAAGCCCTGAAAGATACAATCCACATAAGCTAGTTTCCATCTTTACTCTTCAATGGTTTATAACAGCTATTAAAGGTATTTTTAAAAGAGTTTTAATGGTGAGGGGATTGACTCCCTAAAGGCTGAGTCTCTTTCAGCAGAGCAACCTGCCAAAAGTGTCACACACTGCAAGAACTCCATGGCTTCAGCAACAACCCCCGGGGTCTCAGAGAAAATTACACTCATGAACAGAATGATGTAGTCTATCAATGAAACCCACAACCCAGGACCTTTGGAGTGTCAGACAGGCAGTCTAACCCACAACCCAAGACCTTTGGAGTGTCAGACAGGCGGTTTAACCCACAACCCAGGACCTTTGGAATGTCAGACAGGCGGTTTAACCCACAACCCAGGACCTTTGGAGTGTCAGACAGGCGGTTTAACCCACAACTAAGGACCTTTGGAGTGTCAGACAGGCGGTTTAACCCACAACCAAGGACCTTTGGAGTGTCAGACAGGTGGTTTAACCCACAACCCAGGACCTTTGGAGTGTCAGACAGGCGGTTTAACCAACAACCCAGAACCTTTGGAGTGTCAGACAGGTGGTTTAACCCACAACCCAGGACCTTTGGAGTGTCAGACAGGTGGTGTAACCCACAACCCAGGACCTTTGGAGTGTCAGACAGGTGGTGTAACCCACAACCCAGGACCTTTGGAGTGTCAGACAGGTGGTTTAACCCACAACCCAGGACCTTTGGAGTGTCAGACAGGTGGTGTAACCCACAACCCAGGACCTTTGGAGTGTCAGACAGGTGGTGTAACCCACAACCCAGGACCTTTGGAGTGTCAGACAGGTGGTTTAACCCACAACCCAGGACCTTTGGAGTGTCAGACAGGTGGTTTAACCCACAACCCAGGACCATTGGAGTGTCAGACAGGTGGTTTAACCCACAACCCAGGACCTTTGGAGTGTCAGACAGGTGGTTTAACCCACAACCCAGGACCTTTGGAGTGTCAGACAGGTGATTTAACACACAACCCAGGACCTATGGAGTGTCAGACAGGTGGTTTAACCACTTTGCCATGGTTTTTAAACTTGATAACTCTAAAATCAAAAGCACTGGAGAAAATGAGAAAAGGCCACTGTGGTCTCAGCTCAAAGAAGAGGAATTCCAAATAGCACTGCACCTCCTAATAGTAGAGGATGGGCAACGCACAAGAGCGTGGCAAAGGCAGTTTGGTGGAAGTGAGTATCCACCAGAATAAGTGGACAATTCAGCATCTGAGTACAGCAGGGCATTCATTTGTCCTGGAAGCTGGCAATTGCTGACAAACAGCGGAAGTTGCAAACTAGCCATGTTAAAGTGAAAGACTAGGGAAAACCATTACATTTCTTCACAACAATAAGCTTATGAACAGGTCGCAAATCTGGAACTGAAGAGTTGCATGTTCAGAAACTTCACACCAGTGTCAAGACTGAATAAGCTGACATGACAGACTTAAAAAGGCTGCTATTATTTGGAAGCAGATCGCTTTGTGCTTATTTTGATGAAATAACGTGTCAGCTGTTCAGAAAGCAATGGCAAACTACGCAACGTAAAATTGCCTAGTAAAACACTTAGTCAATAAATACTGGGGTTGACTGCAATGTCCTGTAAAGGATACACAACTAATTTTAACTGAGATATTGACACACGTATAGGTCCCTTGTACAGCACCTCGATCCTCCTGGCCAACTAACAAGTTTCTCAGTTTCTTGCTATTTCTCCTGCTTTATAAACCCTCGCCCAGCTCCTCGGCGATGGGGTTACAGACACAGCTCGTAATCCTGCATACCCACGTTCTAATCACAGCTGCAGGCGATTTGGCAGCAGACCCCTTACGTTGGTTTTTTTTATGAAATGGTATGTGTGCTGGTCATTCGGAAAGCAATGGCAAACTACTGAATGTAAACTTGTCCAGGAATCGCGAACAGCTAAAAAACTCGGGTTGACTACTACATCCTGTAAAGGATATGCAACAACTTATAAACCCTCATGCCCAAGGTCTCTCCAATGACCTGTGTCCATCTTCAGGCTGGTAGACCAATACCTCTTGTTCCAGGTGCCATATTTTCCATCACTCTTCTTTCCAAGCCACTATCCCTTTTCTTGGTCTGCCTGGCCTCTACGGCCGCTAAACTTTCCAAGCCACTATCCCTTTTCTTGGTCTGCCTGGCCTCTACTGCCGCTAAACTTTCCATGACACTATCCCTTTTCTTGGTCTGCCTGGCCTCTACTGCCGCTAAACTTTCCATGACACTATCCCTTTTCTTGGTCTGCCTAGCCTCTACTGACGCTAAACTTTCCATGACACTATCCCTTTTCTTGGTCTGCCTGGCCTCTACTGCCGCTAAACTTTCCATGACACTATCCCTTTTCTTGATCTGCCTGGCCTCTACTGCCGCTAAACTTTCCAAGCCACTATCCCTTTTCTTGGTCTACCTGGCCTCTACTGCCGCTAAACTTTCCAAGCCACTATCCCTTTTCTTGGTCTGCCTGGCCTCTACTGCCACTAAACTTTCCATGCCACTATCCCTTTTCTTGGACTGCCTGGCCTCTACTGCCACTAAACTTTCCAGCCATCATGATGTTGCCCATTGCCTCTCTTCTCATTACATGACAACAGAACACTGTCTCTTTCTTATGTCTGTATCACTATCCAGTGTATCCAGGCAATCATGCCTCTTCACAAATTACCATCTCCCACGGTATGGATCAATTCATGTGTTGACTTCCTTCCGTGCCATGACACAAGACTGTCAAGAATCTTCTCAAGCTGTCTTCCTCTATCTCTCTTTCTGTAAATCTTTCTGTTGTCACATGTTCCAGTTTTTATCTTCTCATAACGTCACCAAAAAACAATTACTGCCTCTTTTCCGACTCAGTTTCCCTTAAAACTTCTTGATTGCTCATTTTGGCTGTCCACATTTCCAGCATTATTCTTTAAAACCACATCTCCATGGCTTCCAGGGATCTTTAACCCTGGAGAATAATTGTCCAGGATTCACAGTCGTAGGTTAAAACTGGTTCTGTGTAACATGCAAGAACTCTTTTTCTAACTTTCAAGGACAGTATATCTGTATATAATGTTCTAATTTCATTAGCCTTTTCCAGGAACTCATTTTTAGTTACTCTGGCAGTCCAATTCAGAGACCAAATCTTCGTTGCCTCTAAGCTCTTCCTAATCTGTTCATTCATGCTCCATGATTCACTGTCATTCAGCAGGACAGTTTCGATATAACATTTTAGTCTTCTCATTCTGACATTCAATGACAGTGACTTATTGCAAAAGATACGAAGGGGCTTCAAATGAAAACCTTAAAAAAATTTTTAGGGGGTGAATATGTTCTAAAAAAGTAAAGAACACATTATCATTTTTTGATGTAGTCACCACTGCGCTCAATGGAAACCCTCCAGCGCTGATAAAGTGCTTGAATTATTGTAGAAAAATTGACTCTGGAGTCACTGCTCGGTGTGCCTGACCCAGTCTTGAACAGTCTGTCACAGAAGTCAAGCCGTTTTTGATACGTCCTACTCCACTCATATACTGATCTTGCCAACTGGTATGAAGTCACTAATCAAGTGCCTCGCCGACTTGTATGAAGCCACTGATCAAGTCTCTGGCCGACTGGTATGAAGTCCCTGATCAAGTCCCTGGCCGACTGACATGAAGTCACTGATCAAGTGCCTGGCCAACTGACATGAAGTCACTGATCAAGTGCCTGGCCAACTGGCATGAAGTCACTGATCAAGTGCCTTGCCGACTGGTATTAAGTTACTGATAAAGTGCCTGGCATGAAGTCACTGATCAAGTGCCTGGCTGACTGGTATGAAGTCACTGATCAAGTGCCTGGCTGACTGGTATGAAGTCACTGATCAAGTCCCAGGCCGACTGACATGAAGTCACTGATCAAGTCTGGCCGACTGGCATGAAGTCACTGATCAAGTGCCTTGCCGACTGGTATTAAGTTACTGATAAAGTGCCTGGCTGACTGGCATGAAGTCACTGATCAAGTGCCTGGCTGACTGGTATGAAGTCACTGATCAAGTGCCTGGCTGACTGGTATGAAGTCACTGATCAAGTCCCAGGCCGACTGACATGAAGTCACTGATCAAGTCTGGCCGACTGGCATGAAGTCACTGATCAAGTGCCTTGCCGACTGGTATTAAGTTACTGATAAAGTGCCTGGCCGACTGGCATGAAGTCACTGATCAAGTGCCTGGCCGACTGGCATGAAGTCACTGATCAAGTGCCTGGCTGACTGGCATGAAGTTACTAATGAAGTGCCTGGCTGACTGGCATGTCACTGATCAAGTTGTTTGCTGACTGGCATGAAGTCACTGATCAAGTTGTTTGCTGACTGGCATGAAGTCACTGATCAAGTGCCTGGCTGACTGGCATGAAGTCACTGATCAAGTGCCTGGCTGACTGGCATGAAGTCACTGATCAAGTGCCTGGCTGACTGGCATGAAGTCACTGATCAAGTGCCTGGCTGACTGGCATGAAGTCACTGATCAAGTGCCTGGCCGACTGGCATGAAGTCACTGATCAAGTGCCTGGCCGACTGGCATGAAGTCACTGATCAAGTGCCTGGCTGACTGGCATGAAGTTACTAATGAAGTGCCTGGCTGACTGGCATGAAGTCACTGAAGAAGTTGCCTGGCCGACTGGCATGAAGTCACTGATCAAGTGCCTGGCCGACTGGCATGAAGTCACTGATCAAGTGCCTGGCCGACTGGCATGAAATCACTGATCAAGTGCCTGGCTGACTGGCATGAAGTCACTGATCAAGTGCCTGGCCGACTGGCATGAAGTCACTGATGAAGTGCCTGGCCGACTGCCATGAAGTCACTGATGAAGTGCCTGGCTGACTGGCATGAAGTCACTGATCAAGTAAGTGCCTGGCCAACTGGCATGAAGTCATTGATCAAGTAAGTGCCTGGCCAACTGGCATGTCACTGATCAAGTTGTTTGCTGACTGGCATGAAGTCACTGATCAAGTTGTTTGCTGACTGGCATGAAGTCACTGATCAAGTGCCTGGCTGACTGGCATGAAGTCACTGATCAAGTGCCTGGCTGACTGGCATGAAGTCACTGATCAAGTGCCTGGCTGACTGGCATGAAGTCACTGATCAAGTGCCTGGCTGACTGGCATGAAGTTACTGATCAAGTTGTTTGCTGACTGGCATGAAGTCACTGATCAAGTGCCTGGCTGACTGGCATGAAGTCACTAATCAAGTGCCTGGCTGAATGACATGAAGTCACTGATCAAGTGCCTGGCTGACTGGCATGAAGTTACTGATCAAGTTGTTTGCTGACTGGCATGAAGTCACTGATCAAGTGCCTGGCTGACTGGCATGAAGTCGCTAATCAAGTGCCTGGCCAACTGGCATGAAGTCACTGATCAAGTGCCTGGCTGACTGGCATGAAGTCACTGATCAAGTGCTTGGCTGACTGGCATGAAGTCACTAATCAAGTGCCTGGCTGAATGACATGAAGTCACTGATCAAGTGCCTGGCTGACTGGCATGAAGTCACTGATCAAGTGCCTGGCTGACTGGCATGAAGTCACTGATCAAGTGCCTGGCTGACTGGCATGAAGTCACTGATCAAGTGCCTGGCTGACTGGCATGAAGTCACTAATCAAGTGCCTGGCTGAATGACATGAAGTCACTGATCAAGTGTCTGGCTGACTGGCATGAAGTCACTGATCAAGTTGCTTGCTGAATGGCATGAAGTCACTGATCAAGTTGCTTGCTGACTGGCATGAAGTCACTGATCAAGTTGCTTGCTGACTGGCATGAAGTCACTGATCAAGTGCCTGGCTGACTGGCATGAAGTCACTAATCAAGTGCCTGGCTGAATGACATGAAGTCACTGATCAAGTGTCTGGCTGACTGGCATGAAGTCACTGATCAAGTTGCTTGCTGAATGGCATGAAGTCACTGATCAAGTTGCTTGCTGACTGGCATGAAGTCACTGATCAAGTGCCTGGCTGACTGGCATGAAGTCACTGATCAAGTAAGTGCCTGGCCAACTGGCATGAAGTCACTGATCAAGTGCCTGGCCAACTGGCATGAAGTCACTGATCAAGTAAGTGCCTGGCCAGCTGGCATGAAGTCACTGATCAAGTAAGTGCCTGGCCAACTGGCATGAAGTCACTGATCAAGTGCCTGGCCAACTGGCATGAAGTCACTGATCAAGTAAGTGCCTGGCCAACTGGCATGAAGTCACTGATCAAGTAAGTGCCTGGCTGACTGGCATGAAGTCACTAATCAAGTGCCTGGCTGAATGACATGAAGTCACTGATCAAGTGCCTGGCCGACTGGTATGAAGTCCCTGATCAAGTCCCTGGCCGACTGACATGAAGTCACTGATCAAGTGCCTGGCCAACTGACATGAAGTCACTGATCAAGTGCCTGGCCAACTGGCATGAAGTCACTGATCAAGTGCCTTGCCGACTGGTATTAAGTTACTGATAAAGTGCCTGGCATGAAGTCACTGATCAAGTGCCTGGCTGACTGGTATGAAGTCACTGATCAAGTGCCTGGCTGACTGGTATGAAGTCACTGATCAAGTCCCAGGCCGACTGACATGAAGTCACTGATCAAGTCTGGCCGACTGGCATGAAGTCACTGATCAAGTGCCTTGCCGACTGGTATTAAGTTACTGATAAAGTGCCTGGCTGACTGGCATGAAGTCACTGATCAAGTGCCTGGCTGACTGGTATGAAGTCACTGATCAAGTGCCTGGCTGACTGGTATGAAGTCACTGATCAAGTCCCAGGCCGACTGACATGAAGTCACTGATCAAGTCTGGCCGACTGGCATGAAGTCACTGATCAAGTGCCTTGCCGACTGGTATTAAGTTACTGATAAAGTGCCTGGCTGACTGGCATGAAGTCACTGATCAAGTGCCTGGCTGACTGGCATGAAGTTACTGATCAAGTCCCAGGCCGACTGACATGAAGTCACTGATCAAGTCTGGCCGAATGGCATGAAGTCACTGATCAAGTGCCTTGCCGACTGGTATTAAGTTACTGATAAAGTGCCTGGCTGACTGGCATGAAGTCACTGATCAAGTGCCTGGCTGACTGGCATGAAGTTACTGATCAAGTGCCTGGCTGACTTGCATGAAGTCACTGATCAAGTTGCTTGCTGACTGGCATGAAGTCACTGATCAAGTTGCTTGCTGACTGGCATGAAGTCACTGATCAAGTGCCTGGCCGACTGGCATGAAGTCACTGATCAAGTGCCTGGCCGACTGGCATGAAGTCACTGATCAAGTGCCTGGCTGACTGGCATGAAGTTACTAATGAAGTGCCTGGCTGACTGGCATGAAGTCACTGAAGAAGTTGCCTGGCCGACTGGCAGCAAGTCACTGATGAAGTGCCTGGCCGACTGGCATGAAGTCACTGATCAAGTGCCTGGCCGACTGGCATGAAGTCACTGATGAAGTGCCTGGCCGACTGGCATGAAGTCACTGATCAAGTGCCTGGCCGACTGGCATGAAGTCACTGATCAAGTGCCTGGCTGACTGGCATGAAGTCACTGATCAAGTGCCTGGCTGACTGGCATGAAGTTACTGATCAAGTTGTTTGCTGACTGGCATGAAGTCACTGATCAAGTGCCTGGCTGACTGGCATGAAGTCACTAATCAAGTGCCTGGCTGAATGACATGAAGTCACTGATCAAGTGCCTGGCTGACTGGCATGAAGTTACTGATCAAGTTGTTTGCTGACTGGCATGAAGTCACTGATCAAGTGCCTGGCTGACTGGCATGAAGTCGCTAATCAAGTGCCTGGCCAACTGGCATGAAGTCACTGATCAAGTGCCTGGCTGACTGGCATGAAGTCACTGATCAAGTGCCTGGCTGACTGGCATGAAGTCACTAATCAAGTGCCTGGCTGAATGACATGAAGTCACTGATCAAGTGCCTGGCTGACTGGCATGAAGTCACTGATCAAGTGCCTGGCTGACTGGCATGAAGTCACTGATCAAGTGCCTGGCTGACTGGCATGAAGTCACTGATCAAGTGCCTGGCTGACTGGCATGAAGTCACTGATCAAGTGCCTGGCTGAATGACATGAAGTCACTGATCAAGTGTCTGGCTGACTGGCATGAAGTCACTGATCAAGTTGCTTGCTGAATGGCATGAAGTCACTGATCAAGTTGCTTGCTGACTGGCATGAAGTCTCTGATCAAGTTGCTTGCTGACTGGCATGAAGTCACTGATCAAGTGCCTGGCTGACTGGCATGAAGTCACTGATCAAGTAAGTGCCTGGCCAACTGGCATGAAGTCACTGATCAAGTGCCTGGCCAACTGGCATGAAGTCACTGATCAAGTAAGTGCCTGGCCAGCTGGCATGAAGTCACTGATCAAGTAAGTGCCTGGCCAACTGGCATGAAGTCACTGATCAAGTGCCTGGCCAACTGGCATGAAGTCACTGATCAAGTAAGTGCCTGGCCAACTGGCATGAAGTCACTGATCAAGTAAGTGCCTGGCTGACTGGCATGAAGTCACTGATCAAGTAAGTGCCTGGCCAACTGGCATGAAGTCACTGATCAAGTAAGTGCCTGGCCAACTGGCATGAAGTCACTGATCAAGTAAGTGCCTGGCTGACTGGCATGAAGTCACTGATCAAATAAGTGCCTGGCCAACTGGCATGAAGTCACTGATCAAGTGCCTGGCTGACTGGCATGAAGTCACTGATCAAGTAAGTGCCTGGCCAACTGGCATGAAGTCACTGATCAAGTGCCTGGCTGACTGGCATGAAGTCACTGATCAAGTAAGTGCCTGGCCAACTGGCATGAAGTCACTGATCAAATAAGTGCCTGGCCAACTGGCATGAAGTCACTGATCAAGTAAGTGCCTGGCCAACTGGCATGAAGTCACTGATCAAGTAAGTGCCTGGCCAACTGGCATGAAGTCACTGATCAAGTAAGTGCCTGGCCAACTGGCATGAAGTCACTGATCAAGTAAGTGCCTGGCCAACTGGCATGAAGTCACTGATCAAGTAAGTGCCTGGCCAACTGGCATGAAGTCACTGATCAAGTAAGTGCCTGGCCAACTGGCATGAAGTCACTGATCAAATAAGTGCCTGGCCAACTGGCATGAAGTCACTGATCAAGTGCCTGGCCAACTGGCATGAACGATCATACTTCTCCAGATCTTGTGAATGGCATGAGTGATCATACTTCTCCAGATGTTGTGACAGGCATGAGTGATCATACTTCTCCAGATCTTGTGACTGGCATGAACGATCATACTTCTCCAGATCTTGTGACTGGCATGAGTGATCATACTTCTCCAGATCCTGTGACTGGCATGAGTGATCATACTTCTCCAGATCTTGTGACTGGCATGAGTGATCATACTTCTCCAGATCTTGTGACTGGCATGAGTGATCATACTTCTCCAGATCTTGTGACAGGCATGAGTGATCATACTTCTCCAGATCTTGTGACTGGCATGAGTGATCATACTTCTCCAGATCTTGTGACTGGCATGAGTGATCATACTTCTCCAGATCTTGTGACTGGCATGAGTGATCATACTTCTCCAGATCTTGTGACTGGCATGAGTGATCATACTTCTCCAGATCTTGTGACTGGCATGAGTGATCATACTTCTCCAGATCATGTGACTGGCATGAGTGATCATACTTCTCCAGATCTTGTGACAGGCATGAGTGATCATACTTCTCCAGATCTTGTGACTGGCATGAACGATCATACTTCTCCAGATCTTGTGACTGGCATGAGTGATCATACTTCTCCAGATCTTGTGACTGGCATGAGTGATCATACTTCTCCAGATCTTGTGACTGGCATGAGTGATCATACCTCTCCAGATCTTGTGACTGGCATGAACGATCATACTTCTCCAGATCTTGTGACTGACATGAGTGATCATACTTCTCCAGATCTTGTGCTTGGCATGAACGATCATACTTCTCCAGATCTTGTGACTGGCATGAGTGATCATACTTCTCCAGATCTTGTGACTGGCATGAGTGATCATACTTCTCCAGATCTTGTGACTGACATGAACGATCATACTTCTCCAGATCTTGTGACTGACATGAACGATCATACTTCTCCAGATCTTATGACTGATGTGAATGATCATACTTCTCCAGATCCTGTGACTGGCATGAGTGATCATACTTCTCCAGATCTTGTGACTGGCATGAGTGATCATACTTCTCCAGATCTTGTGACTGGCATGAGTGATCATACTTCTCCAGATCTTGTGACTGGCATGAGTGATCATACCTCTCCATATCTTGTGACTGGCATGAACAATCATACTTCTCCAGATCTTGTGACTGACATGAGTGATCATACTTCTCCAGATCTTGTGCCTGACATGAACGATCATACTTCTCCAGATCTTGTGACTGGCATGAGTGATCATACTTCTCCAGATCTTGTGACTGGCATGAGTGATCATACTTCTCCAGATCTTGTGACTGACATGAACGATCATACTTCTCCAGATCTTGTGACTGACATGAACGATCATACTTCTCCAGATCTTGTGACTGACATGAATGATCATACTTCTCCAGATCCTGTGACTGGCATGAGTGATCATACTTCTCCAGATCTTGTGACTGGCATGAGTGATCATACTTCTCCAGATCTTGTGACTGGCATGAGTGATCATACTTCTCCAGATCTTGTGACTGGCATGAGTGATCATACTTCTCCAGATCTTGTGACTGGCATGAATGATCATACTTCTCCAGATCTTGTGACTGGCATGAACAATCATACTTCTCCAGATCTTGTGACTGACATGAGTGATCATACTTCTCCAGATCTTGTGACTGGCATGAGGGATCATACTTCTCCAGATCTTGTGACTGGCATGAGTGATCATACTTCTCCAGATCTTGTGACTGACATGAGTGATCATACTTCTCCAGATCTTGTGACTGGCATGAGTGATCATACTTCTAGAGATCTTGTGACTGGCATGGGTGATCATACTTCTCCAGATCTTGTGACTGGCATGAGTGATCATACTTCTCCAGATCTTGTGACTGACATGAGTGATCATACTTCTCCAGATCTTGTGACTGGCATGAACGATCATACTTCTCCAGATCTTGTGAACTCCACAGCATGTATCAATTCACATGCTGACTTCCTTCCATGCCATGACATAAGACTGTCAAGAATTTTCTCTTGCTTTCTTTCTCTATCTCTTTCCACAAAACTTCCCAGTGTCACAACATGTTTTAGTTTTTGTCACTGCAGCTCAAAATGTTCACATTGCTTAGTTTTGGCTGCCCAAGCAGTTTTCAGCATTCTTCCCTAAAACCAAAGTCACTGATACCCATTGGAAATGAAGTGTTGGGGTAACCATGCAGGCATAGACTGCAGGACATGATATGATAACAGAGAAAGCTCAGCTACTGAGCTAAGATTTAGAGAGTGACCATTGCTTTCTCAAGCAGATCAGAAACAAATCAAAATAAGAAACCTCAGAATGTTATAAGCTTATCTGATTCTGAGGGAGGGAATTTGATGACGAGCCTTCTCAAATAAGGCCATAATGCTAGAAGAGCCCTGTGTACATAGCACTAGCACACATTAAAATTCCCTTGGCAGCTGGACATTGAAAAGAGCTGACCAAATAAGTTGCTGCTCTGGCTAAATTTGAAAACGAGACAATCTACCCAAAACAAGATCATGATAGCATGTGTGGTACTGGATTTTGGCCAGTACTACAGATCTCATGCACTGTGTTAAGATTTTCCTTTTAGGGTCTATGGGAGAAAACTGCAGCCACTTATACTGGTACCCATGTGCAATGAGTTGATCCTCAATAAACCAAATCAAAACACACACAAACAAGTAAAAACAAATAAAAAGCCTAATCAAAACCAAATACTAAAAAGTTATTTGATTCAAATACAGATGTGTAACCTTTACAAGAGTCCATCAATCCAACTCACCTCTTGGACCGTCCAATCCAGGCAAACCATTTTCTCCGGGTTCACCTGTGAGACCATCAGGACCAGGTGAACCAGTGGGACCAGGGTCGCCTGGCAACACATTTAAAAAAAAGTCACTTATAGCTTTATTAAAACTTAAAAACATGAAGAGTTTCTCAAATTGTTCTCGTGCTTTTTCCTCTGTGTGTGGGTTGGGTGTGCGTGGATGGGAGGTGTGTGTTTGTGAATGGGGTATGTGTTGGTGGGTGGGGATATGTGTAAAGGATGTGTGTATGGGTGGAGAGATGTGTGTGTGTGTGGGGATGTGTGTGTATATGGGTAGGGGTGTGTGGTTAAGGGATGTGTGGCTGGGGGATGGGTGGGTGGGTAGAGGATGTGTGGGTGGGTGATTGTATATGGGTAAGGGTTTGTGGTGAAAGGATGTGTGGTTAAGGGATGTTTGGTTGCGGGATGGGTGGGTGGAGGATGCGTGGGTGGTTGAGTGTGTGTAGGTTAGAAGATGTGGGGGATGTTTGTATGGGTGAGCTCGGGTTCTGTGAGTGGGCTGGGGGAGATGGGAGATTATGTGGGTGGGTGCGGAATTTGTGAGTGGGTAGGTGCAAGATATATGAGATGGCAGGAAGATGTGTGTGTGTGTGTGTGCTTGGGGGATGTGTGGTTGAGGGATGTGTGTTAGGCTGGGTGGTTGGAGGTATGTGGGTGGGTGATTGTTGCTGGGTAATGGGATGGGTGGAGGATATGTGAGTGGGTGGGGAGATGTGTGTGGGGGATGTGTGGGTTGGGGAATGTATGTGTGCTTGGGGTGTGGGTGGATGAGATGTGTGGTTGGTGGGGGGTGTGTGTGGGTGGGAAGATGTGTAGGTGTGGGGATGTGGAGAATGGGTGGGGGAATGTGTGTGTGTGTGTGTGGGGGTGAATGGGGGATGTGTGGGTGGGTGGTGGATGTGTCTCATAACATGGTAATATGCATTGTTTATATTTACAAAATTCATTTGACAATTTTTTTTCCTATGCACTATTGATGAACGCAAGATGAGTGATTGGAAGGGCCGAATGTAAGACGGGCCTGCGTGCCCAATTTGTTACCCTTTGAAAATAAAGTCTGTTCATTCGTTCGTTTCGTTCCTCTGTGTGTCTGTGTACTTATGGGTAAACAATGTATTGATGTAATTCAGGTCTTCTCAAAGTAGGGGTCATGACCACTCAGAGGTAAGAATACTTGAGAGTCACAGGTTCATGTAATGTCTGTCCACAGCCTTCTGTCTAGTGTACTGCTAATCATTTCTGATACTGATGTTCCTGCATAATGTCAAACTGTCCTGCATCTTCTCTCTTGGTCTTCCCTGTCTCTCCTCCCCTCCAACCTTCCTGTTGTGACGACATACTCCAGCTTTCTCCTTCATATGGCAATCCCAAAGAATGTGGGCTCTCTTCTTCTGATGCAAGTGACCAGTTCTCTTTGTGAGTTCTCTTTTTTCAAGATATTTTCATTGTTTTTTTTTCTATCCATGGATGGTATTCTCATCATTCTGCTGTAAAACCACACCTCCATAGCTTCCAATTAAATGTCATGTGATCACAAATGTTCATGAATGAAATAAGTTTACATAGTTTGGGAATCCCTAAATAAATACAATTACAAAGGGGATATTTAAAAATAATTGCCATGACAAAACAAAAATCAAAATATGGTATTTGTTGCTGGCCACAAATACTGGGCTTCTATCATGAATGCTTCAAAACTCAGTTTTTAATACTGGTATCCCATCGTGAATGCTTCAAATGGCCTCACGTACTGGCATTATATCTTGAACGATTCAAAATATCAGCCTCACAAACTGGCATTATATCTTGAATGATTCAAAATATCAACCTCACATACTGGCATTATATCTTGAATGATTCAAAATATCAGCCTCACATACTGGCATTATATCTTGAATGATTCAAAATATCAGCCTCACATACTGGCATTATATTTTGAATGATTCAAACTATCAGTCTCACAAACTGGCATTATATCTTGAATGATTCAAAATATCAGCCTCACATACTGGCATTATATCTTGAATGATTCAAAATATCAGCCTCACATACTGGCATTATATTTTGAATGATTCAAACTATCAGTCTCACAAACTGGCATTATATCTTGAATGATTCAAAATATCAGCCTCACATACTGGCATTATATCTTGAATGATTCAAAATATCAGCCTCACATACTGGCATTATATTTTGAATGATTCAAACTATCAGTCTCACAAACTGGCATTATATCTTGAATGATTCAAAATATCAGCCTCACATACTAGCATTATATCTTGAATGATTCAAAATATCAGCCTCACATACTGGCATTATATCTTGAATGATTCAAAATATCAGCCTCACATACTGGTATCCTCATCAAGAATGCTTGAAAATAGCTTGAAATACAGACATTATGTCTTGAATACTTTAAAATATCAGCATCAAATACTAGCATCCCATCATGAATTTTTCAAAATCTCAGCCTCAAATACTGGTCTTCCACTATGCATGCTAAAAATTTCAGCATCAAATACTGATATTCCCATCTAGATTAAAATATCAGCCTCACATGCCGGAATTGTATCTTTATTGTTTAAAAATATCAGCCTTAAATCTGGTATCCCATCATGAATGCTTCAAAATATCAGCCTCAAACACTTGTCTTTCATCATGAACACTTCAAAATGTCAGCCTCAAACACTTGTCTCTCCTTATGTAAACTTCAAAATATCAGCCTCAAACACTTGTCTCCCATCATGAGAGTGAATACAAAACTTGGATCTGCAATATTTTCAAACACTGCACAATCATTAAAAATACACCCTATACAAGTCCTGCAGCAGAAACATGGTATGGTTCTGTGATGTGTTAGGGCTATCACATTTTGAAGGAATAGGCAGCCAGTCATTACCTCTTTTAGCGGATGATGAGCACAGGCATCACACCCTCATTTGACCGTGCTCATTGATATTATCAACGTAACCACCTCATGATTATTCTAACATGACTGCTAAACCAAGTCACCAGCGGTCCTCAATTATTCCAGGCAGAGAAGAATCAGCAACTCGAATCAAATGAATTCTAAAACTGATGTGCTACCCGACCACCATTTCCTGTTTGTACTGACATTGTAAACCCTAAAATGAAGATGATTTTCAATTACCTTTTGGTCCAGGATAACCCTTTTCACCTTTGGCCCCTGGCATTCCTGGCAATCCATCGTAGCCAGGATCACCTCTCTCACCTTTAATACCAGAATATGCAGGTCCTAAGAAAAGAAAAAAAATTAACAAATCATTTTAAAAAAATGATACAATAAGATGTCATAGAAAAATGTATTAAACAGATTTCAGTAAATTGTCATGTATGTAGATGTCATATTTAGCTATATGAAGATGTCATATTTAGCTGTATGTAGATGTTCATGTTTAGCTATATATAGATGTCATGTTTAGCTGTTTGTAAATGCCATGTTTAGCTACACATAGATGTCATGTTTAGCTACACATAGATGTCATGTTTAGCTATATGTATATGTCATGTTTAGCTATACATAGATGTCATGCTTAGCTATATGTATATGTCATGTTTAGCTATATGTATATGTCATGTTTAGCTATACATAGATGTCATGTTTAGCTTTATGCAGATGTCATGTTCAGCTATGTGCAGATGTCATGTTTAGCTATATGTACATGTCTTGTTTAGCTATATGTAGATGTTATATTTAGCTATATGTATATGTCATGTTTAGCTATATGTAGATGTCATGTTTAGCTATATGTATATGTAGGGGGCTTTTGTCCTAACATCATAAGAACAATTTTAATTGACAATGCCATCTGCTAGAGTAAATTCTTGACGTCCAACACATGCAGAAACACATTTTCAAGAATAGAAATGGAAGCATATTAAGACAATGCATTGGAACAGTGCGAAGTCATCAGCTGATCTGGACAAGCATAAGCAGAAGACAGAATGGATACAAATGGTATGCTGTTAAAAAAAAAAAGTTAGCTGCATGTCCTTTACGGGATGTGCAATCAGCCCCTGCATTTATTGGCTGTTTGTGATTTATTAGGCAAGTTTATATTCAGTAGTTTGCCTTTGCAATGATCAATGCTCATACCATTCTTAAAAATCAACGCACAGCAGCCTGCTTCCAAATCGCCTGCAGCTGATTTCAAAGCGCGGTATGCAGAATTGTGAAACGCAGTCACTACCACTTTGCCAAAAGATTGTGAAACGCAGTCACTACCACTTTTTACAAAGATGTCGACTGTAATGGTATATACATACCAGAAAAAATACACGTGAAAAAACAAACGATCAACAATGTATTCATTGCAGTTCCAAAGGAAATGCACAGGTCTAATGATAATGCTTTTCATATACATACCTGGTTCACCCTTATTACCCGGTTCTCCAGATAATCCAGGGAACCCGCTTCGGCCAGGACTTCCGCGGAGACCTTGCTCTCCTGGAGGACCAAAACCATTGTCTCCTCTCTCCCCTCGCCTGCCTGGTTCCCCAGGTATACCTGGCAAACCTGCTTCTCCTGCAAATCCCTTGAGTCCCTGTGTGATATTAGATTATGTAATTGAGCAGCTGGCTGTGTGGCTAAGATTGTCAGGTTCTCCTTCAGGAGACCTGGGTTTGAATCTTTGGTAAGGTGTGGATTTTTCTTGTCAGGAGCAAAAAGAAAACCCTAACCTGCACAGATAGTGATGACTGCACTAGCCAGGCGGCCTTAATTCCTCAGGGTCAAGTCCCTCCACCCCACTCACATCCTACACCGCAAGGTACTATAAGCAGTAGATGACAATGAAGTAATTGCCAAACAGTGTTTAAACGTCACTGACCATCTTGGGCCCAGGATATTGTAAACACATGCAACCTGTAATTAAGATGCATGCCTCAGATACCACAGGAGCTAGCAGAGAACTTGTATGGCTATGGATGACAGTAAATTCCAAATAGTTGATTGGTTGCATATCCTTTACAGGATGTTGCAGTCAACCCCAGCATTGTTTGGCTGTTTGTAATTTGCCGTTGATAGTTCTGTGTTCTGTTCTTCAAAAGGAATGTGAAATCAATTATCAACATCACTGCTCTCTCAGGACTTTTCCACACCTGCTCCTTCCCCTTCTTCAGAAGTCAACAAACTGTTCCCATGTTGATAATGCCAGTGGCAGCCTGGTTAAAACTCAGTCAGTCTGTGGGTGGGTGGGGTTGGTAAGGAAGGTAGGTAGGTAGGTAGGTAGGTAGGTAGGTGCTCACCCCCGCTGAATCACCACCCTCTTGACATGCGAGTCCTTTACTTGGCTAAAACTCAGTCAGTCTGTGGGTGGGTGGGGTTGGTAAGGAAGGTAGGTAGGTAGGTAGGTAGGTGGGTAGGTGCTCACCCCCGCTGAATCACCACCCTCTTGACATGCGAGTCCTTTACTTGGCTTTACTTTCTCCTCCATCCCAGAAAGTCTACACCACACCAGCCTTGCCATAATCTAGCCGGCCGCCTACAGTCTACCAGCCTGTTGATTTTCTCATACCCACCTGACCTGGGCACAAAATTCATGGTATTCTCTTGATACCTGTCACTCCATGTGAAACATCCCAGTTTTTGTTTTACAGAGCGTGCTCAGCGCGTCTGTAACCAACACATGTCATTCTGTACTACTCTTCAGCCATTGGCAAGCTGCCGTTAGTCTCCATCTGGATTCTCATGCTGAAGTTATGGCGTCATACACCGGTGTTTCCTTTTTGTAACACAGCATCCCTTAACCCGTGCATGGAAGCCCCAGCCACCCCTTTTACCTCACATGACAGACCCAGCTGTGTATATTATCACAGCACTTGTCACCCTCTCAAACCTTGGTTATTTCTTATGTTTCACCATGTCATATTCTTCAGTCTAATCAAGACAGTACAAATATAGATCTCTTTTAATTGATACAGTTCTTTCTGTTAATACTGTAAAGATATATTTAGTATTGTTTGTTTTTATCTTACAAATAAATGTTTAACATGCAAAGATACTGCAGAAAAGTAGAAGCTCCTTAAATTTGAAAAGAATCAATAATAGACACTTGGAGATAAGAAAGATTACTCACTATATCTCCTATTGGTCCAGGAAATCCTGGTGAGCCAGGATTTCCGATGGGACCAGGTGGTCCTTGTGGGCCAGGGTCTCCAGGTGTTCCAGGTATACCAATCTCTCCCTTTGCACCTGAGAAGATTAACATTACAGATAACCATACACGATTTCACTTACCTATGCATACAAGAAATACTTGGTTTATGCTGGTTTGGTTTGGTTAGTAAAGGATCGCTTACATTGCACACAGATATCACACTAAGTGCTTCAGTCTCCTAGCTTAGATCACACAAGGAGTTTCTCAGAACAGTGCACAAACCCCAGAGCACCAGCCAGAATCCAAACATGTGTATGGCAATATCATATGTGCTGTAAATGTTTCTGTGGGTACTTTTTATCATTTGGAAATGTTGCCTGAGTAGCCGCCTATTTACCCTGCTCTTTATGATTTCCAACTGCTGCAAGATTCATAAAGTGAGCAATCTCTATTCCCCAATTCCATCTGTATGTACAAGAATGATAACTCCATTCCCCAATTCCATCTGTATGTACAAGAATGATAACTCCATGCCCCATTTCCATCTGTATGTACAAGAATGATAACTCCATGCCCCATTTCCATCTGTATATACAAGAATGATAACTCCATGCCCCAATTCCATCTGTATGTTCAAGAATGATAACTCCATGCCCCAATTCCATCTGTATGTACAAGAATGATAACTCCATGCCCCAATTCCATCTGGATGTACAAGAATGATAACTCCATGCCCCAATTCCAGCTGTATGTACAAGAATGATAACTCCATGCCCCAATTCCATCTGTATGTACAAGAATGATAACTCCATGCCCCAATTCCATCTGTATGTACAAGAATGATAACTCCATGCCCCAATTCCATCTGTATGTTCAAGAATGATAACTCCATGCCCCATTTCCATCTGTATATGCAAGAATGATAACTCCATGCCCCAATTCCATCTGTATGTACAAGAATGATAACTCCATGCCCCAAATTCATCTGTATGTTCAAGAATGATAACTCCATGCCCCATTTCCATCTGTATATGCAAGAATGATAACTCCATGCCCCAATTCCATCTGTATGTTCAAGAATGATAACTCCATGCCCCAATTCCATCTGTATGTACAAGAATGATAACTCCATGCCCCAATTCCATCTGTATGTTCAAGAATGATAACTCCATGCCCCATTTCCATCTGTATATGCAAGAATGATAACTCCATGCCCCAATTCCATCTGTATGTTCAAGAATGATAACTCCATGCCCCAATTCCATCTGTATGTTCAAGAATGATAACTCCATGCCCCATTTCCATCTGTATATACAAGAATGATAACTCCATGCCCCAATTCCATCTGTATGTACAAGAATGATAACTCCATGCCCCAATTCCATCTGTATGTACAAGAATGATAACTCCATGCCCCAAATTCATCTGTATGTTCAAGAATGATAACTCCATGCCCCATTTCCATCTGTATATGCAAGAATGATAACTCCATGCCCCAATTCCATCTGTATGTTCAAGAATGATAACTCCATGCCCCAATTCCATCTGTATGTTCAAGAATGATAACTCCATGCCCCATTTCCATCTGTATATACAAGAATGATAACTCCATGCCCCAATTCCATCTGTATGTTCAAGAATGATAACTCCATAACCCAATTCCATCTGTATGTACAAGAATGATAACTCCATGCCCCAATTCCATCTGGATGTACAAGAATGATAACTCCATGCCCCAATTCCAGCTGTATGTACAAGAATGATAACTCCATGCCCCAATTCCAACTGTATGTACAAGAATGATAAGTCCATCCCCCAATTCCATCTATATGTACAAGAATAATAACTCTATCCCCCAATTCCATCTGTATGTACAAGAATGATAATTCCATGCCCCAATTCCATCTGTATGTACAAGAATGATAACTCCACCCCCCCCCCCCCAATTCCATCTGTATGTACAAGAATGATAACTCCATGCCCCAATTCCAACTGTATGTACAAGAATGATAACTCCATGCCCCAATTCCAACTGTATGTACAAGAATGATAATGCCATCCCCCAATTCCAACTGTATGTACAAGAATGATAACGCCATCCCCCAATTCCATCTGTATGTACAAGAATGATAACTCCATGCCCCAATTCCATCTGCATGTACAAGAATTATAACTATTCCCCCAGCTCCATCTGTATGTACAAGAATGATAACTCCATCCCCCAATTCCATCTGTATGTACAAGAATGATAACTCCATGCCCCAATTCCATCTGTATGTACAAGAATGATAACTCCATGCCCCAATTCCATCTGCATGTACAAGAATTATAACTATTCCCCCAGCTCCATCTGTATGTACAAGAATGATAACTCCATCCCCCAATTCCAACTGTATGTACAAGAATGATAACGCCATCAACCAATTCCATCTGTATGTACAAGAATGATAACTCCATGCCCCAATTCCATCTGCATGTACAAGAATTATAACTATTCCCCCAGCTCCATCTGTATGTACAAGAATGATAACTCCATCCCCAAATTCCATCTGTATGTACAAGAATGATAACTCCATCCCCCAATTCCATCTGTATGTACAAGAATGATAACTCCATGCCCCAATTCCATCTGCATGTACAAGAATTATAAGTATTCCCCCAGCTCCATCTGTATGTACAAGAATGATAACTCCATCCCCCAATTCCATCTGTATGTACAAGAATGATAACTCCATCCCCCAATTCCATCTGTATGTACAAGAATGATAACTCCATGCCCCAATTCCATCTGCATGTACAAGAATTATAACTATTCCCCCAGCTCCATCTGTATGTACAAGAATGATAACACCATGCCCCAATTCCATCTGCATGTACAAGAATGATAACTCCATGCCCCAATTTCATCTGTATGTACAAGAATGATAACTCCATCCCCCAATTTCATCTGTATGTACAAGAATGATATTTGAATGGATCCATGTGAGCACATGTCAGTTTTGATCATGCAGCATGCGTTGAGCGAGATTGCATGCATTGACTGAACGGAAGAGTCGAGAATACTCTAGAAAGGGTCACAACGAGCCGAGACCATCACAGGAACAGGATAGATCAAAAGCCAAGTTTGTGATGACAAGATATTGCTGCCAGGCGAATGTTGAATGGTAGAGTATTTTAGAATATGATTTTAAAGAACGATGAATGTGAATTGCATTTCTACTTATTGTGAATTACATTCCTGATTTGATCAGTAATTACAGGATGTGAAACATTTCCGTCTCCTATGAAGAGTTTTCATAAATCAGTGTGTTGTTATTGGTTTCAAAATGAGGGGAAAGAGGTTAAAGGCCTGCGTGGCATTTGGGGCAGCACTATAACAAACTACTATAACCAAAATAGCAGTAGAACAAAATCAAGAACGAAGTGCAGAGAATACCCTAAACAGCATCGAATAAATAGTTAGTTAGTTAGTTAGTTGACAGATCATCCTCATTGCACATCGAACCATTCAGTCCATAAGTGCTCAGATCCCCTCCTCAGTAAATCCTGCAGCGCGTAGCAGCTCACGACACCAGTTCTGTGTTGGTTTATTACTCTTCTTTGGCTTCCTGCGCAGTGTTCTTGTTTGGTCACGCCTCTTTTCACTTGCTGTTCTCGCAGCCTGACCATGGTTGTAAATTACCAGTCATCACTTGGTTCTCGTAAATGACTTACTTCTCATAGAGCAATCAGAATATCAGCCTGGCCATGACTCGTCCGCCTTCCACAGTAGCCTTACCTGCAAGCTTGTCAGCCTGCTCATTTCCTTGTACACCCCCATGCTCTGGCACGAAGATGAAACTAATCTTTGCCAGCTGAGACCCTCTTCGGATCCACCCCATCTCTATCTTCTTGAGCATGCTCATTGAGTTGCTAAGGACACATGCCCGATTAATGTCTGTGTCTCAAGCTATGTTATTGCTTTACTTATTGCCATGACTTCCATAGCCAAGCTGCTTGTGGTCAAAGCAAAAGCGTCAGACTCTTCCTTAACACTTTTCCCTCCGACCTGAGCCATAAAGGCCCATGAACTCACTCCTCGGACGACCGACCCATCCGTGTAAATGACATCATCATCCTCTAACGAATTCTCAAAGATCAGAGCCTGTACTTCCGCCTCCACAGCAGCTGGATTTTCTTGTCTGCATTTCCTGTCTAGTTGGATGCACACTGAAAAGGATGTACAGAACTCTGTTGGCACTTGTACCCACTCCTCGCCAGGTTCTAGGTCCTCAAGTGAACACACCTGCTGAATAATGTCATCGGCTTGACCCATCCACGACTTTCCTCTTTTTAACCTGCTGCCCTTTACCTTCTTAATCTTGCTATGCAGTGGATGTTGTGTGTTTGCGTTGACTCTAAGATAGGCACGTGCTTGGCAAAATTTTATTCTGTCCCTCATGGTTGGAAAATCAAGAAGGTAGCGCTTCGCTCTGCATGCTGTATCTCTTGTACATCCAAGAATAATGCTCATAGGTTTGTTCTGTATCCTTTCCATCCTTTCTATCTGCTTATGGCTGAGAGTCAAGGTCGCCATCACATACTCCAAAACAGAAAGGGCCAGACCCTCGTATAGAAGACATAGATGGCGCTGCTCACAGTTTACCGCCGCCATCACCCGCATCGCAGCCAAACCTCGCTTGGTCTTTGTTATCACCTGGTCTACATGCTAAGTATAAGCTAGGCTTCAATCAAATCATATCCCCAGGTAATTCATTGCCTGCGTTCTTTCCACCGTCTCTGAACCCAGATTTACAGTTGGCATTGGGGTGTTGACAATATGGTTATTTAAAGAGAACCAAGTCACTGTTGCCTTTGTTGGGTTGACCATTGTCCCAGCTTCAACACACCAAGTGCTTATATGAGTTCGATTTGTAGTTCCACAGCAACCTGATCTCTATCCTTGCCCTGAAGATACACCAAAACATCGTCAGCATACAACAATGTCCTCCCGGTCCTATGATTTGCTCGCTAGTGATTCTCAGAGTGTAGGCGTTGAACAGCACCAGCATTGAATAAATAGACGTGGAAAGCACCATGCAGGTCGGAGGTTTGGATCTCCACAGTGAAGTTGTCAAGTCACCAACCTTACGCTACGAAAGTCTTTGGTTCACTTTCTGATTCCATCATTTGGTTCATGAGTGCAATTGTTTTATTCCATAGATCCCTGAGAGTCATTGCTGAAGATACTCTCTAGCAAATGCAGAAGTAGTCTGAGCCACATGGGATAAAAACACAGCTCAATTAAATAAATCCTCTTGCCTTGAACCCAAATTAATTGTGGAGTCTGAAGAAGACAGTAGGAAGCCGATTGAACGGTCACCGTGTCTGAATTGTTTGTTGTGATAGTATATCTGTGCGGGCTGTTGGTTTGTTGAGACTCCTGTCTGTTCCACTTTTCACATGGGGCAGAGAGAAACCTTTTGTGTGATATTCGCTGGCACAGGAATGGAGCATGATGGGGCAACCCTTTGCCGTGAAGTTGAAATTGCGACTAACTAACTAACTCTTTGTTGTGACTGTACATGACAGCTTATTCTTTACAGTGCTTTCATAAAGAACGAAAGATCCATTTAAACTTGCTACTTACCTGGGGCACCACTTATAACTTGATCAAATGTTGGCTCTCCCTTTCTGCCTTCTCTGCCAGGTAGCCCATTCAGTCCATTTCTACCCTAAATAAAATATATTTAATAATAAGTACTAAATATGGCCACACTTAACATGAGAAATACATTTTCAGGTACTCATTGGCACTCACAGAAGTATAGGAAAGATGTAGAGGTTACAGGGCACGCTAGAAAATATGTACACAAAATGAAAGCTTTAGCAACCGGACCAGGATTTGAACCTTCAAATGATGACAACCAAATTGCTGTCTTTGACACATAGTCAACTAGACATGGTCTTGATTAGCCAGCCCTATAATCTACTGGAACCGACAACTGTGGAATACGGACAGAATTAATATCAGTCATTGAGATAGTGGGGGGAGCCAATGTAACGCAGAGATTAGATACTCGCCAGCTGGGCCGGTGGTCCTGGGTTCTACCTGCATCAGGGCAGATTCAGATTCTTAAAATGAACCTGGGCTCCCAGGTCAACCCAGTCTAAAATAGGTACCAAGATATGTCTGAGGACATCAAGGCAGCCGGGCTGATCATAACTACTTCCAAACGAGCGCTGACTGGTCTATAAAAACATGGATCCCACAGCGTGTGCCCAATGAGCCTCAAGGTATGCAAAAGGATCCTTTACTGACTACCTACTATTGAGATAGTGGGGACTGCAGTAGTGCAGTGACTAGGGTGCTTGCTGGCCAGCGCGGTGGTCATGTCTTCAAATCCCCATTGAAGGGATGCAGGTGACCTGAGCTTCCAGGTAACTTAGCTAACATGGTCTGGCTCCGTGGCAAAGGAGTTACGGATGTAGTTCATTTGTGGGCGATTTGGCAGCAGACCGCCTTACATTGGTTTTTTTTTTTAATGAAATGGTATGAATGCCGGTCGTTCAGTAAGCAATGGCAAACTACTGAACATAAATCTGCCCAAGAATCACAAACAGCCAAAAATTTCTGGGGTTGACTGCTACATCCTGTAAGGGATATGCAAATAACTAAGAGCGCTAACATGGGTAGATAGTCAATGTCCTGAGAAGTCAAGGAGGCTGTCTCGAAGTGCCTGTCCTCTAAATCCAACGGGACCGTACACTCAAAGCAACTCAAATTGAACTCGTCAAGAACAGATCAGAACAACAAAACATGTTCTATCTTACATATTTGTCGTCCAGTTTTGTGACTGTCTGGGAAAATCCAGTAAGGTCTCTTCTTTATACTTGGTGGCGCGTGTTCCGTTATGTGGCAGAGGCCAGTGACAGTGACCACATCAACTATCAAGACTTGACGGGTCTATAGAAATATTAGGATGAGCGGCATATACCCAATATGCCTAAAGGTATGGATAAATGAAGGGCGGAAACCACTGAAATAGTCATAGGTTTCAGTAATTTATACAGGGTGTTTGTAAAGTCTCACGACACTTTGTATGTAGAACATGATGTCATAAAAAATGTGCTCCACTGTCCATAGTGAAGTAATCTCCAGCAAATGGGGCTGTTGTCTGCTGGAGTAATTCTTTGCACTCCAAACAGAATGGTGTTATCAACGGAAGAAATAATTTTTATGTCATCGTGTACTTCATTTGTCAAATTTCTTCTACATGCAAAGTGTAGTGAGGCTTAACAAACACCCGGTATTAATCAATCTTAGGTCACATACCTCGTAGCACAGACATATTGGACTATAATGTTTGGTCTAGTATATTCCAAACATTTAAAGTAGAGACATGATTGGTTGGTCCTGGTGTGTCTTATGTAAAACAAGTACTCAGAAATATCAATTGATGGGCGGAATTGATGCCTTTGAAATATCATAAGAAATACATTTATATGTACTGATAAGCAACCACAGAAGTATAGGAAAGAATGGGGTTAGAGAACATATTAAACTATATAAAAATTGAAAGCTACAGTTATTGCACTCGCAAGAGTGCACAAGACAAGAAACAGGGTAAAAACACCCACAAAAACCACGGCTCTCAACAATAACCAACGCTGAGAAAGCAGGTTAGACGAGACCGAATGTGGAATTATTTTTTTTTGAAAATTGGAATTAGAATTGGAAGTTACTGCACCTAGATTTGAACCTTCTGCCTTCAAATGCTGGCGAAACAAGTGCATTTTGATGAAAGGGCAACTAGCCACCATTAAAAAGGCATCTTCATTAGCCAGATCTATCATCCATCTGAACCCACAACTATGAAACATAGACAGAATTCCTGGCAGCAACTGAAACAGCACTACAGGTTTCAACAATGTATATTAACCAAGCATAAATCATATAAATTGGGCTGGGCTCCCGGGTCGACCCAGCCTATAATGGGTACCAGAGAATGTCTGGGGAAGTATAAGTGGTCGGCATGATACTGACCACATGACCCACCGAGTGTTGATTGGTCGATACAAATATGGGTCTAGCATTTTATGTCCAATGCATCTGAAGGTGTGTAGAAAGGTTCTTTCCTTGTTGACTTATAGATAAAGTAACAAACACACAGACACACTGGGATATACAATATTATAAGCATTTAAAGACAAGGTGTGAGTGGTTGGTCTCATCGTGTTACGTGCAATAAACAAACACAGCAAAATGTTGGGGGGACTCTTTGAGCCCATTGATACAGCACACATGAACACCCTGGTCACAATAGTTATTTTTCCTCTTTTTTTTTTTTTGGTTTGCTCAATTTGAGTGCAGTCCACACTGGACATATTTTTGCACATTTCCTTATTACCAGTGTCTCCTGCCATAGGGCAAACCTACTCCAACTTCAGGGATACTTTTAATTTACTCCCCTAAGTTAAGGATGAGAAGTCAAGGTTTTAAATCCATCTGACCGGTGAAGGGAGAGAACTCTCTTCTTCATCGTCAACGCACCAGAATTTTAAGAGCGGACACTCTTATCCTTTCTGACACACCACTTCCAGTTAATTGACTGTTAATTTATACAGAACAGCATAAGTAGCCACTACTGCATCTCTTTTGCTGCAGATTGAAACCACTGTGAAAACGTGAGAACAGATATGCAGAGGCATTTAAGACTGAGCAATTGAGGAGGAAACTAAAGATTTGGAATGTGAGCACAAAGGACATGATGATGATGATGATGGTGGTGGTGATTTGATATTTAACAAATAATAATAGTAGCAGTTGCAGCTGCAGAGCAGCAGCAGTAGTAGTAACAACAGTACCAGCAGTAGGAATCATAGTTGTAGTAACAACAGTACCAGCAGTAGGAATCATAGTTGTAGTAACAACAGTACCAGCAGTAGGAATTATAGTTGTAGTAGCAGCAGCAGAAGCAGCAGTAGTAGTAGCAACAATAATAGCAATGCAATAACAACAACATTAATAATGATCATATCTCTATATGTTACAAAATGAGAACTTACTGGATCTCCTTCTATACCAGGCAAACCTACTAGTCCATCTCTTCCAGGGTCACCCTTGCTACCAGGCACGCCTTTAGGACCTCGAAGTCCATTTAATCCAGGCAGTCCATCTTGTCCAGGGTTTCCTTTTTCTCCTTTAAAGCCAGGAGAGCAATATGGACAAGGGCCTCCCCAGTCACCTAAATACAGAATATCAAATAATTTATGGATTAGTAGAAGAAGATACTAAGATCCGAAGATACTAAATGTATCTGTGGATGTGAAGCGTGGATAATGAGCAGACAAGCTGAAAAACATCTGATGGCTGTGGAAATGTGGTTTCTGAGGAAAATGCAAAGAATACCATGGACAGACAGAAAAACCAATGAATAAGTCCTACAAGAAACAAATGAAGATAGTGAACTGATTAGAGACATTAGACGTAGACAGTCAACATTTTTTGGTCATGTTATGAGAAGAAATGACTTGGAGAATTTGGTGACAACTGGCAAGATCGAAGGGAAGAGACCAAGGGGAAGATAATTAAGGAACATGATATTTGTGTTAAATCAAGCAGTGCCAATATGGCTTCACTGCACTGCTGCCCTTTCATCACCACTTCAAACTTAATTAAGGAACATGATATTTGTGTTAAATCAAGCAGTGCCAATATGCGAGAATATGGAGCAAGCACCCGGGGCCATAGTGATTAGGTCTCCTTCTAGCGCTGATTGCACTTCTTTCTGTTAACTGATTCAGTGCCAAACACACAGTAAGTTTGGACCAAACAAGGTTCATCAATGTTTTCAAGAACTTTACTAACATCTCAGTAAACTTTACTAGTATCTTCTTCTTTTTCATTCTTCTTTCGAGGGAAGTGCATCACACCCAACTATGCACCTTAAAGGTCAATGCATCCTTCTTCAGCTTGTATCTGTGTAAGGTTTACTGCCTGTAAACAGATTTAATTCAAGGTAACAGACTTTATCTACCGCCTTTTTCTGCTGCTCTTTCATCATCACTTCAAACTTAATTAATCAATCAATCATGTGCCATGCCGGAAAGCGTGGGCAGTCATGACTCGCCATTTCACTCGATCACCAGTGTCGTGGATCAGCTCAGTGTTCCTGTCTCGTCCATGCCATGTGGCCAAGCCATCCAGGTATTTTCCTCTCGGTCTTCCTCTTGGTCTGTTCCCTTCGATCTTGCCAGTTGTCACTAAGTTCTCCAATTCATTTCTTCTCATAACATGTCCAAAAACTTGTGATTGTCTACGTCTAATTTCTCTAATCAGTTTACGATGTTCATTTGTCTCCTGTAGTACTTGGTCATTGGTTTTTCTGTCTGTCCATGGTATTCTTTGCATTTTCATCAGAAACCACATTTCTGCAGCTATCAGATGCTTTTCAGCTTGACTGCTCATTGTCCAAGTTTCACATCCATACAAAAGAACAGGCTCTATGTATCCCCTCAACACTCTTTTTCTCGTTTCAATTGACATCTTTTTATTGGTCAGAATGTTTTTCATCTTGCTAAAGGCTACTTTCGCCATGGCGATTCTTGTTCTAATCTCTTCAAGGCATCTCCCATCAGATGTTATGACTGTTCCAAGATAATTGTACCGATTCACTTGTTGAAGAATATTTCCATTTACCTGTATATTACATTGTGGCACTTCTTCCTTCCTAGTGACGACCATAACCTGAGTCTTTTTACAATTTAATTCTAACCCCAGTTGCTCACTGTGTACAACAACCGCATCTACTAATTGTTGCAGGTCCTGCGCATTGTCTGCAATTAATACTGTATCATCTGCATATCTAATGTTATTGATGTTTCGTCCTCCAATGCTGATTCCATTTATATCCTCTACATTTCTGAAAATATTTTCACTGTATAGGGAAAAAAGATCTGGAGACATCACACATCCCTGCCTAACACCTCTCTTAATTGGCTGATACTGTCCCACTTCATTATAAATCCTTATTGCAGCTTGTTGTTTCCAATATATGTTTTTTATAAGTCTAATGTCTTTCCCATCAATTTGTAGATCTGCAAGCATATCCACCATGCTGACATGTCTAACGCTATCAAAAGCCTTTGTATAGTCAATAAAGCAAAGATGTATATCCTTGTTTACTTCTATAGCACTGTTCAATAACTGTTCGCAGCATATACACAGCATTTACTGTACCCTTTCCTTCTACAAACCCGCATTGTTCTTCCCCTATTTCAGGTTGTATCTTCTTCCTCACTCTTTGCATGATAATTCTTAGCAAAATCTTTGTGATGTGACTCATTATACTAATTGTTCTATGTTGTTCACATTCCAAGGTTCCTGATTTCTTTGGGATTGCAATAAATACAGAGTTACATAATTCAGGAGGTATATCTCCTAGTATCATATAATGTGTTCAGCAGTCTGGTGACTTGCTCTAGTCCAAATTCTTCTAAAGCTTTAATCATCTCTGTTGTGATGTTATCTGCACCGGGGGCCTTGCCAGCTTTTATATGCTTAAGAACATTTCGAACCTCCATCTCCAAAATTGGCGGGCCTTCATTATTAAATCTAATATCATACTGTTCGTCTCTGTTATCATCATAAAGGTGTTTCACATAATCTGTCCATACATGTAGAATCTGGTCTTTTTCTATTATGATTTTGCCATCTTCAGTTTTTAGACACCCAGTTGATGTACTTGTTCTTTTATTAGTAAGTTCCTGAATTCTTTTGTGCACTAATTTGGTATTTTGACTGTTGTGTTGGTTTTCAATTTCTAAGCACTTTTCCTCAAGCCATGCTTCTTTTGCCTCCTTACATAATATTCTGACTTGTCTGTGAATTTCTTCATATTTGACAGAATTATTTTTGTTGAGTCTTCTTGTTTCCATGAGGTGTAAAATTTCTTAGTCATCCATTTCTTACGACCCACCTTCTTTAATTTTGGAATAGTTGTTTCTGCAGCCAAATTGATTGAATTCTTCAACGTTTCCCATTGATCATCCACATCCTGGAATAGGATCTCTAGATCAGACAAAATTTCAAATCTGTTCTGTACTTCTATGTTGAATTTGTTTTGTATTTCCTTGTCATTACTCAATGTACACAAATAATATTTAGTGTTTCCTGTTATTTACTTGACTTTCTTCAACTTTATCCTCAATGTTCCTGTGAGTAATCTGTGGTCACTATAACAATCAGCACTGGGAACTGTTTTTGCTAGTGTTAATGCGTTTCTAAATCTTCTGCTAATCAGAACATCAGAAAATAATCTGCTAATCAGAAATAATTTCTTCTCATAACATGCCAAATCAAACTTAATTAAGGAACATGATATTTGTGTTAAATCAAGCAGTGCCAATATGCGAGAATATGGAGCAAGCACCCGGGGCCATAGTGATTAGGTCTCCTTCTAGCGCTGATCGCACTTCTTTCTGTTAACTGATTCAGTGCCAAACACACAGTAAGTTTGGACCAAACAAGGTTCATCAATGTTTTCATAAACTTTACTAACATCTCAGTAAACTTTACTAGTATCTTCTCCTTCTTTTTCATTCTTCTTTCGAGGGAAGTGCATCACACCCAACTATGCACCTTAAAGGTCAATGCATCCTTCTTCGGCTTGTATCTGTGTAAGGTTTACTGCCTGTAAACAGATTTAATTCTTCTTCTTCTTCGTTCATCCGGAGTTTTTTTCCGGACGTGATTGCATTGTGCCTGTTTACAGCAGAGCTGCGTTCTTGCGCCGTTAGGCCGACACATCCGACTTCTGCGGGCATTTGTTGACCGGGTTAACCTTCCCAGGGAGATTTAATTCAAGGTAACGGACTTTATCTACCCGTGGGCAGATTTAATTATCCCAACAAATTTTGCCAAAGCAACGGCCTTACGCCTGGGAAGTGAGGAAGGGGAAGGCTAAAGAGAAGATGGGTGTAAGATGTGGCGGTTGATCTCCAAATGGGTGTATCAGACGCGGGACATCTTGCTAAAGATCAAGAGTTTTCCTGAAGGTTGTTATGGGAGCGAGGTTCTGCAAAGGACATGCTACTGAATGAATGAACGGCCTTATGGCCTACTCTTTGCAATTTTCAACTGCATTGGAGTTTTTAACGTGCACAACTTGCACATTTGCACATGAGACCTACTGTTGTTTGTCCTTTTCCTAGGAGGCTATAAATCTGATCTCACTACCCAAGAGACCAATAGTTCTTGGAAAAGATCCCCAGCCCTACACAGGGATCAAACCTGCTACCTTCTCAACACAAGGTGGACACAACATCTCAGCCATAGTTCCCCCTATACCAGCATCGTATAAATGCTGCAAATAACGACACAAACTTTAACCACGAACATACTAGTGTATTATCTCAGCCATGGTTTCCCCCGTTACCAAAATCTAGTAAATGCTGCAAATAACCACATAAACTTCAACCAGGAACATACTAGTTTAACATCTCAGCCATGGTTCCCCACTTTCCAGCATCTT
The DNA here is from genome assembly GCA_014155875.1 of Cepaea nemoralis. Classification (NCBI taxonomy): domain Eukaryota; kingdom Metazoa; phylum Mollusca; class Gastropoda; order Stylommatophora; family Helicidae; genus Cepaea; species Cepaea nemoralis. Next base: position 132,058 of record JACEFZ010015662.1, on the reverse strand, counting down.
GTAAATGCTGCAATTAACCACACAAACTTTAACCAGGAACATACTAGAAATTAATCAGGAAAACAAAGACTATAAATTGTATTGTATTTATACCAATATTGTTATGTTATGTTACGTTATGTTATGTGACGATGTCACAGCACATTGGGAATTCCCATCATTGCTCAGTCCTCCAATGTAGCACCCATTCCAAAGTACTTCAGCTCACTGCTCCCGTGAGCGATTGATTACGGCATCTCCTCTCTTTCCCACGAAGACGGCGTTGACGTGCTTGACCAGGCTTGACTCCCAGTTCGTGCAATTGGGCTAGAGTCGGTGTCTCGTCAGTATCCACCAAATGAGTCTGTACTGCGCTGATTATATCAGCCCTGACCATGCTTCTTCCCGTTTGCATTGGTGCATTATTTGCCAGCTGGTCTGCACGTTCAATACCCCTTACTACAACATGTCCAGGTGTGTACATCCAGGTGAGTGATGTCAGGTGCGACTTCCAAATGCTATCTTACCCAATCAAAGCGAAGACTGCTAATACAAATGGCTTTCGAGTAATCACAAAGATTAATGACAGAAATGATAATGTGATAATGATGAGGATTTACTGCCGATACATTCTTTTAGCCAGCTCTACGGCGAAGGGGTTACAGATGCAGTTCGTAATCCAGCATATCCGTGTTCGAAACACAGTTGCAGGTGATTTGGCAGCAGATCACCTTGTGTTGGTTTTTTATGAAATGGTATGGGTGCCAGTCGTTCAGAAAGCAAAGGAAAACTACTGAACGTAAACTTGCCAAGAGGTCACAACAGCAATAAATGCTGGTGTTGACTGCAACATCCTGTAAAGGATATGCAATTAACAACATTCTTTTAAAGACTTACCTTTGGGTCCAGGTACACCTGGCTGTCCATCACGTCCAGCGAGACCACCAAATCCTTTAGATCCTTTGTCACCCTGTTCTCCAGGAGGTCCAGGAGATCCTCTCGTTGAGTTGCCAGGCACTCCAGGTGGGCCGACTGGGCCAGGTTCACCTTTGCTGCCAGGGATACCATCAATCCCATCTAGACCGGCCAGGCCTTGAAGGCCAGGAATTGAAAGACCAGCTTCTCCCTTAATGCCAGGTTCTCCTATAGGTCCTTGCATGCCCGGTAAGCCAGGAGTGCCATCAAGTCCAGATAAACCTAAAATTAATTTTTTTTAAATGTGTGTTAGGAAGTTAGAAACAGTGTTCTTGCATATTACATAGAACCAGTTTTAACATATGGTTGTGAATCCTGGTCAATTAGTAAACAGGCGGAAAAATCATTCGAAGCTTTAGAGATGTGGTTTTATAGAAGAATGCTGAAAATTCATTGGACAGCCAAAATGAGCAATCTGGACAGTTGAGGGAGGCTAAGTCGATAGGACAACTTATCACAAACATCAGAAAGAAGCAGTCATAATTTTTTGGCCATGTTATAAGAAAACAACGACTGTAACATGATGTGACAACCGGAAAGATTTGTGGGAAGAGAGCCAGAGGAAGACAAAATGAGATAATTTATGACAGTCTTATAATATGGCATGGAAGGGAGTCAACACATGAATTGATCCATGCTGTCAGAGATCACAATTTGTGGAGAGGAATGATTGCCCATGCCAGTCGACAAGGCATTTGATGATGATATTATATATATGTGTGTATATATATATATTTCAACATTGGTTAGTGTAGTAGAAAATGCTGGTCTATTTTGCTGCAGTGAACTAAACAAAACAAAATTTCCAGGGAGTTTTTAATTGGCTTCCTCAACAGGATTTTTCTTACCAGTAAGGCTCTGGGGTTGACCCGGCTTCAAATAAATGGGGGAACCAGATAATTTTCAGAATTTTTTGGGAACTGTCTTGGAAGGAATGGTGCTGATAAAGAGTCATGGACTGGAATATGTGAAAGCCTAAAACATCACACACCTACTGCAGTATCTGCTACAGTATCTTCACCACATAAATTGTACTAGAAGAAGTAACAGCTTTGATAAACATACTTTCACCACGAGCCACAGAAATCTGACCCATTCATCCAGTAAGTCAAACTTAAGACCAGTGTTGAAGTCATGCCCCTTCACTATCTCATATTCTCATTAACTATCTTCAACTGAGAATAAATTTGTACCCCACAGCCATTGCATGCTTGTGGGATGTATCTTCCCTAAGATGTCCTCATTTTCTCTCACCTTAGATCTTGCCCTGCCATACTTACATCATGAGCCACAGAAATATGGCCCATTCATCCAGTCAGTCAGACATATAAGTTCAGTTTTGAAGTCATCTGATGATCTTGCCCTGCCATATTTTCAGTCATAGATCTCCTGTTCCCAAACAATAATGAATCCGAGATAACTTTCTTCTTTTTGTTTTTATATGATGTTCAACAGTTGCATTTGTTGGGGGTTTACAGGCAAGAGGGTTTTCTGTTTTCATCCACTCGAAATCTGTCTATAACTTCAATATAGAATGTCAGTATCTTCTTCCTTCTTCTTGGTCCAAAGTATTCTAATAACATTTATAAGAATGAACAAACTGCATATAATGTGTCATACATAACAGAAGGAAATACCACAATATAATATACAAGTAAATGGTAATATTCTTAAAAATGTGAATCGGTACAATTATCTCGGAACAGTCATAACATCTGATGGGAGATGCCTTGAAGAGATTAGAACAAGTATCGCCATGGTGAAGGTATTAGAACAAGTATCGCCATGGTGAAGGTAGCCTTTTGCAAGATGGAAAACATAGTGACCAATAAAAAGATGTCATTTGCAAGGAGACAAAGAGTGATGAAGTGCTACATAGAACGTGTACTTATGTATGAATGTGAAGCGTGGACAATGAGCAGTAAAGCTGAAAAACATCTAATAGCTGTGAAAAACCTTGTTTCTGAGGAAAATGCAAAGAATACCATGAACAGACAGAAAAAACCAATGATCAAGTCCCACAAGAAACAAATGAAAACCGTAAACTGATTAGAGAAATTAAATGTAGACAGTCACAATTTTTTAACACATTATGAGAAGAAATAAATTGGAGAACTTGGTGACACCGGGCAAGACTGAAGAGAAAAGAGCAATGATAAAATAGAGAAGTAAATACCTGGATGGCTTAGCCATGTGGTATGGTCGAGACAATAACACAAAGCTGATCTGTGACTTTGGTGATTGTGTGAGATGGCGAACGACTGCCACGCTTATTGGCATGACACATGATGATGATGATGATGATGATGATGATGATGATGATGATGATGATGATGATGATATAACAGATTGCTAAAGAAACACAAATCAACCTAATGCTTTTGTCATCATTTGAAGCCTTAGCAGGAGAGATCACAGCCAAAGACAACATAAGCATATTTATAATCAGTGCACTAAGCGAACAATCACATCCCTTCACTCGCTCTGCTGAGAGAGACAGAGGACAGAGGACAATATGAGCATATCCTGAGTGCAATGCCACCAATTTTAGTGAATCAAATAATCATAAACACAACTGTGGACACCCAGGCAGCCATGAGTGCTCCACTGCTAGATCATGAAGACACTGCATATCCCATTATACTATGACAATGATGTAAACCAAAAGAAAAACTAACTACTCACCATCCCATTATACTATGACAATGATGTAAACCAAAAGAAAAACAATCTACTCACCATCTCATTATACTATGACAATGATGTAAACCAAAAGAAAAACTAACTACTCACCATCCCATTATACTATGACAATGATGTAAACCAAAAGAAAAACAATCTACTCACCATCTCATTATACTATGACAATGATGTAAACCAAAAGAAAAACTAACTACTCACCATCCCATTATACTATGAAAATGATGTAAACCGAAAGAAAAACAATCTACTCACCATCCCATTATACTATGAAAATGATGTAAACAGAAACAAACAACTCACCATCCCATTATACTATGACAATGATGTAAAGAAAAACAATCTACTCACCATCCCATTATACTATGACAATGATGTAAAGAAAAACAATCTACTCACCATCTCATTATACTATGATAATGATGTAAAGAAAAACAATCTACTCACCATCCCATTATACTATGACAATGATGTAAAGAAAAACAATCTACTCACCATCCCATTATACTCACCATCCCATTATACTATGACAATGATGTAAAGAAAAACAATCTACTCACCATCTCATTATACTATAATAATGATGTAAAGAAAAACATCTACTCACCATCTCATTATACTATGATAATGATTTAAAGAAAAACAATCTACTCACCATCTCATTATACTATGACAATGATGTAAAGAAAAACAATCCACTCACCATCTCATTATACTATGACAATGATGTAAAGAAAAACAATTTACTCACCATCTCATTATACTATGATAATGATGTAAAGAAAAACAATCTACTCACCATCCCATTATACTATGACAATGATGTAAAGAAAAACAATCTACTCACCATCCCATTATACTCACCATCCCATTATACTATGACAATGATGTAAAGAAAAACAATCTACTCACCATCTCATTATACTATAATAATGATGTAAAGAAAAACATCTACTCACCATCTCATTATACTATGATAATGATTTAAAGAAAAACAATCTACTCACCATCTCATTATACTATGACAATGATGTAAAGAAAAACAATCCACTCACCATCTCATTATACTATGACAATGATGTAAAGAAAAACAATTTACTCACCATCTCATTATACTATGATAATGATGTAAAGAAAAACATCTACTCATCATCTCATTATACTATGATAATGATGTAAAGAAAAACAATCTACTCACCATCCCATTATACTATGATAATGATGTAAAGAAAGACATCTACTCACCATCTCATTATACTATGATAATGATGTAAAGAAAAACATCTACTCACCATCTCATTATACTATGATAATGATGTAAAGAAAAACATCTACTCACCATCCCATTATACTATGACAATGATGTAAACCGAAAGAAAAACAATCTACTCACCATCTCATTATACTATGATAATGATGTAAAGAAAAACAATCTACTCACCATCTCATTATACTATGACAATGATGTAAAGAAAAACAATCTACTCACCATCCCATTATACTATGACAATGATGTAAAGAAAAACATCTACTCACCACTGGGGCCACGCTCGCCTTTGTCACCTTTGGGGCCATCACGGCCATCAGGTCCAGGAAGCCCAGGGTCACCAGTAAAACCACGTAGACCAATCTCACCTCTATCCCCTCGAGAACCAGGAGGACCCTGATCACCATCTGTTCCAGGAAGACCCCGCTGGCCTTTGTAACCTGGGGGACCAGGCAAGCCAATTTCTCCCTTTCCCTATTATGAGGCAGACAGTTTTCAGTTTTAGTTTAGTTTAGTCGACGGGTCAACTTCACGGCACACGGGAGTAACTCATAAGTGCTCTGTTCTATTCCTAACTCAAGCGTAAGTCTGGAGAAACTCAGCTCAGTGCACGAACTCCGTAGCACCGGTGAGGATCCTGAAATACTTGTGGTAGATTTTTAACTCGACATTTTGCCCGGGCAGTGTCGTTAGGCTACTCTTTTTCGATTTTCAACTGCCAAGGGATATTTTATGTGCGCAACAATACACACGGGCATCCGATCTCACTACTCAGAGACCAGGGGAAATTTTGTTACTAGAAATCTACGTGAAAAAATCCCGGCCCTCACCGGGGCTTGAACCCAGGACCTCCAGCACTTGAGACGGACACCATACCTCGAGACCACACAGCCCCCTGCATTTTCAGTTAAGGAGGGGGGAAAGTTATTTTCAACATGTTTATTTCAACCATTAACCATTGTTTCTAATGAATTATTTTTTCGGGTGTTTACTCACTTTGAACTCCGCATAGTCTATAAACGTGCTACTACTTCCAGTGCACATAACTGATTTTTGCATGTGGATTAGTTTTCCCCATTTCCAGTGTCCCACTCTGACTTCTAAGGTACTTGTGATTTACATCTCCAAGTCAAGGACAGGAAGTCAACATTTTAGTTCAACAGTTCAACAGGTGTTGGTGTTGAACCCACTACCTCAGCATTAGCACACCAAATGTTTAAGATTAAGACCAAGCGTTCCTATCCATTCGGCCTTGCTGATCTCTGTGAGTATATTACTGACCTTGCTGACTTTGTGTTGGTGTCTGTTAAATGTTTTGCTCCTTCCCTGTTGCTGAAATATATGTGTGTGTGTGATATGGCTTGCTGCTTTAGTGCTGTTAATATGTGAACTGTATATGATGTGATTTGCTGCCCCAGTGTTACTGATATATAGTTGCATGTGATGCAACTTGCTGATTTAGTGCTGATATGTGAACTGTACGTAATGCGATTTGCTGCCCCAGTGTTACTGATATATAGTTGCATGTGATATGGCTTGCTGCTTTAGTGCTGTTAATATGTGAATGTATATGATGTGATTTGCTGCCCCAGTGTTACTGATATATAGTTGCATGTGATACAACTTGCTGATTTAGTGCTACTTATTTGTGAACACTCCGCTACTTATTTGTGAACACTATGTGGTGTGATTTGCTGCCTCGTGTTACTGATATATTTGGAGCTGCTTGTCAGAGCTCTGGTAAAGGGATTACAAATGCAATTCACAATCCTGAAAACCACTGTCGAAACACAGCTGCAGGAAATTTGGAAGCAGACTGCCTTGCTCTGGTTTTCATACATTAGTACGAGTGTTGAACGTAAACGTGCCAAATAATCACAAGCAGCCAAAAAATTCTAGGGTTAACTGCAATGCAGGATATGCAACTTTTGCGATATGACTAGTGGATTCACTCTGCTATTTTAAATGCATGAAAGTCAGGTCTCAGCTGGATACCATACCTGACACCCCACATTGTGCCAACAACTTCAGGCGAGGGAGCGTAATTGGGAGGTTACAGGCCTTACCCTTGTGTGAGGAAATGCAACCTAAAGATTAAATGTCATGGCAGGGAGGACCAGGCCCTAAGCCATGGTTGGCAACTGGTCTAGGATGGACGCTCTGACAGGCGGACAGTTAGAGCATTGCTTTGCTGATCTGGCAGTTTCTGAAGCTTGTCTTGTTCCAGATGTATTGGTATCACCTTTCCTCTGGAGTAAACTAGGCAGACCAAAAGAGGGATCATGGTGCATGGCCAACACATGGTGACAAATGGCAAGATTTAAGGTAAAAAAACAAGAGGAAGGCAGAGAGATAAACATCTACATGGCTTTGCCACATGGCATAATCGAGATAAGGACATTGAGCTGATCCACAACTCTAGTGATCGTGTGAGGTGGTGAAACATGATCACTTACGCTTATTGGCAGGACACATGATATGTGAACTATTTGTGATGTGATTTTGCTGCCTCAGTGTTGCCAATTGAGATTTGTGTGTTATATGACTTGATAAGAACATTCTGGAGATTAATGTTATAGTGCACACAGATGCTTCTTTGCAGCATGGTAAAAAATCAGGTTGAGGGTTGCCAGGGTGAGTGAGAAGAAGGGTTAGTTAGCTGCATATCCTTTACAGGACATCACAGTCAACACCAGCACTTTTATTTTTGCTGTTATGAAATCTTGGCAAGTTTACATTCAGTAATTTACCATTTCTTTCTGAATGACCCGGCACCCATACTATTTCATAAAAAACCAAAGCAAGGTGGTCTGCTGCCAAATCGCCCTCAGCTGTGTTTTGAACGCGGGTATGCGAGATTATGAAATGCGTCCATAACACTTTCACCATGGAGCCAGCGAGAAGAAGGGTGCTCGGTGAAAGGACAATGTGTTTACAACATCTTGTTCTTCATGAGCAATACACTGCAATTCTCTCTGACATTCTAATGAAGCTACTTATTGTTATTTTTTACCCAGTTGATTCAGTGCTGAAGGATAATACAGGGTGTATTTTTAATGACTGTGCAGTGTTTGAAAAGATTGCCAGTCCAGGTTTTGTATTTACCTATTATGTTGCATGAACTTTACAGAGGGTGAATACAAAACTTGGATCGGCAATATTTTCAAACACTGCACTGTCATTAAAACTACACCTTATATATTACCAAATATGACCTCCCATTTGGACAGAAGGACAATATATTGCTATACTAGGGTCATTGTGTTATTTGTTTTGTTTCATGGTATTTTCCGCAATTTCAATGCTCAGTGAACAAAGATTTACATTATAATACTTGTTCATTTGATTGTGCACTATCTTTGGCCCAAACCTATATTTTTTTTTTACACTGAATCGGTATAGCTTTTCACATAAATCTTTATTTGTTTTCCTCTGAACCTCTTGCCTTGTATTCCCACATAATAGGCTAATTTCTCCACTTTTTTTCTATTGACATACCCCATCAATGTCATGTCTTTTCCTTATTGCTTGGGTGAGTGATCTTGTCACACTTGCAGCCCTCAATAATCCAGCGTTGATTTTCTTCTCTGCCTACAATATTCTCAACATTCTTCTCAAAAACCAAACCTTCCAGTTTCTCAATAATTTCATTACTTACTGTCCTGTATTTACATCATTAAGTAATTAAAAAAAGAGATATCACAGAAATATTTACACCAGGAAATAACAAAGAAACACTTACACCAGTTAATATCAAGGAAATACGTACAAAACAAGAAATATGAGAAAAATATACACACGAGGAATTATAAGAGAAATACCAACATCAAGATATATTTTTTTTTAATGCTTACACCCGAAAATATATAAGAAATACCTAACTACACCAAGAAATATAAGAGAAATATCTACACCAGAAAATATAAGAGAAATATCCACATCAGGAAATATAGGAGAAATACTTACACCCAAATATCCATGGGGACCATGCAAGAGAGATATCTACATCAGAAAATATAATAAAAATGCCTACAACAGGAAATAGAAGAGAAATACTTAACCAGGAAATGTAAGAAAAATACTCGTGCCAGGAAACAAGATAAATACATGCACCAGGAAATACAAGAAAAATATCGACACCTGGAAATGCAAGAGAAATATCTACACCTGGAAATATAAGAGAAATACTTACACGAGGAAATATAAGAGAAATACTTACACCAGGTAACAGCAGAGACATATTTACACCAGGAAATAGCAGAGAAATACTTACACCAGGAAATAGCAGAGAAATACTTACACCATGAAATATCAGAGAAACACTTTCAATCAGGAAATATAAGAGAAATACTTTCACCCGAAAATATAAGAGAAACACGTAGACCAAGAAATAGAAAATAAATACACTAGAAAATATAAAAGAAACACTATACCAGGAAATAGAAACACACCAGGAAATAGAAATACTTACACCAGGACAGGAAATATTAGAGAAATACTTACACCAAGAAATATAAGAGAAACATTTACACCAGAAAATATAACAGAAATAAAATAGTTACATCAGGACATATAAGAGAGGCACGTACACCATGAAACATATAAGAGACACTTTCACCAGAAAATAGAGAAATATTTACACAAGGAAATTTAAGAGAAAGACACTAGGAAATATAAGAAAGATACTTACATAAAGAAATATAGGATAAACACTTACGTGAAGAAATATAAAAAGAAATACTTACGCCAGGATATCCATCAGGTCCAGGTGGTCCTATGTCGCCGTCACGACCAGGGAGGCCTCTTTCGCCCTTCATGCCAAACAAACCTGGAATGCCAGGATTACCATCATAGCCCCTTTCTCCCTGGAAGATTAAATTAATAAAGTCAGGAGTTTGAAATGCACACATAATCATCATCAAGTGCCTTGCCAGCTGGCGCAGGCATTCATGTCTCTCCACAGATCTCTGCCTTTGGTGATCTGGATCAACTTTGTTGACAACATTCCTCCATGCCAGTCTCAGTCCATCCAGCATCATGTCTCTTGGTCTGTCTCTGCCTCTCTTCAACCTTGATCTTTCCAGTCACCAAGATGATCTTCAATGCCTTTCTTTTCATCATATGACCAAATAAAGCTGTGTGTCTCATTCTTTTTGTTGTTTCATTAGCCTCTTTCAGGCAGTCATTGTTAGTTACTCTGGCAGTCCAAGGAATCTGTTATATTTGTCTCAGAAACCACATCTCTGCTGCCAATACATATACACCCACATGAAAAACTGTAATTACTACGCAAGTTGTAAGTTCACAAGGGATGTGAAAACTGCATCAGTTACTTGTTGATTGTTTAGGATTTTTATTCCTGACCATTTGCAATCTTCAAGAACACTGCTCTTCTTTTCTCATGGTATTTCTAGTAAACTGAGTAACTGATTTAAGCAAATTTTTTTTGTCAATTTCTGGTTATTCCTATTCACTTCCATGCTGATAATTTTTAATGAAGAAATTATAGTAAAAGGATTATTTGGCTAATATTGTGAATTAAATGGCTGAATACCAGAATCATGACACTTTTGTAAAAGAGATATAGCAATATAAATACTACATCTTCCCAAAGAGATGTATTGGTGCCAAAACATAGGAGTGAATTCCCTCTGTACACTTATTCAATAATAACGAGTCTATATATAATATCACCTAATAACTTCAACCTCTTTCAATACTGTGGGTAGAATACAGAAATGAAAAAGATAATGTAATAACAAATCAAGGGATGTCACTGTGAAAAACAAAGCAAATTAAACAAATTTTCGACAAGCAATTTTTCGGGTTTACATTCCCTAGCCTTTGACTGTCCCCAGTCTGCCAACAAGGTCGCAGGTTTGTGTAACGTTTGGCTAGTCCCTACCCCTTGACCTTTCTGATTAGGAAGGCGCTACCTGTAGCATAGCTCTTGGAATCATTGGCACACTCAAGCCTCTCTACTGCTACAAGGTAGATACACATCTGAGGGGAAAATAAACAAATGAAAACTAATCTCAAGACCATAAATAATTTAAAAGCCATGAGGCTATGGTGCCAGATTTTTGTCTCGCCTTCAGGTGCATTTGGTATAAGGTGCTAGTACCATATTTTTATTGAGAAATCGGCACTCAGTAAGTAGATAATGTGGTCAATATTATGGTGTCTGCCTTGACTGCCCAGAACAATTCCTGGTACCTATGTCAGACTGGGTCGACCCGGGATCCTTGATCAAGTTTTAAAATCTGATTCAATGGGATCTGAAGACATGACCACCAGGCAATTGTGCTAGCTGATGCACTTCCACGCCTCGCTAGTCAATGCAAGGAGTGTTATCATTCCTAATTCAGTCTTTTCTAAAGAAGTTGGAAACACTTCTCAAGCATTTCATCTCAGTTCTGTACAGAATTATCCTCACTGCACTCGGGACATGTCCATGTCTACCACATCTTGCTAGTCAATGCAAGGAGTGTTATCATTCCTAATTCAGTCTTTTCTAAAGAAGTTGGAAACCCTTCTCAAGCATTTCATCTCAGTTCTGTACAGAATTATCCTCACTGCACTCGGGACATGTCCATGTCCATGTCTACCACATCTTGCTAGTCAATGCAAGGAGTGTTATCATTCCTAATTCAGTCTTTTCTAAAGAAGTTGGAAGCCCTTCTCAAGCATTTCATCTCAGTTCAGTTCAGGATTATCATCACTGCACTAAGGACCTATCCATAGATGCTCCCATCTCCTGAGTAGTAAGTCATGACACTTGGGAGACTGCTGCCAAGGACCGAAATTTGTGGCATACATCATTACGCAAGGGTGTATGTAGTCACTTGTGAAACAAACAGGACTAAGACCTGCACACACACAAAAAAAGGCTGGACAAAAAAACCACTGCAGGAGATCCTCCTCCTGGAACGTCAAGCATTCTTTGTCCTACATTGTCAAAGAAAATATCGAGCTAAAGTAGGCCTTACCAGCCATCTTAGAACTCACAGCTCCATACTTTCAACCCCACTATATGAAATGAATGGTCATCATCATTCTTGATGGACAAACACCAGTGAGTCTATCAGTGTACAGAGATTAACCGTGCCCATGTTGACTGATGACCCTCTTCGTGCACTTAGTAATGCTGTCCTTTCCTGGCCACACTGATCTTGAATCTGAAAGCTTCCATTCTAACTACCTGATGAAGATTCATTTAATCTGAAATCCTTCATATTGGCCAGACTCTCAAAGAGCGATCGTGTCAAGCCAATCCATTTATTGATGCTTTGATATAGCAGCAGTGCCAGCCAGACTACACTGTCTTTCCTTGCCCACAGTACAGGTGGGTTCTGGTATGAAGATAAATTAAACTTTATTAGCTGTGGACCTCTGTGGGGATTCAAGTCAATCCCTGTGCATGAAACTCAAATTCCTACATCATGCTCAATGAACCACTATGCAAGCACAAATGTAGTTGTGTGACCCAAGCCAACATCAAGCTAATGTTACTGCCAATACTTCTATTGTCACAATGCTTGTGAGTGAAGTGTTAGTCAGGTCTTAGTCAGATATGACTGAGTTACTGTATGTTAGTAGATGATATCACCTGCTTTCTGTTAGCGCCAAATGTTGGGCGGCACTCAACAAACCTGACACCTCACATTCATTGTACCAATATTTTCAGGTGAAGGAGCGCAATTGGGAGGATACAAGCCTTACCCTAGTGTGAGGAAATGCAACCTAAAGACTAAATGTCATGACAGGCCCCAAGCCTTGGCTGGCAACTGGTCTAGGATAGAAGCTCCGACAGGCGGGCAGTTAGAGCATTGCTTTGCTGATCCGACAGCTTCTGCAGCTTGTCTTGTTCCAGATGTATTTGTGTTACTTTTCCTCAGGTGTAAACTAAACAGGCCGACAGAGGGATCATGCTGCATGGGTAACACATGATCTCTAAATTCAGCCCAGGCTTTGTGCTATGGAGAGGTATAACATCCAATTTACAAACTATCGTCTATCAAGACGGCAAGGCAACAGTTATATTATTATTTATAAACTGACATGTTCAGAAAATTAGTAATCATACCTTTGTTCCTGCCTGCCCGGGAAGTCCAGGGAAACCTTGCTTGCCCTGCAGAGAACATTCCAAACTTCCATAAATGTGAGTTATAATAAATAAAACATAGATTCATAATCTGTACGAATGTGAAAGGTTAAGGACTTTGCCTACACTGGGTCATGCCTTTATGAAATGAGGTAACTGGTTCACTTCCTTGCTCCTTCATTCCCACCCCAACACAAAGCAAACTCAGGCGCCTATTTTTGTAATATAAGTCACAATAGTAATTCTCAAACCATGTTTCCAAGCAATCAATGCAGCCCTGACAGCTGAGCCCGTCTTCTTTGTCCAGTAGCAGGAGCCTGCGGTGAATGTGTGAAGTGCTAGGATCATCACATTTTGTAGGCCTGAGTGCCTGGAGGGATAGGTGGTCAGTCTTTGCCTCTCATAGTGAACAACGTGAGCTGGCTCTGATTCCCTTGTCATACTGTTGATTGGATAATTATTGCCTGTTCTATCCGTGTGTCATTTAGCTTACAGATGTAAATGCTATACATTCAACCAGGAATATCATTCAACGTGAGCTGGCACTGATTCCCTTGTCAGATTGTTGATTGGATAATCATTGCCTATTCTATCAATGTGTCATGTGTAGTTTACAATTGTAAATGCTATACATTCAATCTGGAATATCATTCCTTTCACATTTGATCACTGATACTCAATGGTAAAGTAAGTAGGTCAGTTAAATGATTAGTGCCATGGGATGATTAATTGTCTTCAGCAACATCCCAAATCTTCCATGGGCTTATATATGGCCGAAATGTTGTCACTGCATTATAATACAACATATCTGCTACCATTCTCACAACTTTTAAGACATAATTGTGACACACCCCTACTTCCCATCTTCTGCCATCCATTTTTGTTTGGTCCAAATCTACTTGTTGTTTGGCACATAATCTGTTAAGGGCCCTTTTTCAACATCTTGAGATGTACTGGGCATATGGTGCCAGAGCCCATATTTGTATAGACCAAAAGACACTTGAAGGGTGATGCAGTCAACACCACCTCCGGCCACCTTTATTTCCCCCGACATTTCCTGCTACTTGTTTTAGACTTTGTTGACCCTGAGCCCATATTTGTATAGACCAAAAGGCACTTGAGAGGTGATGTGGTCAACATCTCTCTGTCCACCCTTATTTCCCCAGACATTTCCTGCTACTTGTTTTAGACAAGAGTTGACCCTGAGACCAGGTCAATTTGAAATATCCACCTGGATGCGAATCTGAACTCATGACCACTGTGCAAGTGGACAAGCATGCTAGACACCACTGTGCTATCATGGCTTTCTATACTTGGTAGTGCATCATCATAGACTCATGTGAGACTAATTACAAAATTACATGTTGGCAAATTAAAGTCATTTACAACCGCTGTTGACATTCAGTAACAGAAAGTGCAAAAAAGGGGCTTTCCTTGAATATCAAGAAAACAGAAACAATGGTTATATCAAAGAAACAGATACTACTGAAATGTGCTTATAATAATAAGCTTAGGGTTAAAAAAATTCAAAAAGTTAGAGAATATTCTAACATTAGATGGAAGATGCATCACAAAGATTAAAAGCTCCAAACCAGGCATCGAAAAAACAAGAAGAAGAAGCAGGAGGCAGAGCAGGAGGAGGGGAAGAGGGGAGGAGTAGAAGAGGAAAACAAGGACAAATAAGGAACAACTATCAGAAATGAAAAACATCTAGTGTCAAATGGTTGGTAAGTTACGTAACAAACACTTACTCTAGGTCCTGCGATGCCAGGCACGCCTTTTTCTCCAGGCAGACCTCCTATTCCTTCGGGACCCTAAGAAGTGTCAAATGTTTAACATAAAAGATAAGTCTTCTAGTTAACAACCCCCATATCTTAACATTTGATATAAGCCTTCTTTGTAAAACATCCATTTATTAACATATGATAGAAGTCTTCTATGTAAGAACATCCATATCTTAACATATGACAGAAGTCTTCTTTGTAAAACATTCATATCTTAACATGTGATAGAAGTCTTCTATGTAACAACACCCATATCTTAACATATGATAGAAGTCTTTTATGTAAAACATCCATATCTTAACATGTGATAGAAGTTTTCTATGTAACAACACCCATATCTTAACATATGACAGAAGTCTTCAATATAAAGCATCAATATTTTAACATATGATAGAAATCTTCTGTATAGAACACCCATATCTTAACATATGATATGATTGTATGTAAAACAATTTATCATTGATACTAATGATACAGTAAGTAGGTAAGTTAAGGACCCTTTTTGTACATCTTGATAGATGTATAATTATAACTATACTATATATAATAATACAAGTTTGTTGCATATCCTTCACAAAACGTAGCAGTAAACTCCAGCATTTGTTGGCTGTTTATGATTCCTGGATATGTTTACATTCAGTAGTTTGCCACTGCTTTCTGAATGACAGACACTCATACCTTTTGTATGGGAAACCAACGCAAGGCAGTCTGGTTCAAAATCACTCACATCTATATTTCAAATGTGGTATGCGGGATTACAAATTCCATTCGTAACCCCTTTGCCACAGAGCGAAGAAGTAATGCAATTACTAATAATTGTTTGTGTCTTCGTTATTCAAATTACTAATAAGCTTTAGACATTAATTGGTGCTTGTAAAAAGAATGAAAGGACTGAAATAGCGTAACATAATCAGCAATGTGGAGCTCACGGAGCTCACCAAAGTAAAACTCTTGTAGTGTGTAGTGGTCGAAAACACCAGTTTAGCATTGGATGACTATTCTCCTTTAGCCTCCTTCATAGTGCTCGCCGTCGGGCTTCACCACATTTCAACTGATGTTCTATGGTGCTCCTGTCTGGTTTCACTCCTTCTCAATTGATGTTCTATAGTGCTCCTGCCTGGCTTTACCTCTTTTAAATTGATGTTCTATAGTGCCCCAATCTCACATCACCTCTTTTCAACTTGATGTTCTATAGTGCTCCTGTCTGGCTTCACCTCTTTTCAATTGATGTTCTATAGTGCTCCTGTCTGACTTCACCCCTTTTTAATTGATGTTCTTGCACAGCAATACTCTCAGCAATACCAAGCCCCATCTATTCCTCGATTTCCTTAGTCCAGCGTGTTCCTTGTCTTCTTCTTATTCATTGGCCATCAACTGTCACATGGAGGATCGTTTTGTCAAGGGAGTCATGATGGATGGAAATGTCCAAGCCTTGCAAGCTGTCAGCGATCAACTACTGACTGAAGTGTCCTTGTGTTCAAGCTGTCAGCGGTCAACTACTGACTGTGTCCTTGTGTTCAAGCTGTCAGCGATCAACTACTGACTGAAGTGTCCTTGTGTTCAAGCTGTCAGCGGTCAACTACTGACTGTGTCCTTGTGTTCAAGCTGGCAGCGGTCAACTACTGACTGAAGTCTCCTTGTGTTCAAGCTGTCAGCGGTCAACTACTGACTGAAGTCTCCTTGTGTTCAAGCTGTCAGCGGTCAACTACTGACTGAAGTGTCCTTGTGTTCAAGCTGTCAGTGGTCAACTACTGACTGTGTCCTTGTGTTCAAGCTGTCAGCGGTCAACTACTGACTGAAGTCTCCTTGTGTTCAAGCTGTCAGCAGTCCACTACTGACTGTGTCCTTGTGTTCAAGCTGTCAGCTGTCAACTATGGACTGAAGTGTCCTTGTGTTCAAGCTGTCAGCGGTCAACTACTGACTTGATGTCTCCTTGTGTTCAAGCTGTCAGCGGTCCACTACTGACTGTGTCCTTGTGTTCAAACTGTCAGCTATCAACTATGGACTGAAGTGTCCTTGTGTTCAAGCTGTCAGCGGTCAACTACTGACTGAAGTGTCCTTGTGTTCAAGCTGTCAGCGGTCCACTACTGACTGTGTCCTTGTGTTCAAGCTATCAGCGGTCAACTACTGACTGAAGTGTCATTGTGTTCAAGCTGGCAGCGGTCAACTACTGAGTGAAGTCTCCTTGTGTTCAAGCTGTCAGCGGTCAACTACTGACTGAAGTGTCATTGTGTTCAAGCTGTCAGCTGTCAACTACTGACTGAAGTGTCCTTGTGTTCAAACTATCAGTGGTCAACCACTGACTGTGTCCTTGTGTTCAAGCTGTCAGCTGTCAACTACTGACTATAGTGTCCTTCTGTTCAAGCTGTCAGCTGTCAACTATGGACTGAAGTGTCCTTGTGTTCAAGCTATCAGCGGTCAACTACTGACTGTGTCCTTGTGTTCAAGCTATCAGTGGTCAACTACTGACTGTGTCCTTGTGGTCAAGCTGTCAGCAGTCAACTACTGACTGAAGTGTCCTTGTGTTCAAGCTGTCAGCGGCCAACTACTGACTGAAGTGTCCTTGTGTTCAAGCTATCAGCTGTCAACTACTGACTGTGTCCTTGTGTTCAAGCTGTCAGCTGTCAACTATGGACTGAAGTGTCCTTGTGTTCAAGCTATCAGCGGTCCACTACTGACTGTGTCCTTGTGTTCAAGCTGTCAGCTGTCAACTACTGACTGAAGTGTCCTTGTGTTCAAGCTATCAGCAGTCAACTACTGACTGTGTCCTTGTGTTCAAGCTGTCAGCGGTCAACTACTGACTGTGTCCTTGTGTTCAAGCTGTCAGCGGTCAACTACTAACTGTGTCCTTGTGTTCAAGCTGTCAGCGGTCAACTACTGACTGTGCCCTTGTGTTCAAGCTGTCAGCGGTCAACTACTGACTAAAGTGTCCTTGTGTTCAAGCTGTCAGCAGTCAACTACTGACTGTGTCCTTGTGTTCAAGCTATCAGCGGTCAACTACTGACTGAAGTGTCCTTGTGTTCAAGCTGTCAGCGGTCAACTACTGACAGAAGTATCCTTGTGTGCTTACTGTACAGTGTTCTAACAACTGTTCATGACAAATGATAAAAACTGTTGAATGAAGTGTATACTTACAGGTCTTCCATCCTCTCCATGCAAACCTATGTCGCCTTGATCACCTTTCTCTCCCTGAATGATTATATCAGTTTGAATTACAACTTGAAATTACATACAACATAATTTCATAACAAGCAATAGTACTTTCATTCAAATATCCAAAAGTGTTGCAATATAAATTCCCACATACTGCAACAGACCTGGAAGTGAAGACGCTGACAGACTGGCAAGGGATGGTGGAATACTACCTCAGCATGATACAGACATAACCTATGATGAGGTAAAGAGATTTATAGAACCAATTGAGAATCAAGGCATCCAGGTGACCAGAAATATGATGCATATTATGAAATCCACCAAAGAAAACAAGTAACAATCTTCAGACTCTGCACAGGAGACAACAGGCTGAAATATCACAAGTTTAATCAATTAAAGATAGGATATACTGATGAATGTAACTGTGGAACTGGCCAAATGAAATCTAAGCATATGTAGCAGAAGTTTCCAACATATGTAGAATAGAGGAAACTATTTTGGCCTATACCGCTCCATTTGAAGACCAACTCTATGGAGATGTTAACAAGCTCAAGTTAACTGCTGCTTTCTTTGAATATATTCATGCTGCCATCTGAAGATGTATTAAGAATAAGAAGAAGAATTTATTTGCATATAAACTGACAAACAAACGATCAAAAACATGTAAACAGTACAATTGTTAAGGTTAATTTTCATATAATTTGTTGTTGATGAAATCAATCATTCTACCAGCATGGCTTGGAATAAGCATATTCATTATCAGAGACATATATGTTTACGGGTATACAAGCAGTTTGTGAGGTTTTGCTTGCACACTTTCATCCATGGTTATTTTTGCATTTTCATCTTTCTTAGATCATGCAAGCAGTTTACATGTTTTGCAGGGTTATTTTCAAAATTTTCATCTGTGTAAACAGTATTTCGGATCTGTCTTGCAAGATTTTAGTTTAATGAATTCATCAATGATTACAATCCATGATTGACAAGCAGTCAAAATAATGAAATACTGACGATCGATAAATTGTGTACAATTTGTTTTCTTTGTTGACTTGCGCAGTCTTCTGTTGCCTAGTACAATTTGTATTGATTTGGCGTAGAGGGTTATTATTTCATGAGCTTCGCAGGCCTGCATAAAGCATTAGACAACAAATCTTAGTCTAGAAAATGAAAAGGAAATTAACTTCAAACTTACCTCATCGCCTTTGCTCCCCTTTGGCCCTTGAGGACCTTGACCTTTGAAGTCAGGTGGTGGTTCTACAAAGAATGCTCCTGGGGGACCAGATGCACCTTTGTCTCCTTTTTCACCCTCAGGGCCTCTTCCACCTTGGTTTCCAACACCCTTATCACCTTTCTCACCCTTTTCACCAGGGTAGCCATCAGCGCCCTGTCAACAATAATACAGAAGGTATGATTATGTCAAGGTATATCATTAGTGCCCTATCAGCAACGATACAGATGGTAGGATTATGTCAAGGTATGCCATCAGTGCCCTGTCAGCAATGAAACAGAAGATGTGATTATATCAAGATATGCCATCAGCACCCTGTCAGCAACGATACAGAAGGCAGGATTCAATCAAGGTATGCCATCAGTGCCCTGTCAGCAATGATACAGATTGTAGGATTATGTTGAGGTATGCCATCAGTGCCCATCAGATACCATCAATAAGCTGTCAAAGACATCACAAATAGTAAGATTAAGTCAATATATGCCATTAACGAGCTTTCAACAACAGAGATAGTGGAATTAAGTCAAAGTATGTAATCACTGCCCTGTCGACAACAGAGATAGTGAGGTTAAGTCAAAGTATGCAATCACTGCCCTGTCAACAATAGAGATAGTGGGGTTAAGTCAAAGTATGCAATCACTGCCCTGTCAACAATAGAGATAGAGGAATTAAGTCAAAGTATGCAATCACTGCCCTGTCAACAATAGAGATAGAGGAATTAAGTCAAAGTATGCAATCATTGCCCTGTCAACAATACTACAAACAATGGGATTAAGTGGAGGTATGCTGCATTCAACAGGCTGTTAAAAATACCGTAGGCAGTGAGATTAAGTCAAGATATGCCAACAATGAGCTGTTAACAACACATTAGACAGTAGGATTAAGTCAAGATATGCCATTAATGAGCTGTTAACAACACCATTGGCAGTAGGACTAAGTCAAGATATGCCATCAATGAGCTGTTAACAACACCATAGACAATAGAATTAAGTCAAGGATTGCCATCAATGAGCTGTTAACAACACCATAGGCAGAAGGATTAAGTCAAGATATGCCATCAATGAGCTGTTAGCAGCACCATAGACAGTAGGATTAAGTCAAGATATGCCATCAATGAGCTGTTAACAACAACATAGTGGCATGAAACCAAGGTGGTGGTTCTACAAAGTATGCTCCTGGGGGACCTGGTGCACCTTTGTCTCCTTTTTCACCCTCAGGGCCTCTTCAACCTTGGTTTCCAACAACCATATCACCTGTATCACCCTTTTCACCCGGGTAGCCATCAGCGCCCTGTCAACAATAATACAGAAGGTATGATTATGTCAAGGTATGTCATTAGTGCCCTGTCAGCAACGATACAGAAGGTATGATTATGTCAAGGTATGTCATTAGTGCCCTGTCAGCAACGATACAGAAGGTATGATTATGTCAAGGTATGCCATCAGCACCAATACAGAAGGAAGGATTATGTCAAGGTGCCCTGTCAGCAACGATACAGAAGGTAGGATTATGTCAAGGTATGCCATCAGCACCCTGTCAGCAACAATAATGAAGGTAGGATTATGTTAAGGTATACCACCAACACCATGTCAGCAACAATACAAATGGTAGGATTATGACAAGGTATGCCATCAGTGCCTTGTCGACAACAATACAGATAGAGGGATTAGGATTAGAGAGGATAGCTGATAATGAATTGCGCTGGTAATGTAGTGAGCATGATCCAGACCTACAAGATGTAATGACACTATCACATCACAGACCTACAGCAAGAAACTGCTTCAGGAAATGTTCGTTTTTTATGCCATCAATTAGTTGTCAAAAATACAACAGATAGTGGGAATAAGTCACAGTATACCATCAATGAGTTGTCAAAAATACCACAGATAGTGGGAATAAGTCACAGTATACCATCAATGAGTTGTCAAAAACACCACAGATAGTGGGAATAAGTCACAGTATACCATCAATGAGTTGTCAAAAACACCACAGATAGTGGGAATAAGTCATAGTATACCATCAATGAGTTGTCAAAAACACCACAGATAGTGGGAATAAGTCACAGTATACCATCAATGAGTTGTCAAAAACACCACAGATAGTGGGAATAAGTCACAGTATACCATCAATGAGTTGTCAAAAACACCACAGATAGTGGGAATAAGTCACAGTATACCATCAATGAGTTGTAAAAACACCACAGATAGTGGGAATAAGTCACAGTATACCATCAATGAGTTGTCAAAAACACCACAGATAGTGGGAATAAGTCACAGTATACCATCAATGAGTTGTCAAAAACACCACAGATAGTGGGAATAAGTCACAGTATACCATCAATGAGTTGTCAAAAACACCACAGATAGTGGGAATAAGTCATAGTATACCATCAATGAGTTGTCAAAAACACCACAGATAGTGGGAATAAGTCACAGTATACCATCAATGAGTTGTCAAAAACACCACAGATAGTGGGAATAAGTCACAGTATACCATCAATGAGTTGTCAAAAACACCACAGATAGTGGGAATAAGTCACAGTATACCATCAATGAGTTGTAAAAACACCACAGATAGTGAGAATAAGTCACAGTATACCATCAGTGAGCTGTCAAAACCACCACAGACAAAGGAAATAAGTCACAGTATACCATCAATGAGTTGTCAAAACCACCACAGACAAAGGAAATAAGTCACAGTATACCATCAATGAGTTGTCAAAACCACCACAGACAGAGGAAATAAGTCACAATATACCATCAATGAGCTGTCAAAAACATCAAGGATAGAGGACATAAGTCACAGTATACCATCAATGAGCTGTCAAAAACATCAAGGATAGAGGAAATAAGGCACAGTATACCATCAATAAGCTGTCAAAACCACCACAGACAGAGGGAATAATTCACAGTATACCATTAATGAGCTGTCAAAAACACCACAGATAGTGGGAATAAGTCAATGTAATCATGCCCTGTCAACAACACAGATAGAAAGATTAAGCCAATATATGCCATTAACGAGCTGTCAACAACAGAGATAGTGGGATTAAGTCAAAATATGCAATCACTGCCCTGTCAACAACAGAGATTGTGGGATTAAGTCAAAGTATGCAATCACTGTCCTGTCAACAACAGAGATAGTGAGGTTAAGTCAATGTATGCAATCACTGCCCTGTCAACAACAGAGATAGTGGGGTTAAGTCAAAGTATGCAATCACTGCCCTGTCAACAATAGAGATAGTGGGGTTAAGTCAAAGTATGCAATCACTGCCCTGTCAACAATAGAGATAGTGGGGTTAAGTCAAAGTATGCAATCACTGCCCTGTCAACAATACTACAAACACTGGGATTAAGTTGAGGTATGCTGCACTCAACAAGCTGTTAACAACACTGAAGGCAGTGGGATTAAGTCAAGATATGCCATCAATGAGCTGTTAACAACACATTAGACAGTAGGATTAAGTCAAGATATGCCATCAATGAGCTGTTAACAACACCATAGGCATTAGGACTAAGTCAAGATATGCCATCAATGAGCTGTTAGCAACATCATAGACAGTAGGATTAAGTCAAGATATGCCATAAATGAGCTGTTAACAACAACATAGTGGCATGAAACCAAGGTGGTGGTTCTACAAAGTATGCTCCTGGGGGACTAGGTGCACCTTTGTCTCCTTTTTCACCCAGAGGGCCTCTTCAACCTTGGTTTCCAACACCCTTATCACCTTTCTCACCCTTTTCACCCGGGTAGCCATCAGCATTCTGTCAACAACAATACAGAAGTTATGATTATGTCAAGGTATGTCATTAGTGCCCTGTCAACAACAATACAGAAGGTATGATTATGTCAAGGTATGCCATCAGTGCCCTGTCAGCAATAATACAAAAGGTAGGATTATGTCAAGGTATGCCGTCAGTGCCCTGTCAGCAATAATACAGAAGGTATGATTATATCAAGGTATGCCATCAGCACCCTGTCAGCACCAATACAGAAGGTAGGATTATATCAAGGTATGCCATCAGCACCCTGTCAGCACCAATACAGAAGGAAGGATTATGTCAAGGTGCCCTGTCAGCACCAATACAGAAGAAAGGATTATGTCAAGGTGCCCTGTCAGCAACGATACAGAAGGTAGGATTATGTCAAGGTATGCCATCAGCACCCTGTCAGCAATAATACAGAAGGTAGGATTATGTCAAGGTATGCCATCAGCACCCTGTCAGCAATAATACAGAAGGTAGGATTATGTCAAGGTATGCCATCAGCACCCTGTCAGCAACAATAATGAAGGTAGGATTATGTCAAGGTATACCACCAACACCATGTCAGCAACAATACAGATGGTAGGATTATGACGAGGTATGCCATCAGTGCCTTGTCGACAACAATACAGATAGAGGGATTAGGTCACAGTCTCATAGCTGGCACGCTAGTATAGCTGATAATGAATTGCGCTGGTAATGTAGTGAGCATGATCCAGACCTACAAGATGTAATGACACTATCAAATCACAGACCTACAGCAAGAAACTGCCTCAGGAAATGTTCGTTTTTTATGCCATCAATTAGTTGTCAAAAATACCACAAATAGTTGGAATAAGTCACAGTATACCATCAATGAGTTGTCAAAAACACCACAGATAGTGGGAATAAGTCACAGTATACCATCAATAAGCTGTCAAAAACACCACAGATAGTGGGAATAAGTCACAGTATACCATCAATGAGTTGTCAAAAACACCACAGATAGTGGGAATAAGTCACAGTATACCATCAATGAGTTGTCAAAAACACCACAGATAGTGAGAATAAGTCACAGTATACCATCAATGAGCTGTGAACAACATCACAGACTGAGGGAATAAGTCACAGTATACCATCAATGAGCTGTCAAAACCACCACAGACAGAGGAAATAAGTCACAAGATACCATCAATGAGCTGTCAAAACCACCACAGACAGAGGAAATAAGTCACAGTATACCATCAATGAGCTGTCAAAAACATCAAGGATAGAGGAAATAAGTCACAGTATATCATCAATGAGCTGTCAAAAACATCAAGGATAGAGGAAATAAGTCACAGTATACCATCAATGAGCTGTCAAAAACATCAAGGATAGAGGAAATAAGGCACAGTATACCATCAATAAGCTGTCAAAACCACCACAGACAGAGGGAATAAGTCACAGTATACCATCAATGAGCTGTCAAAAACACCACAGATAGTGGGAATAAGTCAATGTAATCATGCCCTGTCAACAACAGAGATAGAAAGATTAAGCCAATATATGCCATTAACGAGCTGTCAACAACAGAGATAGTGGGATTAAGTCAAAATATGCAATCACTGCCCTGTCAACAACAGAGATTGTGGGATTAAGTCAAAGTATGCAATCACTGTCCTGTCAACAACAGAGATAGTGGGGTTAAGTCAATGTATGCAATCACTGCCCTGTCAACAATAGAGATAGTGGGGTTAAGTCAATGTATGCAATCACTGCCCTGTCAACAATACTACAAACAGTGGGATTAAGTTGAGGTATGCTGCACTCAACAAGCTGTTAACAACACTGTAGGCAGTGGGATTAAGTCAAGATATGCCATCAATGAGCTGTTAACAACACCATAGACAGTAGGATTAAGTCAAAGTATGCCATCAATGAGCTGTTAAGCACACTATAGACAGTAGGATTAAGTCAACATATGCCAACAATGAGCTGTTAACACCACCATTGACAGTAGGATTAAGTCAAGATATGCCATCAATAAGCTGTTAACAACACCATAGGCAGAAGGATTAAGTCAAGGTATGTCATCAATGAGCTGTTAACAACACCATAGACAGTAGGATTAAGTCAAGATATGCCATCAATAAGCTGTTAACAACACCATAGACAGTAGGATTAAGTCAAGATATGCCATCAATGAGCTGTTAACAACACCAAGACAGTAGGATTAAGTCAAAGTATGCCATCAATGAGCTGTTAAGCACACTATAGACAGTAGGATTAAGTCAAGATATGCCATCAATGAGCTGTTAACAACACCATAGACAGTAGGATTAAGTCAAGGTATGCCATCAATGAGCTGTTAACAACACCATAGAGAGTAGGATTAAGTCAACGTATGCCATCAATGAGCTGTTAACAACACCATAGACAGTAGGATTAAGTCAAGGTATGCCATCAATGAGCTGTTAACAACACCATAGACAGTAGGATTAAGTCAAGGTATGCCATCAATGAGCTGTTAACAACACCATAAACAGTAGGATTAAGTCAAGGTATGCCATCAATGAGCTGTTAACAACACCATAGACAGTAGGATTAAGTCAAGGTATGCCATCAATGAGCTGTTAACAACACCATAGGCAGTAGGATTAAGTCAAGGTATGCCATCAATGAGCTGTTAACAACACCATAGACAGTAGGATTAAGTCAAGGTATGCCATCAATGAGCTGTTAACAACACCATAAACAGTAGGATTAAGTCAAGATATGCCAACAATGAGCTGTTAACAATACCATAGACAGTAGGATTAAGTCAAGATATGCCATCAATGAGCTGTTAACAACACCATAGACAGTAGGATTAAGTCAAGATATGCCATCATTGAGCTGTTAAAACACCATAAACAGTAGGATTAAGTCAAGGTATGCCATCAATGAGCTGTTAACAAAACCATAGACAGTAGAATTAAGTCAAGGTATGCCATCAATGAGCTGTTAAAACACCATAAACAGTAGGATTAAGTCAAGGTATGCCATCAATGAGCTGTTAACAACAACATAGTCGCATGAAACCAAGGTATGGTATCAACACCTTGTCAACAACACCCAGTTAGTGGGATTCAGTCAAAGTACGGCATCAAAGATCTGTCACAACAACACAGTGGCATGAAACCAAGGTATGGTTTTAACATCCTGTCAACTTCACCCAGTTAGTGGGATTGAGTCAAGGTATACAGCAAACATCCCTATTAGAGCATAACCTTCAATCAATTCATGCCAGCTGTCCTATCTTTTGTCTCTGCAACTTCCTCCACGTACTTCTTCATTACTGTGTCCTATCCTGCGCCCATGAATTTTCTTCACCTGATAATTTCTGCAATTTGCCTAGTTAGCTCTATAAGCTCAGCATTTGTGCTTCTTTCATATCATTGTTGCTCTTCTATCTGGCAATAGTTAATGAATGTTGCTAGTTTATTGGTAATTGTTTGAGTCATTTTTTTGCGTTTCTGATCCATATAGCATTTGTGGTTTAACTATAGTGTTAAATATTCTACATCTGGGTCTGATTCTGTTGACTTTCCTTTGGAAACACATGTATAGTTGATAACTACTTCATAATATACCTATCCATTTTCTATTCTTCATCAATTCTAGATGATTTTTACAGTGATCACTCTCTCTCCCAGTTGTTACTCTAAATATTTTTTTCATCGTTGTAATTTTCACTCTCAAATAGACAAAGTAGAGACAACACTTAAATGTATACACTGTAGTTATCACATAAGTACAGCATAATGCTAAACAAACACCTGCTAATGTCATAAAATTAATACTCACCAAACAAGCAATTCAACCCTTGATTCAAGACAACACCAAAAGTTACATTACTTTCTCCTGTAGCACTGCTTCTTTCTTATTCTTTAGTTTAGGTCTTTTCAAACAGACTTTATTTTTTCATATCTTTTAATTCCTTTTGTTATGGTCTGCCTTTTTAAAATCTGGAAGCCACGGTGGTGTAAAAGTTAGATGCTCGCCTGCCAGCTTGGTGGTCATGGTTTGATTCACATTAGCAGTTTTAAATTGTTCAAATCCACCTGGGCTTCACAGCTCAACTCAGCCTAAAATGGGTACCAGGAAGTCTTGGAAAGTAAAAGAGGCCGGCGTGATACTTACTACATCACCCACCAAGTGCCAGTTGGTCTACGAGTATAAAAATATGGGCCTAGAGCCCAATGTGCTTTAAGACATGTAAAAGGGTTATTTACTTTTTTTTTTTAAAACATCAAAACCCATAGATCAATGGAGATTATATGATAAAATAATACAAAAACATTTTATGTACTCACATCTACCCCTGAAATGCCAATATCTCCTTTGGGGCCAATAGGCCCATCATATCCTTGAGGACCCTATACAAATTTTTTTTAAAAGCAAAAATATGCATGAAAATACTAACCCATGCTGGGAACATTATGAAGAAAATTAATTATACATCTGAACATCATCGTTCAAAAATCTTAGCTTCTTATTTATCTACACACGGCTGCAACACTCTTAAGTATATGCATGGTCTGCTTCCATCTTTATCTGTCCCTGAATGATCTTCCTTCGAGATTATTATATTTGGTTTATTCTATTCCTGCTCCATGCCTACTTTCCATCTACTTTCCACTTGGATCACTCTCTTAATCTTCTTCTTACATATATCTTCTTCTTGGATATCCACTTGGGTCACTCATTTCTCTTAATCTTCTTCTTGGATATCGACTTAGGTTCACTATATCTTCCTGTTACTGAACAGCTTTCAGAAAAGTTATTTTTTTGTTTCTTCACATATTTTGTTTTATTTTTCCTAAAATGTTGTGAGCTGTGAATGAGTAGAATACTTCATATAGTTTAGTTTAGTCGACTGGATCAACATCACGGCACATGGGTGTAACCCATAAGTGCTCCGTTCTACTCCTAATTCAAGCCTGAGTGCGGAGAAACTCAGCTCAGTGCACGAACTCCATAGCACTGGCGAGGATCCTGAAATACTTTGGGTAAATTTTTAACTCAAAATTTTGCCAGATTTCCAACTACCAAGGGATTTTTTATGTGCACAACAATCCACACGGGTGTCCAATCTCACTACCCAGAAACCAGGGGAAATTTTGTTACTAGAGGTCCCGGGACCTCCAGCACTCAAGGCGGATATCATACCCTGAGACCACTCAGACCCCCTATACTTCATATATAACTTTAAAAGTCTATTTTACTTTGGAAACAAAAAATAAACACACTTTGAAAAGTAAGAAAAATAAGATTATACAGGAGGACAGAGAACATGTAAATGACAAAACTTAGATGTTTCAATCTCTGGCCTCCCTTGCTTTCTTTTGTCATTGCAATTCTTACTAGTTAGTATGATCTTAATTCTCATGCATTTGTTTGTTACACAGCAAATGTTTCCAGCGCTCTTTCCCCACATAATAATATTCATTATGTAAAGAAGTCTTAATCACAACAGTCCCTTATTTCCATGTACAATAGCTATAGAATTATCCAAAGCAATTTGTTTGTTTTATTTGTAACCTATTCAATTTCTATAATATTTGCATTTCTTCTTCTTTTTCTTCTGCGTTCATCCGGAGTGTTTTTTTTTTCCTGATGTAATTGCGGTGAGTCTTTTTTGTCGTTGACGTTATTGTGGTGTGTCTCGTTATGCACCCTTGGGCCAATACCCTTAGGCCAACACACATCCGACTTATGCATGCTTATTTTAAACCAGGTTAGCATTCCTGGGGATATTTGTATTTGATTGGCTCTTTTCATCTTGTATCCTATATTATGATCAGAAGAAGAAAAGATTTTTGCTGAAATACAAAGTTTCATCTCATCATCATCAAGTGCCCCGTCAGCTGGTGTAGGCGTTCATGTCTCTCTCAGATCTCGGTCTTTAGTGTTCTGGATCAACTGTGCTGCTGATATGCCTCCCTTCCACCGTCTCAATCCATCCAGCATCATTTCTCTTGGTCTGCCTCTGCCTCTCTTTACCCCTTGATCTTTCCAGCGTTCACAATATTCTCCAATGCCTCTCTTCTCGTCATATGACCAAAGAAAGATTAACCCAAGGCTATATATATATATATATATATATATATATATATATATATATATATATATATATATATATATATATATATATATATATATATATATGACCGGCACCTTGTCGCATTGACAGACGATAGTTTGTAAAATGGGGTTATCTCTCCATAACACAAAGCCTGGGCTGAATTTAGAGACCATGTGTTGACCATGCAGCATGATCCCTCTCTCGACCTGTCTAGTTTACTCCAGAGGAAAGGTGATACTAATACGTCTGGAACAAGACAGGTTGCAGAAACTGCCAGATCAGCAAAGCAATGCTCTAACTGTCCGCCTATTGGAGCTTCGATCCTAGACCAGTTACCAACCAAGGCTTAGGGCCTGGTCTGCCCTGCCATGGCATTTAGTCTTTAGGTCGCATTTCCTCACACCAGGATAAGGCTTGTACCCTCCCAATTGCGCTCTTCTGCCCGAAGTCGTTGGCACAATGTGGGGTGTCGGGATTGGTAAGCGCCGCCCAACATTAGGCGCTAACAGAAGCAGGTAGTACCGTCATACTGTATATATATATATATATATATATATATATATATATATATACATACAGAGCAAATGCCTTGTCTATGTTGTACAGACTCCTCCTCGGCCTTTCATCTCCCAATGCAGCACAATCCCTCAACCAACCCACACCTAGCCCTTTATTAACTTGCTGCTGATTGGTTGGATTTTGCAGCTAAAGTGTTCTACAGGATGAGGTAGTCAGTCTCTCACCAACCCTCCACGGCTGCATCATAGGACAGGCATGGCAAGCTGCAATGTTACCATTCTTTGCTTCTCTTATGGGGCCCTGGTGACACACGAGGAAATATTCTCCAGTGTATTATATTTAGTTCATTCTGTTCCCGCTCCATGCATACTTCCCATTCTTCTTCTTGGGTATCCACTTGGTTCATTCTATTTTCTGAATCTTCTTCTTGGGTATCCACTTGGTTCATTGTATCTTCTACATGGTGTTTGTAAAGTCTTGTTACACTTTGTATGTAGAACAAATTTGAATTACATTTTTTGTAACATTCAATTACATAATTTGAAGTACATGACATCATCAAAAAATGCGATTACAAATTCAATAAATTAGTTACAATTGTCACTGCTATGGTCTAACATTATTTTGGGGAAGCTGGAAAGTACCAATGAAGTGTTCATAATAACAGGTGTTGGAAATGTCCACCACGGGCTTCAAGACATGACTGTACATTTCTCTTCATATTGTCAAATACCTTCTGCAACATACCTGTTGTTATTTCCTGTGTGTATCGAATGCCATTTCAAAACACTTGTTCAACCAAAAAAATTATTTCTTCCATTGATAACACCATTTCTGATTTGGAGTATAAAGAATTACTCCAGCAGATGACAGCCATTCGCTGAATACTGCTTCAAGATGGACTGTGGAGCACATTTTTTTATGACGACATGTACTTCATTTTTCAAATTTGTTCTACATACTAAAGTGTAGTGAAACTTTACAAACACCCTGTAAAGTCTTCTTCTTGGGTATCCACTGGGTTCGCTCTGTATCTTCTGAATCTTCTTCTTGAGTATCCACTTGGTTCACACTAACCCTCCACGGCTGCATTATATGACATGCATGGCAAGCAACAATGTTACCTACCATTCATTGCTTCCATTATGGGGTCACGGTAACAGATGAGTAAATATTCCACTTACAGGGCTTCAACAGAGTTCTTCTTCTGCTTCTACGTTCATTCAGAGTCTTTTTTCGGATGTGATCGCGCTGTGCCTATTTACAGCTAGCTGCGATACTGCGCCTTTAGGCCAACACATCTGACTTCCGCGGGCGTTGTTGACCGGGTAAACCTTCCTGGGGATTCAGACTTTCCACATAATGGATTTGCTATCCGAGCAATATTCCATATCGTGCCACTGGGACGTTTTTTCCACCTTTGATGATGCCCACACAATGAGCTTTCGATTCGGTCTTTCACGTAATGGATTTTCTATCCAAGCAATATTCCATTTTGTGCCAACTGGGACACTTTTTCCACCTTTGATGATGCCCACACAATAAGCTTTTGATACAGACTTTCTACGTAATGGATTTTCTAGCCAAGCAATATTCAACAGTTCCATATTGTTAGTTTTCATCACTTCCTTATTGTGCCATATGTGGATAAATTGTGTGTCTGCTGCCTTCCACGGATACATGTAGCGGTTTCTTATGCTTCTTCTCTGAAATTGAAACATGATTCCCTATGTCACATAACAATGTACGGTAGTCACGTCACATACCATAAACCTAACAGAGAGTCAACATTTGAAAGATACGTAGACGGAACATAAGACAATGCAATCAGAACAAAGTTACCCAAGTCATTATTGGGAATGCCGCGAGTCATGAATGACAACAGAGATTAGTTTTAAAATGACAGAAGTGCTCTTTACATAGGGACTGGCGCTTGGTAAGCAATAAGACCTTAGTGAACACTTTGTGACAAGGCAAAGGTCACAACTGATTATATAGTTACAGAATCAGAAGCTGAGACAAGCAGTTGTTATTAATATACAAAAGTCACTACACAATGAAACAAACTATGAAACATAATAATATATTCAAAACAACGTGACATAAAATTCAGTAACTAAACAATCGTGTCGAAACGAAAAGGTGAATTAATCCATAAACTTACAGGTTCGCCTCTATATCCCTCCGATCCAGGTTCTCCCTGAAATGAAATAAAGCATTTAGGAAACTTTTATTAACATTTCTTTTATGTGAAGCAGAGTAATTTCCTAAGAATGCTTAGATAGCTTTTCAGCTATTGGATATACAGGCAGAGAAAAGAAAAATATTTAGAAGCAGAAAAACATGAAGGAAACTTCATAATAATGAGTAAACAAAATGAAAGGAATCTACCAGTAGGCATAATGCTAATAAATATACATACATGTGGAGATAATAAATAATACTTGAAACTAACTATTTAGTACATTACAGATCTCGTGTCTTATTTCTGACAATTAATAATATACACCAGTTTGGAGAATTATACCTAAGACATGCAGTAAACAGGAAAACTGCTTATGATATATTTTGAACGACTTATAGTGGCAAAGTTTTGCATAGGCCAGTCCACAGGATGATAATTAGCAAAGAAAGAGATAAAGGTGAAGACTGGTCATTAAAGGTTGCAAGACCAGAAGCAGATCTCACGAAGACCTTGGAGTATCAAGACCTTGAACTCTGTATGACACAGACTGGGTTTCAGTCTGGCTAACATTACAAGGATTATCAAGCTTCTCCATAAATGTGAAGTCACTGTACCAGTCACGCAAACACCACTGGATTCTGAGCATTGTGAGGGGAAGGATAGCTCTGAAACATGGCTCTTAGATACTGGATCGGGATGAAAGTCTCCACACCAACTTCACTCCAATGGATGCAAGCCCTTTTCAGGGACTTAGAAGACCTGAACATAAGTGCATTAAACTTTAGGGTTAACTGATTCAGAGGCAAAGAAAAAGTAGGTCAGGACCAGACATGGTACACAATCAAATTAACAAGTATTATAATGTAAATTTCCGCTCAAGGAGCATTTAAACTGGAAGATCAATCAATCAATCAATCAATCAATCAATCAATCAATCAATCAATCAATCAATCAATCAATCAGGTGCCGTCTCCGCGATGAAGGTTGGCTGCAATGGATCTCCAACACTATCCGTCTCTTGCCTTGACTATACATTCTATCAGGCTGATGTTCGTCCATCTCTTGATGTTATCCTCCTACTTGTATCGTTGTCTACCTCTTGCTCGCTTGCCCTTGCCTTCCAGTATGGTTTTTATAAGAGTATCATGTCTTTTAATGTGGTCAAAATATTTCACTTGTCTCCTCTTTATTTCTTTCATCAACTTTCTCTTCACTCCCAGTTTTTCTAGGACCTCTGCATTTGATTGTTTTTGTTTCCATGAAATATGACCTATTCGTCTATATATCCACATCTCTAGGGCCTCTATGCGACTTTCTAGTTGCTTGTTCAATGTCCAGCTTCCGAGCCATACAGTAGTGTTGAATATATGTAGCATTTGACAATTCTCATTTTTAATGTGTTATTAATCTCTTTAGATGTTAATACTGATTTCATGCTGTAGAAATCATTTTTGGCCATTCCTATTCTCTTTTTGATTTCCATTTCACTTCTGCTATCATCTGTTATTATATGTCCAAGATAAGAGAAACTTGTTTCTTGTTCTAGTATCTGCCCGTTTACTGTGATGTTCATTGATGATCTTTCCTTTTCACTGCTAATTATCATAGTTTTTGTTTTTTGGATGTTAATATCTAAGCCACATTCTGCACTGTGCCTGTTTGCTTCTTCCACTAGGTCTCGCAACTCTTGCTCACTTTCTGCTAGTAACACGGTATCGTCAGCATATCTCAGATTGTTTATGATTCTTCCATTAATGCTGAGTCCAGGCATTTCATCTTGTTTAAAAATTCTTTCTGTGTATAGGTTGAAGAGGCTTGGGGACAGTACACATCCCTACCATACTCATCTTTTTATCTCTATAGTTGACGAACAGTTATTACCGCATCTAATAGACACCACTTGTTCCCAGTACAAGTTACTAATAAGTCTGATGTCCTTTCCGTCTACTCCTTTATCTTGAAGGCACATAATTAGTCGTTCATGCTGTACTCTATCAAAAGCTGGAAGATACCACAAAACAAAACAAATAACACAATGGCCCTAGTATGGCAATATATCATTCTTCTGTCCAAATGAGAGGTCGTATTTGGCGATATTATCCTGAGGCACTGAACCAGTTAAATCTCAAAAGTCTTCCAGATGATTCAAACCAATCACAGGTGAAGACAATGAAAAAACCAGCCACAGGTGCAGACAATGACAAAACCAACCACAGGTGAAGACAATGACAAAACCAACCACATATGAAGACAATGACAAAACCAACCACAGGTGAAGACAATGACAAAACCAACCACAGGTAAAGACAATGATAAAACCAACCGCAGGTAAAGACAATGACAAAACCAACCACAGGTGAAGACTATGATAAAACCAACCACAGGTGAAGACAATGACAAAACCAACCACGGGTGAAGACTATGATAAAACCAACCACAGGTAAAGACTATGATAAAACCAACCACAGGTGAAGACAATGACAAAACCAACCACATGTGAAGACAATGACAAAACCAACCATAGTAAAGACAATGAAATAAACCAACCACAGGTGAAAACAATGACAAAACGAACCACAGGTAAAGACAATGATAAAAAACCAACCACAGGTGAAGACAATGACAAAACCAACCACAGGTGAAGACAATGACAAAACCAACCACAGGTGAAGACAATGACAAAACCAACCACAGGTGAAGACAATGACAAAACCAACCACATGTGAAGACATTGAAATAAACAAACCACAGGTGAAGACAATGACAAAACCAACCACAGGTGAAGACAATGACAAAACCAACCACAGGTAAAGACAATGAAATTAAACCAACCACAGGTGAAAATAATGACAAAAACCAACCACAGGTGAAGACTATGATAAAACGAACCACATGTGAAGACAATGACAAAACCAACCACAGGTAAAGACAATGACAAAACCAACCACAGGTGAAGACAATGACAAAACCAACCACATGTGAAGACAATGAAATAAACCAACCACAGGTGAAGACTATGATAAAACCAACCACAGGTGAAGACAATGACAAAACCAACCACAGGTGAAGACTATGACAAAACCAACCACAGGTAAAGACAATGAAATAAACCAGCCACAGGTGAAGACAATGACAAAACCAACCACAGGTAAAGACTATGATAAAACCAACCATCAGGTGAAGACAATGACAAAACCAAACACATGTGAAGACAATGACAAAACCAACCACAGGTAAAGACAATGATAAAAAACCAACCACAGGTGAAGACAATGACAAAACCATCCACAGGTAAAGACAATGAAATAAACCAACCACAGGTGAAGACAATGACAAAACCAACCACAGGTAAAGACTATGACAAAACCAACCGCAGGTGAAGACAATGACAAAACCAACCACAGGTGAAGACTATGACAAAACCAACCACAGGTAAAGACAATGAAATAAACCAACCACAGGTAAAGACAATGACAAAACCAACCACAGGTGAAGACTATGATAAAACCAACCACAGGTAAAGACAATGAAATAAACCAACCACAGGTGAAGACAATGATAAAAAAACCAACCACGGGTGAAGACAATGACAAAACCAACCACAGGTAAAGACAATGATAAAAAACCAACCAGCAGGTAAAGACAATGACAAAACCAACCACAGGTAAAGACAATGATAAAAAAACCAACCACAGGTGAAAACAATGACAAAACCAACCACAGGTGAAGACTACGATAAAATCAACCACATGTGAAGACTATGACAAAACCAACCACAGGTAAAGACTATGACAAAACCAACCACAGGTAAAGACTATGACAAAACCAACCACAGGTAAAGACAATGACAAAACCAACCACAGGTAAAGACTATGACAAAACCAACCACATGTGAAGACTATGACAAAACCAACCACAGGTGAAGACAATGACAAAACCAACCACATGTGAAGACAATGGAAAAATAAAAAACCCAGGTGAAAACAATGACAAAAACCAACCACAGGTGAAGACTATGATAAAACCAATCACATGTGAAGACAATGACAAAAAAAACCACAGGTCAAGACAATGACAAAACCAACCACAGGTAAAGAGAATGACAAAACCAACCACAGGTGAAGAGAATGATAAAACCAACCACAGGTGAAGACAATGAAAAACAACCTCATGTGAAGACAATGGAGAAAAAAAACAACTCCACGTGAAAACGATGAAAAAAACAACCACAGGTGAAAACAATGAAAAAAACAACCACAGGTGAAGACAATGACAAAACCAACCCCAGGTCAAGACAATGACAAAACCAACCACAGGTGAAAATAATAACAAATAAGCTGATCAAGGCCTCACAAACTTAACTGTGAAACTCACAACAAACATTTCCAGTCTAGCTATCTAGTACTTGACCAACCTTTATTCCCTTGATTCCTGTTATCCCACTTGCAGGCTCACCTTTCAAACCTTTGATACCTGGAAAACCAAAAGGGCCATCGTCCCCTGATTAGGCCAGACAGTCCAGCAGGACCTGGGTCTCCCTTTAAAAAGAATAAAATGAGTTAGAATATCATTATCTTACCTATTGTTAAAGCTTTTGTACCACTCAAGGTGTTGCCAAAAGATGTTTAGAAGGGCTGAGGATTGAAGAGAAGGGGCTTCTTTGTGGCAAAGTGGTTCAGCCACCTGCCTCACACTTCTTAAACATCTGGTGTGCTGATGCTGAGGTAAGGGGTTCAACCCCTACAGTGAACAGTTGGACTAAAATGTTGACCTCTCGTCTTTGACTTGGGGGAATAAATAACAAGTACCTCTGAAGTCAGGAGTGGGTTTGCCTGATGGCGAGGGACACTTAGTTTTTAGGAAAAGCTAATCCATATGCAAAATTCAGTCCAGCACTACTAGAAGTAATGTGTAAGGATTACGTTTGAGTTCAAAGCAAGCGAGCGCAAAAAAACAATATATATAAATTTCAAGAGGTCAGGTAACTCAGATTGGGGTGGGAGGAGTGGGAGAGGTATGGCATCTTTTTAAGTGACTTTTAGTTGAGCACTGATTAGTGAATTATTCATTTACATTTTATCACCAGGGGTTATATTAATAACTTCTGGGACTGAAGGAGGTAAAATGGCTGGCACAGAAACAATAACAATTAGGATAAAGTAGTTAAAGGTCATCATCATCATCATCATGTGCCATGGCGATAAGCGTGGGCGGTCATGTTTCGCCATCTCAGATGATCACCAAGTCGTAGACCAGCTCTGTGTTCTTGTCTCAACCATACCACATGGCCAAGTCATCCAAGTGTTTACTTCTCTGTATTCCCCTTGTTCTTTTATCCTCAATTTTGCCAGTTGTCACCAAGTTCTCCAATTTATTTCTTCTCCTAATGTGACCAAAACATTGTGATTGTCTACATCTAATTGCTCCAATCAGTTTATGGTTTTCATTTATTTCTTGTAGGACTTGGTCATTGGTATTTCTGTCTGTCCATAGTATTCTTCGCATTTTCCTCAAAAACCACGATTCCACAGCCATTAGATGTTATCAGCTTGTCTGCTCATTGTCCATGCTTGACATCCACTACAAAAGCACAGGTTCCATGTAGCACTCCAATACTCTTTTTCTTGTTGTAATTGACATCTTTTTATTGGTCAGTATGTTTTCCATCTTGCAAAAAGCTACCTTCGCCATGGTGATTCTTGTTCTAATCTCTTCAAGGCATCTCCCATCAGATGTTATAACTGTTCCGAGATAATTGTACTGATTCACTTGTTTAAGAATATTCCCATTTATCTGTATAGTACATTATTTCTTTCTTCCCAGTGACACCATAATCTGTATCTTTTTACAATTTAATTCTAACTCTAGTTGTTCACTGTGTGCAACAACTGCAAATACTAAATGTTGCAGATCCTGCTCATTGTTTGCAATCAAAACTGTATCATCTGCATATCTAATGTTTCTGATGTTACATCCCCTTATGGTGATTCCTCCCACATCTTCTACATTTCTACAAATATTTTCACTGTATAGGGAAACAAGATCAGGAGACATTACACATCCCTGTCACACACTTCTCATAATAGGCTGCTATTGACCTACTTTATTATTAATCTTTATGGCAGCTTGTATTTTCAAATATATTTTTTTTACAAGTCTAAGGTCTTTCCCATCAATTTGTAGATCTGCAAGCACCTTCACCATGCTGACATATCTTAAGAGTCATAAGTGTTTTTGAATGTCAGGACTGAAGACAAATGAAACTATTTTGGCCATAATGTTGCTGATGCCAAGATTGCGGAGTCGTTCTATTTGTGTCAGATTTTGGCCAAATAAGGAGTAACTCATCAATATAAGTAGGCAGCTTACTTTTACAACGCTACTAGATGGAAACCGGAAATAATATTTTTCGCCTGCGCAGAAAGGTCCATTGTGTCCTCAAAAATGGCTATGAAAGGACAGTGCGCGTGTTTCTGACATCATCCATTCATTCAATTATCACATGACAATAACAAACGCCATCTTAGTTTATGCAGAATAGGTCAGTCTAACATTTTGTGCAGTGATTGGCTGAAATTATCTTGTCTTTGAAATAAATTCAATTATGTGGCATAAGTAATTTTATTTTTTAGAGGTGTTTTTGTAAATTTGTGAATGCTTTGAGATGGATTTTCAAATTCTGTATCAAATTTTACATATATTTGGAGAGTTTCATCGCCAACCGTCTTCCACTTGTGGTAGAAAAAAACAAATATTTTTGCGGAGATGTTTCATCTTTGTGGTTGGAAATCCAAAAGTAACCACTGGTTCCGTAGCACCATTCCGCATAAAATATACATCTTGCCCAGGTTTCTAAGCTAACATTAATAATGGACAGGGTAATTAATTAATTAGCGCCCATTTTTAATAGCTAATTAGGTCACGACACACTATAGCTAAAAATAGATGTCATGAGCAGTTAGGCTTCGTTACCTCGATCACAATGATGTACGGCTGCTAAGATGTTCGTTTAGACACAAAAAAGTTATAGTAGTAAGGAGCCAAAAATTGATCATTTCAGCTCTCACTTTGACTGGGACACAAAACAAAGCTGTGAGCGGATTTTTGAGTATTTCTTTGTTCAATGTCTGGACACTCAAATGTGAATATCTCCACTTAGAATTGACATGCAGGCGCCATTGAGGTATCGTTGGATTTTGTTTTTCAATGCCTATCTGTGGTGGTCTCTTTAGTAAATAACCAATTTGATAAACATGATCAGTAAGGTAAACTTCTTAGTACCGAGTAAGTCAGGCAGTATGCTTATAATCTTTATAAATAACAAGATAAAAGATGATATAGCATTATAGCAATATGAAATCGACAGACAAAAAGAACTATCACAAAACATAGTGTTTAAGATGCATAATTGGGTTATGATCAATGTGAATTATATACTTAAAGTAAAGGAAACCGGGCTCCCTGGTCCAGGAGTTACACAACTTTCTCCGTAATCCCGTATACTCTCGTGAGTAACGTCACGTGCGCGAGAATCGGTAGCGGTTCTCTCCATGTCGGTAACTTACGGGGTATGTGAGCCGGTCGCTCAGAAAGCAATGGCAAACTACTGAGTGTAATCTTGCTCAGAAAGCAATGGCAAACTACTGAGTGTAATCTTGCCAAGAAATCAACAATCAGCTGAAAGATGGATGCTGATGTTGACAAACAAACAAAAGAAAACTTAAAGGAAAATGAAAAATTCGCTGCAATCTTTGGCATTTTACACTGCAAAACAAAACCTGGTTTTATGGTAAAAGTTGACTTTTGAACAACTTCTTGTAGATTATTGTGAATTAGGAATATGGGGATATTACATATCAGCCTTTTCTTAGCCATCCTTGCTGTTATCGTCTTGTTTGAATCTTTCGCTTTCCAAGCTTCAGTTTCCGGTTCAGAACAAAAGGTCATAACACCGGATGTGAATGTATTTGTTTCACTCCCGATTTGATATTCTTTAGCGCCCTAAAATATAAATCCAAATTCTGTTGCATCGCCAGTAAGTAAAGCAGTGTATTTTTTTTTTTTACACTCCTAGAGGCGTATTAAATATATGGTTTAGGCCCCCATAATTTTAAAAAGCAAACGGTTCTCGGCAAGTGATGTGGTCGATATCCCGTCGACGACCTTTACTCCCCATAAAATTTTACGATACCCAATTTTGACTATATCAGCCTAGGACTCAAGATTAAGTAAATTTTTTTTATAGAAGCCAGCCTTAATAGGGATTCGAACACAGGGCCGCCGGGCATGTAGGCAAATGTTAGAAACTGTGCTACCGCAGCAGAGTCCTGCTATGGAATTTGTGATGTGATGGCGCCATCACATTTTGTGGGCCTGGGTATATTATATACATAGAGGAACATTTTGTCAGCCATTCTCTCACTTTCGCAGACGACAAGCTCAGTCATCGAACCCGTTTTCGACCGTGAGAAAGCCCATATACTGGCTTAAAAGGCACCCATAACTGGGATAATTCCTGTATCTGTCAGTACGTAGATTTTGTGTCTTTTCGTTGTTCTTCAATTTCTTTGTACTGACTATTTGCCCATGCTTCTTTCGATGCCCTACATTTGTGTACTATTCCTGCATGTTATTTTTTATATCCAACGATTGTTAGGGCGGCTTAGCGAGAGGTGGTTGAGCGGTATTTGGGAAATAACAGGCACAAGAAGAAGAATACACTATTTTGGTTGACCTAATGTCACGGAAGAAGTCAGCGTCGCCGCGAGGCTTTGTGCACTTGTGTTTAAAAATCTGGTGCGCTGACGGCGTGGTACAGGGATCATTCTCTACACCGGCCATATTGACTCAACGTTTACTTCTCGTTCAGAAAGCAATGGCGAACTCATTCATTCATTCAATAGCATGCCCTTTGTAGAACCTCGCTCCCATAACAATCTTCCGGAAAACTTATCGATCAAAAGCAAGATGTCCCGCGTCCGATGCACCCATCTGGAGATCATCCGCCACATCCTGCACCCATCTTCTCTTTGAGCTTCCTCTTCCTCTCTTCCCAGGCATATACCCCTCCATGTTTGTTCTCTCCAAACTTTCATGACGTTACAAGTGACCAAATTATTTCAATTTTCTTTGTTTTATCGTCTTTAGCTGCCAACTTCTTCAATGTTCAGATCGTGTCGTGTG
The DNA here is from genome assembly GCA_014155875.1 of Cepaea nemoralis. Lineage (NCBI taxonomy): Eukaryota > Metazoa > Mollusca > Gastropoda > Stylommatophora > Helicidae > Cepaea > Cepaea nemoralis. The sequence goes on along the minus strand of JACEFZ010015662.1, from coordinate 91,129 downwards.
GATGCATTTGTCCTTTTCTTTATCCAAGATATTCTTAGAACCCGTCTACAACATTAATATTCAAAGGCATTTATGCGCTGTTTAGCTTGTTTAGTAAGTGTCCAGGTCTCACAGGCGTATGTTGCAATGGTAAAGATGCATGCTCTTAAAAATCTAATTTTTGTATGTCTATCTGTCCCACGCCACAATTTATTAAGCTGTTTTAATTTTTGAAGAGCAATGTATATTCGTCTTTTAAATTCTTTCATTGTGTCACCATTGTTGGTCATTAATGACCCAAGATATTCGAACTACGAAACATAAAATTGACTAGTATATCATTCTGGGATTGTGGTTGATAGCAACATTCTGTAAAGGATGTGCAATATTAGTGCGATCAACAGTTCAATATTTCAAAAACACAAGAAACATATTATTGTGGAAACTCCATTCTACCATTACCAGTGTCCCGGCCAATCTTAGAAGAGAAATTATATTAGGGTCCATTGCCTGGCTCATATTAATAATCCTGTGACCGAGTCAGCCACAATTCGGATATGAATTTGAAAGAGATTGTTGTCCAACAAGGTTTTATTTTTTATTTGTTTGTTTGTTGTTGTTGTTGTTGTTTTATTTTTATTATTGTATATTGTGTTTGTTCCCTCGCTATGAACTCAAGCCTCGTTTGTACAAGTGCTAATACTTCTAGTGCACTGGACTGATTTTGCGTGTGGATTAGCTTTCAGTGTCCCATCAGGCGAACCCACTCCGACTTCAGAGGTACTTCTAAGTTACATCCCCGAGTCATGGATGAGAAGCCAACATTTTAGTGAAACTGAGCCGATGTAGGGGTTGAACCCCGACACCTCGGCATCAGCACACTGGAAGTTTAAGAGCAAGCGTTCTTATCCATTCGGCCATGTTTACCTCCAAAATTCGGTTTATTATTGTGGAGGTGTAGAACGGCTTACGTAGTCCGGCACGGTACATGATGATGACATTCTAAAGATTTATGCTGCGAAACACAGTTTCCAAGATGAACCGCTGACGAATCATAAACACACGAACCCGTATACAGCTAGAAACAGAAAACTGGGTGGGGTCGACAAATCACTGCGTGAGCGGTTCGCTGCAGGAGCGGTGGAGGTGGTAACTGATTCATGAGAAACAGCTGAAGCCCAGGCAGAATTAGGCTAAAGTAAACTGAATGTGCAGTCTTAAAGATAGATCGGCCGAAACAAAGCTTGCGGTGTTAACGGGCGTTAGAGATGAGGCCACTCAACAGAGTGCAGTCGACGCAATGAGACAAGGTTGTGGTGATTTTGGCGTTCACTCGTTTTGAATTCAGCGTATTCCATCACATTGTGCTCCTATCATTAGCAGTTGCCATTGCTGGGGAGTGCACTGGACTGATTTTGCGTATGGATTAGCTTTCCCTATTACTAGTGTCCCTCGCTTTCAGGCCAATCCACTCCGACTTCTGAGGTGTTGTAGTGATTTATCTTGGCCTGTTAACTTGTAACGGGGTGATATTTAGTATCCTGACCGGCCTTACCTGTGGGCATTGGATTGAGATCTATTGGCAATGAAATGTCTAAAAACCAAGGAGAAAACATTACCATCGCCATCATCATCCAGTGCCTTGCCGGCTGGCGTGGGCGACCAAGTTTCAACACAAATTACGATCGCCGACGTCATGGATCAATTCGTGTGCTGACTCCCTTCCGTGCCTTGACACGAGACTGTCTTCGCCTATCTCTCTTTCCACAAATCTTTGCTTTTGTCACATGTTCCAGTTTTTGTCTTCTCGTAATGTGGCCAAAAATGATTACTGCTTTTTCCTGATGTTTGTGATAAGTTGTCTTTGCGACTTAGCTTCCCTCAAAAAGTCCAGATTGCTCATTTTGGCTGTCCAATTAATTCCAGCATCCTTCTATAAAACCACATCTCCAAGGCTTCTAGGAATGTTTTCACCTGTTTACTAATTGTCCAGGAATCACAGCTGTGTGCTAACATTGGTTCTATGTAACATGCAAGAACCCTTTACCTAACTTTCTAGGACAATCACTTATTGCACAAAATGTTCGCACAAGCATGATATATTACTATTCTTTGCTTTCCTTAGAGGCGCTGGTAATAGACCTCTATTGCAATAATAATAATGCTGATTTAATACAAGAATAAAAGTAGAGGAGCGAGCAACCGTGAATGTTTTTTCACCCACCCCACCCTAAACCACCCCCACCTCTGAAATGGAGGAGTTGCGGCGTTGGTGATAATGTCTGTCCACAGCACTCTGACTAGTGTGCTGTCAATCATTTCTTATGGTGCGTGTCCGTCAAGAATGATGATGACCATTCATTTCATCCAGTGGGGTTGAAAGCTTGGAGCCTTGAGTTCTAAGATGGCTGGTAAGGCCTATTATGGCTCGAAATATTCTTTGACATGTGGGATCTCCTACGGTGGTTTTATTTTTGTCCAGCATTAACAGCTCTTGCAGAGAAACTAACAACGACTGCCCGACAGAGGCTAATAAAACTAAAACATTATATACAACAATAAGAAAGAGACAAGCAGCTTTCTTTAGTCATGTGATGAGTAGAGAGGCATTGGAGAACATCATGACAACTGGAAAGATCGAGGGAAGAGAGACAGGGGCATACCAAGAGAAACGATGCTAGATGGACTGAAAGGGTGTCATAGAGGAATATCAGCAGCAGAGTTGATCCAGAACACCAAAGACAGATCTGTGGAGAGACAAGGACGCCTGCGTCAGCTGACAAGGCACTTTTGATGATTATATTCCTCTTTCTATCTTTCCACAAACTGCTCTGGCTGTTACAGTGTTGTCACATTATGACGTGACTAACAAATGACTTTCTTACTTTTGTGATTAGTTATCTTTATGTTTCAGCTTTTGTCGAAACATTTAGAAGACTCGTTTTCAGCATTCATCATTAAAACCGGAGGCCTCAAGGGATTTTGTGTTTGCTTGTTTACAGATTGTCCCGGATTCAAAACCACAGGTTGAAACGGGCTCTAAGTAACACGCAAGAACTCTTTTGTAACCTCCAGTAACAGGCACTTGTTGCATATAATATTCTTCAGTTTACAAAATGCAGTATTTGCTTGTCCATTTATGTTCTTTATCTCGGTGATACATCTTCCAGCTGCTGTTTATCCATGTGCCTAGATAATTGAATTTCTTCATTTTCCAAATTAATACCATTGAATTTAATCATACCAATAGACACGATCCATTTCTTTGATATTGCCATTACCATAATACAGACTTAAGAAACGATTCCAAACAATCTTTGATCGTCTTCACCGAGAGAGAGAGAGAGAGAGAGAGAGAGAGAGAGAGAGAGAGAGAGAGAGAGAGAGAGAGAGAGAGAGAGAGAGAGAGAGAAAGAGAGAGAGAGAGAGAGAGAGAGAGAGAGAGAGAGAGAGAGAGAGAGAGAGAGAGGTAGTTCTGTACTGAAGATGTAATGCAAATTCCTGAACAGTGGAATCTAAGGGTGAAAGTTCAGCACAGATATGCAGACAGTTGAGGGCATATTAGCAGACAAGTTTTTCATAAATGCGAAATAAACTAAGCACGCATCTACGCAAATGTGTTCCAAACTAGCCTTATCTCTCTTCCATCTTAACCTTCCCAGCAGCCTCCTCACTGTTACGAACTAACCGCCTTTCGAGTGAGTCAAGGCATGCGATTCGACTGCTCCGACATGTGGAAGAATTCAGGGGTTTATGTAAATGAAATATTTACACAATCTCTGCCGCCCATGAGGATTGCCACACAGGCGAGACCAAGTCCCTTCGACTTTAGTGCCACGCAATCTTTCAGATTGTATAGGATAGGCATTTTTGTTTGGGTGGTTCATCTTCCTTGACAAAATTTAATATTATTGCAGCCTTAAATGCTTATTTAAGTTGTTTCTATATTTTTGTGTGAAATTATATGAATGGTAATTATAGTTACATGTTATGGCAGTTTGCGCGAAGTTCTTATACCACTTTATTTTTTTTTAAATATAATATTAATTCGAATGTGTGTCTAATCGCAAGGCTTTAGGAAAAGCGTCGCTATAGAACTGCGATAGGGTAATTCATAAGGTGAAAGTTCATACGTAGCAACTTAAGCACATACATAAAGGGTCACCGTATGTTTATACATACACTAATAGCTGCCTATACATCTATCTATTTGCATACTTTAATTTTTACACACATACATATAAACATATACATACGCTTACACGCGCATTTGCATACACTCCTACCGACCTACGTTACGACCTGCAGGCATAATACTATGTACGTACATATATACACACATACCGTACAACACATCTACACACACACACGTGCGCACTAGCACACACCCGCACACACATAATCTGCCCTCACCACTAGAAATAATGAACTCGGGGTGCTAATATAGGTCCATACTCCAACCAGGCTTTGTGCACTGAAAAATACCTGTTGATTGAAGGTTCCCAAACTGGGGGTGGTGGGGGATACCAGTCACTGGGAGTGATGGGACTGAATCGGTAAAATACTTTATGCTACTTTTCTTATTTGTAGAAAAAAAGACATAAAATGAGAGGGGATATACCTCTTTGTGTGTGTGTGTGTCTCTCTCTCTCTCTCTCTCTCTCTCTCTCTCTCTCTCTCTCTCTCGCTGTCCCTGTCACCTCTCTGTATCTCTACGTTGTTATCTGTCTGTCTGTATAACTCTCTCTCTCTCTCTCTCTCTCTCTCTCTCTCTCTCTCTCTCTCTCTCTCTCTCTCTCTCTCTGTCACTCGCTACCTAAGTCGTTCTGTTTCTGTCATTCTGTCTCTCTCTCTGTGTCTGTCTGTCTGTCTCTCAGTCGATCTATGACTGCCTGTGTGTGTGTGTGTGTGTGTGTGTGTGTGTGTGTGTGTGTGTCTCTCTCTCTCTGTCAATATCTCCCTCCCCCCCCCCTGTGTGTGTAAGGGAGAGAGAGAGAGGGGGGGGGGGGGTGGGGGGGTTCGTAATATAAATATTTACTTCATTGTTTGGTTGTTAGGCTACGGTTGGCCGCCAAATCCCCACCTCGCCTCAATCAAGATATAATTTATATAGAGTAACAGCAGACGTCAAGAAGGCAAGGCAATAACAGTCCGATTTAAGTTGGGAAAACTGGTGTGGGTGTTCAAGCTTGGAAATGGGGCACCTTTCGGCGTATCAGATGATGAAATTCCCCCAAACCACTTCCTAGAGATCTCGAGTTTAGCCTACCGCGTAACCTCCCATCTCCTCCTCTCTGTAGATCTCGAGTTTCGCCTACAGCGTAACCTCCCATCTCCTCCTCTCTGTAGATCTCGAGTTTCGCCTACAGCGTAACCTCCCATCTCCTCCTCTCTGTAGATCTCGAGTTTCGCCTACTGCGTAACCTCCCATCTCCTCCTCTCTGTAGATCTCGAGTTTCGCCTACTGCGTAACCTCCCATCTCCTCCTTTCTGTAGATCTCGAGTTTCGCCTACAGCGTAACCTCCCATCTCCTCCTTTCTGTAGATCTCGAGTTTCGCCTACAGCGTAACCTCCCATCTCCTCCTTTCTGTAGATCTCGAGTTTCGCCTACAGCGTAACCTCCCATCTCCTCCACTCTGTAGATCTCGAGTTTCGCCTACTGCGTAACCTCCCATCTCCTCCTCTCTGTAGATCTCGAGTTTCGCCTACTGCGTAACCTCCCATCTCCTCCTCTCTGTAGATCTCGAGTTTCGCCTACTGCGTAACCTCCCATCTCCTCCTTTCTGTAGATCTCGAGTTTCGCCTACTGCATAACCTCCCATCTCCTCCTGTCTGTAGATCTCGAGTTTCGCCTACTGCGTAACCTCCCATCTCCTCCTGTCTGTAGATCTCGAGTTTCGCCTACAGCGTAACCTCCCATCTCCTCCACTCTGTAGATCTCGAGTTTCGCCTACTGCGTAACCTCCCATCTCCTCCTCTCTGTAGATCTCGAGTTTCGCCTACTGCGTAACCTCCCATCTCCTCCTCTCTGTAGATCTCGAGTTTCGCCTACTGCGTAACCTCCCATCTCCTCCTGTCTGTAGATCTCGAGTTTCGCCTACTGCATAACCTCCCATCTCCTCCTGTCTGTAGATCTCGAGTTTCGCCTACAGCGTAACCTCCCATCTCCTCCTCTCTGTAGATCTCGAGTTTCGCCTACAGCGTAACCTCCCATCTCCTCCTCTCTGTAGATCTCGAGTTTCGCCTACTGCGTAACCTCCCATCTCCTCCTCTCTGTAGATCTCGAGTTTCGCCTACTGCGTAACCTCCCATCTCCTCCTGTCTGTAGATCTCGAGTTTCGCCTACTGCATAACCTCCCATCTCCTCCTGTCTGTAGATCTCGAGTTTCGCCTACAGCGTAACCTCCCATCTCCTCCTCTCTGTAGATCTCGAGTTTCGCCTACAGCGTAACCTCCCATCTCCTCCTCTCTGTAGATCTCGAGTTTCGCCTACTGCGTAACCTCCCATCTCCTCCTCTCTGTAGATCTCGAGTTTCGCCTACAGCGTAACCTCCCATCTCCTCCTCTCTGTAGATCTCGAGTTTCGCCTACTGCATAACCTCCCATCTCCTCCTGTCTGTAGATCTCGAGTTTCGCCTACTGCGTAACCTCCCATCTCCTCCTGTCTGTAGATCTCGAGTTTCGCCTACAGCGTAACCTCCCATCTCCTCCACTCTGTAGATCTCGAGTTTCGCCTACTGCGTAACCTCCCATCTCCTCCTCTCTGTAGATCTCGAGTTTCGCCTACTGCGTAACCTCCCATCTCCTCCTCTCTGTAGATCTCGAGTTTCGCCTACAGCGTAACCTCCCATCTCCTCCTCTCTGTAGATCTCGAGTTTTCGCCTACAGCGTAACCTCCCATCTCCTCCTCTCTGTAGATCTCGAGTTTCGCCTACAGCGTAACCTCCCATCTCCTCCTCTCTGTAGATCTCGAGTTTCGCCTACTGCGTAACCTCCCATCTCCTCCTCTCTGTAGATCTCGAGTTTCGCCTACAGCGTAACCTCCCATCTCCTCCTCTCTGTAGATCTCGAGTTTCGCCTACAGCGTAACCTCCCATCTCCTCCTCTCTGTAGATCTCGAGTTTCGCCTACTGCGTAACCTCCCATTTCCCTCTCTCTGTATACGCCGCTCACCTGCGATATCTTACCAACCAAACATCTTAAATTCATTTGTACTTACTCAACTCAGAAAAATCTGCACAACCAACAAAATTGACTTAGGCTTGGGATCGTTTTTTCTTTGCCGGTTAGACTGTGTGTTGTGTTGGTTGTTTGCTGAGTGAACTGTTACGATTTTGTGTGTGTGAAGAAATGGTATGTTTTTAATGTTCTAACAGCACAACAGAGGGAGTTGAGTGCTGCTTAGCTGATACTCGACTTCAAATTAAACACAATGTCTTAATCATCGAAAGCTTTTTTTTTTTAAATTCTCGACGCAGGAACCTGTTTAGGTTTGTGGTGGAAAACGAGCAAGCGTTTTGGCTGGGTCTGAGTCTGTGGTATTGGTGTAATAGGGGAAGACATGGTCAGGACCCTTTGGAATCACGTGTATAGTGCGAATGAACAGATAGATCATCATGGATTGGAGATAATGGTTCAACCAGGGGATCTAGCCGACACTCAGTGTGCTCGAGGTAAGGCCAGACAGTCAGACTGCAACCGGTACCATTAGTACTGGGACTCTTCGCTGGCTGTTCACGATAAAAACGACGCATGTATGGGAATATCCTGAGTGCTGTGATGTCAGTTCTTAACTCAACTTTTCGAAAATAAAAATACGTAAATTCATTCCTTCACATGACGTAGCAGTCAACCCCAGCATTTTGGCTGCTCGTGATTCCTGGGCAAGTTTTACGTTCAGTAGTTTGCCATTGCTTTCTGAACGACCGGTACCTATACCTTTTTCGAAATATATAAACAGTCAAGCGTTTCGTCCAAATTCTTCATCACTGAGCAATAAAAACAAAACAACAAACAACAAGAATACTTTACCCGGCATCTGAAAGTGTATATCAGCTACTCATTAAAATCTATGTACGCATTAAGCAAGGCTACACACATAACAACAACAACAACAACAACAAATGTACATTGTTTTTACCCGTGTACCGTTGCATCCATCTAAACCAGGGGGACCTTGAGGACCGGTAGAGCCCGGAATTCCCTGAAAAATTCAGTGATTTTATGTATAGGTATGTTCACATAATTTATCTTGAAATTGTGTATTAAAAACACTGAGACTTGAATGTTGACTTTCGTTTAGAAAGCAATGGTAAACTACTGGAGGTAAAATTGACTAGAAAATAAAACATGGGATTGACCGCAGCGTCCTGCAAACTACATGTAACATTTTAAAATTTTTTTAACTTATTCTCATCGAAATAGTTATTACTTTAACTTGTAATCGAATTAGTACAATGTTTTCATATTCACACATTTATTACTTTAATAGTGATCCACACAGTTGTACTTTAAAGTCGATGTGGATGTAATGTAGTATGTAAGTCTGTTGTACATATTATTTTGGCGTGGAAATTCTGGTATGAACAACAGCCTTGGCAGCAAAGCCCGACAGAAAACAGACACAGCACACAAGCCCGGTAAGGCAGTTTGCCTATGGGAGGAGGATTCCAGAAAAGAATATGTTGACCTAAGTAACATGGGGCTAGTCAGCGGATATATACTCATTACAATGGATGCTACTCACCATTCTCTGGAATAGACTCATAGCAAGCGTTGATCGCAAGAGAAGAAGAAGAATACTAATAATACCACAAAATATCTCTAGGAAGCTCGACGAATGGAGAAACACACAGATACAGATGAACGTTTTGACAGAAGTCTTCATCAACGAACACGAGAGACAAACAATGCAAAAGAAGCTGATAAAGCGACAGAATGCTTATCTCAGCATGAATACATTTCATTATCAGCATCAAGTGTCATGCCGGCTGGGGTAGGCGTTCATGGCTCTCCACAGATCTCGGTCATTGGTTTTCTTGATCAACTCTGCTGATGATATTCCTCCATGCCACAATCTCTATCCATCCAGCATAATTTCTCTTGGTCTGTCTCTGCCTCTCTTCCCCTCGATATTTCCAGTCGTCACGATGTTCTCCAACGCCTCTCTTCTCATCACATGACCAAAGAAAGTTGTTTGTCTCTTTCTTATTGTTGTATATAATGTTCTACTTTCATTTGGCGAAGCAAGTTCCTGAACTATCGAACATCTGGTGTTCTAGTTCTTACCATATAAACTAGAAAAATGCTGGACAGACTGATTACATTAACACCTGTCGGAGAAAAGAAAGGTTGGGTAATAATTGTGTGGGATAGGGGATGTTAAATGGAAGATTGGGACAGCGGGTTTAAAATACAACTACCCCTCTGACGTGTCTCCACCTTGTCGTGGCAGAGGGGCTTGCGTGCCCCAATGACCCCAAGAGCTCTGCCGATGGAAGCACAACTGCATGTCGGACAGGCCTTGGAATTGGGACCAGATCAATAGAAACACAATCTGCTGCTCTGCAGGTAGACTGAGGATAGGCAGTCAAAGACCGAATCAGGCGCACGATGCCACTAACTCTAGGTCCGGACACATATGATATGACTGAAAGCCTCTGAATCAGCATCCCCCAGATGTGAGAGCCAGGCCGATATTCACCCACTGCAAAATGCTGGTGAGATGCTAAGTCTGCTACATGCTTGGCCCAGATACCTACTCGAAGGTTCTCATCCGAGGGATCCCCGGATGAGAGAGCCTGGCCTTTACTCGCTCTCTGCTGCATGGAGGTAAGGTGCTGAGCCGGCAGCACATGTAGCTAACCTCGAGAGCGTTACTAAAGGTGGAAAAGCGTCCCAATCGCACGTAGTGGCTACGATGCAAGACTGTACAAGAGCTTACTGAGTGAGCGTAGACGAAGGTGGAAAAACGTCTCATAAACACGAAATGGAACGCTTGGCAAGCGAATCCATTACGTGGAAATCCGAAGTGAAAAACTGCAGAGTGAATGTCGTCTGCAGACTAAAGTAGAAAAACGTCTCATTAACACGAAACGGAACGTTTGGTTAGCGAATCCATTACGTGGAAGTCCGAAGCGAAACCTTGCTGAGTGAATGTCTTCTGCAGACTGGCCGTTCCTGGTCTGTGCGGGGAGCAGCCAGGGGCGAACGAATGCCCGATACATGGAAGTGAGGAATTAAAGCAGCCATGAGCAAGACGTGGCGATTCCTCGGGTGAGCCCAGTCTCAGAGCACTATATGCCGGCTCTGCAATTATGGAAGCCTCCTTGGATAGCGGAGAATGCCCATGGACTGTCCCAGCCTTCAATTGAGAACTTACCGTAAAGTCCTTGGCCGTTCTACTTGACCAGCAGATGACACCACAACAGAATGTCCCTAGAAACCTCCAGGAAGGCCAGTCTGATTTTTAAAAAATGCCCGCAGAAGTCGGATGTGCCGCCCTAAGGGTGCAAACAAACTGGCACTACGCAAAAACGTCCGAGTGAAATGTCCCTCGTGCCCAAAACAGCTCTGACTATCTTGTCTTCCGACCGTACCAGCTCTGACTATCTAGTTTTCCGGCCGGAACAGCTCTGACGATCTAGTTTTCCGGGCACAGCGTCCATACACGTCCGAACCGAAAGCTCGCTGAGTGGAAGTTGTCTGCAGACTGACCGTTCCTAGTTTGTGCAGGGGCGGCCTGTGGCGAACGAAATACCCAATACATGGAAGTGAAGAATTAAAGCAGCCATGTGCAGGGCGTGGCGATTCCTGGGGTGAGCCTAGCACTAGAGCGCTATGCCCTGGCTCTACAATTAGGGAAGCCACCCTGGATGGCGGAAAATGCCATGGACTGCTCCTGCCCTCCCATGAGGGCTGACCGTAAAGTCCTCGACCGTTCTAACTTGACCAGCTGGGATGTGGACGGCACTACAACTGTGAGAGTCTCCCAGGATTGGTAACCTGAATAAACAATGCACGCTAAAGTCGGATGTGTTGGCCTAAGGGTCTCGGCCAAAGGGTGCCTATCTTAGACACACCACAATTACGTCTGACAAAACACTCCGGATGAACGCAGAAGAAGAAGAAAGACAACTGTGTGGATCACTAGTTTCAGTAATAATTGTCCGAAAATGAAGAATGTTAATTAAAAATTCAATTGCAAGTTAACGCAAGAACTATTTGGGCGAGAATAAGTTAAAAGATTATGTTCTTTTTTAAATGTTACATATCTTTTGCAGGACGTTGCGATCAATCCCAGGTTGATTTTCTAGGCAATTTTACGTCCAGTAGTTTGCCACTGCTTTCTAAACGAGAAAATAACATTCAAGTCCAACTGACCGGTGTATGGAATGAACGCCATACCCCGCCATCAGCGTGCCGGAATTTAAAGAGAAAATATGAATATGAAATCAAAATCAATATGACTGCTCTAGGGAAATTGCCGCAGGTGCTCCGTCCGTTTCTTCAATAGCCAGCGAAGAGTTCTTATGATAGTGATACCTGAGGCACCTTGACTAAACGTCCGTCTGCTTTCATCCCTACGCGTTGAGTGCCGTCCAAATCCTTCGCGCATTCCCCGCTAATTCAGCCTCACCAGACGTGGATCTTTTATTTGATTTTCTGCGCATTCCACTCGATCCCAGTCTCCATCAGATCAGGCTTGTCATAACGTAGCTCACCGCTCAATGGACCGGCAGCAGCCAGTCAATCAGCCTGTTTCATTTCCTCTTACACCTGCAAGCCCTTGGCAGCAAATCGATATGCTCTTATTCTAAGTCTTTTCGAGCGATGCCTCCTAACTCTACGTGATTCACCTGTTTATAAACATTGTCCACTTTAGTTCGATTGTGGTATTTTTTGCTTCTTGGAGACGACCATAATCTCCGTTGTCTTACAATTTAATTCCATCCCTAGTTCACAGTGTATAATAAATGCATCTACTAAATGCTGCAGATGGTATGCAATGTCTACGATCAATACAATAGCATCTGCATATCTTATTTTCATTCATTTACAAAAACCACAATCATCATGGCCTAGGGGTGTGGTTTAAAATTGCTTGTTGTTTCCAGTGGCTTGCAGAGGGGGGTGCGGGGGTTGCGACGGCCCCGGGCATCCAGCCGGGAGGGGGGCATCCAATTAGGGAGAAGGGGCAGCACAGTGCAGTGGGAGGGGAGAAGGAATGAATTAGGGAAAGAACAATTTAAGGGCATCCAATCAAGGGGTTGGCCCCGGGCATCAAAGAACCTCTGCACACCACTGGTTGTTTCCAATATATGTTCTTTACAGTCTTATATCGTCATATTCGTGGGGGTGGGGGGGGGGAAGGTGCAGCGTGGAGTAACCAGAATTTCTGGCCGTCACCCAGTACTCCAAGGAAAGGCCAGACAGGCACATAATCAGACTGCAGCTCTTCGTCGGCTGTTGAAGATGAGGACGGAGGGCGTATGAGAATATCCCAAGTGCTGAGACAGCGGTTCCTGACTCAAATCAACTAAACTCTTAGGTATTTCCCATCTGTTTGAAGAATTGCAAACATCTTTATGAAGTCGACATGTCTTTCACTATCGAAAACCTTTGTGTAGTCAATGCTTGCTTGCTTGCTTGTGTTCGTTGGCTTGAGCTCCATCGCGAAGTCCTGTATGTCGGATGAAGGCATCCTGTTGTCCAACATCAGTGTGATGTCATACAGGACCTGAGTTTTGCGTGAGTATCCGTTGTCCCATGTCTGGCTTATTGGTGTGCAGACTGGTGGTTCCTCGCCGTACAGGCAGACACTCTCCGACTTCGGAGGAATCGGCGATCCTACTGACTTTAGCCAGGACCCCGAAAGGACCTGTTGCCCAGGACGCTCGACGAGGACGCGTCAATAGGTCTTGGCCAGTATATAACCCGGCCCTGGTGCCTTGGAAACACCTCTGCGTCCCTGTGTAGTCAATGAAACAAAGATGTAAGTCGTTGCCTTACATAGCTATAAATAGTGAACTACATAACACTTACGGGAATTCCGTTGGCACCGGGAAAACCAGGAACTCCCGCTTTGCCCTGCAATAGAAAATGACATTAACAAATAAGAACTTAATTTGCATAATGTTCTTGCTTTGTGTGGTATACAATTCATTCTATACAAGGTGGTGGAGGAGTAAGATGCGAAGGGATTATCAATACTACTCAGCATAACTGAATGCATTGTAGTTTACAAGAAAGCAGCTTCCAATGAGATGTAAATATGGTGTAGGCGCACAGATCAAACAGGTGAATAGTTTTAAATTGTATAGGCTACACAGCGACATCCCAGGGAGGATTCAACAATAAGTATGTGTGTGTGTGAGAGGGGGGAGGAGGATGGGGTGAGGGTTATCTAGCTAGCTAGCTCGACCAGAAGGGGTCTTCTACCTACCTACCCACCCAGTCCATCCTTCCATAAACCCATCCATCCCTTCATAAATCCACCCATCCATCTGATCTTTCCTTTCGTCCTCCCCCACGCACGCACTCACGTCGAAGCTCGTTTGTTCCTTCAGTGAGGAGCTGTCATCGTTTGTTGGTCAAACAACAGCCACAGAGAGGTTTCTCTTCTCCCAAGAGTGGAAGAAAGGGAAGTATAAGAAATACTTCCTGTCCATATGGAGGATAGGCGGTTGAGCTGTTAAGGCTACGGTTTTGCTTGTATGTTTTCCTCATGTTGGACAGGTAGTATATGGTTCCGTCGCCCAGATACCGAGTTAAGTGTGTGGGGTGACACAGTGAGCTGTGGATTTCGTGTGGTGTGCTTTTGAATCTGTCCGCGGTTGTTTATATCGTGAACTGCTTGTTCAAAATATGGCGGCCTACCGGGTGCTGAACTAACTGGGTTTTCTTTATGCAGTAATGTGTGGCAGCTGGTTTTCTAGTAGCTGCCGCTTCCATCGACGATGAACTGTATTTTTCGCAGCGGTCTTTTGTGTTGGCATTCTGGCAGCGGAATTATCATATTATGCATAGAATGCCTGTGCGGGCTGTTGGTTGGTCGAGACTCCTGTCTGTTCCACTCTTCACATGGGACAGGGAGGAGTATTTTGTGTGATATGCACCGGTACAGGAAAGGGGCACTATGGGGACGACCCGTTGCCGTGAAGTTGGAACCATGACTAACTAACTAACTAACTAACTAACTAACTAGACAGCTAGATAGCTAACTAACTAACTAATAAGAAAGAAACATATAATGAGGGGGAAATGTAAAAAAAAAAAAAGGAAACGGGATAGGTATATAGACAGATAGATGGACAGATAGATAGGTAGGTCGATAGGTTGATAGATAGACAGACGGATCGATTGATGGATGGTTCGATGAATGAATGGATGAAGAAAGGGGCTGACGGACGGACAGACAAACGGACGGACGGTCGGCACAGACAGACAGACCAACCGACAGACAGAGATAGAAAGATAGACAGACAGACATATTCTTTCTATCGCTAAATATATATATATATATATATATATATATATATATATATATATATTAATATATATATATATATATATATATATATATATATATATGTCAATGAAGTGCCCTGTGCTCTGTATAATAGCTGTCAATATAGTGTAAAAACCACTTTGGATTTTCACACGCACTGAACACTCCCTGCAACTTACCGATGTGTTGTTTCTAAAGTGTACCAGATTGTAAACAACCCTTCGTGCAACTGGTTTCTTCATGCGGAGGAAGTCTGGCGTGCAGACTTCAATAGAATAGTATTGTTAGTGTTCAGCCCTCCAATGTTCATGCTTCTTCTTCTTCTTATCCTCCTCCTCCATCTTCTTCTTCTTCTTCTTCTTCTTCTTCTTCTTCTTCTTCTTCTTCTTCTTCTTCTTCTTCTTCTTCTTCTTCTTCTTCTTCTTCTTCGGCGTTTAGCGTTTGCCATGCATCTATTCCAGATAATGGTGCATAACATCCGTTGTAGTGCGTAGATGTCCGCTTTATAGTCCCGTGCCACTGTTTATAATGTAATTAGACTGCATTACCAGTGGCGGACTGGGTCTATCAATATTGGTTGCCAGGAGACAAGTTAAGTTTGTTGCATATCCTTTTATAGGACGTCACAGTCAACCCCAGGATTGTTGTGCTCTTTGTGATGTCTCGGCAAGTTTACATTCAGTAGTTTGCCATTACTTTCTGAACGACCGTGCCAGTCAACCACCGTGCATGCCCTTCATAGTCTTAAGATAAGCCATTCTGAAAACTATCTAAGGACGGCTACTAGTTGAAGCTGCAATAACAGATTAAAGATCTTTAAGGATGCTATAGCTTGCCATTAAGTATGGCTTCAGCACTGAGGGGCACATGAGGGGGTTACAACCAGATTGTTTCTGGAACGATCAGTATCTACACCTTACATCTGCCCAGAGAGAGAGAGAGAGAGAGAGAGAGAGAGAGAGAGAGAGAGAGAGAGAGAGAGAGAGAGAGAGAGAGAGAGAGAGAGAGAGAGAGAGAGAGAGAGAGAGACGAAGCATCTATGAGGTTTCCTGAAATCATGGGATCTTGATTATAAGAAACCAATGTTACTCGACTTCTTCTTAACGTTACTGTAATTCTTTATTTTTTTTAATGTTAATTCATTTCCGCTGTTGGTATCATGCGGATGGATTTCTAAATTTTTACACTGTTAATCGAGATATGCTTTGTGTGTGTGTGTGTGTGTGTGTGTGTGTGTGTGTGCGTGCGTGCGTGCGTGCGTGCGTGCATGCGTGCGTGCGTGTTTGTGTGATATATATATATATATATATATATATATATATATATATATATATATATATATATATATATATATATATATATATATATATATATATATATATTAAATTCTTATAAATCCAGTGTTACCTTTTCTATTGTTTACAATTGTAAACGTGTTATTTGCTTGTAATGTATGTAAAGATCCTCAGACGTTGTTGAGATTCACAAGTTTTTTAAATAGTATATTGCTATTGTTCTTTAGTCTTTAGTTGTTTGTTTTATTTTTTTTATCCTAACAATGTTACTGTAGTTCTTTAATAGCTACAATATTGCTCGAGCTCTCCTATCTTTATTGTTATTTTCTCTAATCTGTATAGACTGAACCACGAAGAAAACTGGCCCAAAAACAATATCATCATGTCTCAAACACTGACTCACTTTGGGTCACATTGGCTCGGAAAGAACGGTGATGGAGGGTATGGGTCCTGGAAGACGAAGCAGGGAGTCAATCAGCACACAGATGGATACAGGACACTGCAGACATCTTGGGCATGAGGGTACATGAGGCGGGAGAAATGGCCAGATATTGAGACTTTTTGTTTTCGTTTTGAACTCAAGAGTAGTTAGTCCATACACGCGCTACCACATAGTGTATTTTTAATGGCTGTGCAGTGTTTGAAAATATTGCCGGTTCAAGTTTTGTATTCACGCTCTGTAAATTCCATGCAACATAATAGGTAAATACAAAACTTAGACCTGCAATATTTTCAAATACAGCACAGTGATTAAAAATACACCCTGTACTTCTAATGCACTGGATTGATTGGTGACTATAGCTTTCAAATTTTATATTGTCGGGTGTGTCCTCTAGTCTCTGCTTCTTTCTTCTCTCTCTGTCAGCGCCAAATAACACTATTTGTGATTATTTATGCCACTGTTTCAGTGGCCTCAACTGGTTCCCAAATTGATTTCCTGTATGCAAAACGTGTACAGCATTAGAACCGACCAATCATTTCTCTTCTTTAAATGTTTGTTAATATACTGGACACAGCATTTACGGTCCGATGTGTTTGTGTGTTTGTTATTGGACCTATGCTGGTTTAATATAAATTATGAGACCTATGGTGCTATCTCAATGGTTTGATACGAATTCTGTCCGTATTCCATAGTTGTAGGTGCATGTGTATGATAGACATGACTAATGAAGACACTTTTTTTGGAGTGTCTAGTTGGTCATGCGTCGAAGTAAAATTGTTCCTGCAGCGAGGCGCTTTCGCCATTTGGAGGTGACAGGTTCGAATCCCGGTCGGTGACTATAGCTTTCAAATTTTATGTTGTCTGGTGCGTCCTCTGGTCTCTGCTTCTTTCTTCTCTCTCTCTCTCTCTCTGTGAGCGCCAAATAATACTATGTGTGCTTATTTATGCAACTGGATTGATGTTTGCGTGTGGATTAGTTTCCCCTATTACCAGTGACCCTAGCCATTAGAGGGTTGTTTGTTTACGGACTATATCATTCGGTTCGCGAGTTCCGCTGTTTTCTCGTAATTATTGTTATACAGATGGACGGGCGGTCGGCAGGGCAGGCAGACAAGCAGGCTGACTGACAGACAGAAAACAGACAAGTCGGTTAGTCGGTCGGTCGATTGGATGGCTTCTTGAGTGAGTGAGTGGGATGTCTGACTGAATGAACTGACAGATAAAATAGATAGATTGGGTGTATGGATGGATGGATGGAGGGATGGATGGATAGAGGGATGGAGGGATGGATGGATGGAGGGATGGAGGGATGGATGGATGGAGGGATGCAGGGATGCAGGGATGGATGGATGGATGGAGGGATGAATGGATAGAGGGATGGAGGGATGGATGGATGGATGGATGGATGGATGGATAGAGGGATGGAGGGATGGATGGATAGAGGGATGGAGGGATGGATGGATAGAGGGATGGAGGGATGGATGGATGCAGGGATGCAGGGATGGATGGATGGAGGGATGCAGGGATGCAGGGATGGATGAATGGAGGGATGGAGGGATGGATGGATGGATGGATGGATGGATGGGTATGCAGGTAGGTAAGCTGGTCGATTTGATGGGTGGACAAGTGGATGGCTTACTGACTGAATAAACAGACAGACACACTTTAGAACAAAATCATACACACCCGTCCCAAGTTTTTGTAATAACAAAGGAGTTGAGATGTTTATTAAACATACGATGCCTTTTTGGCAAAGAAGTTTTTCCGGAAGGAACAGAACTAAAAAGAAGGCTGAAGTTCTCAATCTCAAGACGCCATTTTAATTTTGCTGACTCCCACAGAATTCACGGAGGTAATAGCCTAATACCAGATTTCCCGATATAAACACAACGCTTCCGCTCTTGTGAACTAGAAACACAGGGCTGGCATCGGATGTGAGCAGAGTTCGGGTGGAGCTTCTAGAAAGCTCTAAAAGCGTAGCAGATATGCACAGCGTGCGGATTTATCTGCCCAGCTAATCGACTATCATAATTGTCCTTAACTGTCATTTTATAGACATTTATATATAATGTTTATAGAAGGCACGAAACATATATCTTCTTCTTTCTTCCTCATTCTTCCTCCTACTACTTCCTCCTCTGGTCTTTTTTCCTCATTTCTTCCTCCTCCTTTCTTCCTCCGTACGTCAGTAACTAAGCAGAAATTGTGTAACTTGTTCTGTCTCAGACAGTTGTTACATAAAGTCTTGTTCTGTCTCAGATATTCGCTTCAATACCTCATAACTTATTCTGTTTCAGATCATTTCTACATTAGCTCACAAATTGTTCTATCTCAAATACTCATTGCATTAAATCACATATTGTTCTGTCTCAAATACTTGCTACATTAACTTACATCTTGGTCTGTCTCAGATATTCGCTTCAATAACTCATAACTTATTCTATTTCAGATAATTGCTACATTAACTCACATCTTGGTCTGTCTCAGATATTCGCTTCAATAACTCATAACTTATTCTATTTCAGATAATTGCTACATTAACTCACACACTGTTCTGTCTCAGATATTCGCTTCAATAACTCATAACTTATTCTATTTCAGATAATTGCTACATTAACTCACATCTTGGTCTGTCTCAGATATTCGCTTCAATAACTCATAACTTATTCTATTTCAGATAATTGCTACATTAACTCACATCTTGGTCTGTCTCAGATATTCGCTTCAATAACTCATAACTTATTCTATTTCAGATAATTGCTACATTAACTCACACCTTGGTCTGTCTCAGATATTCGCTTCAATAACTCATAACTTATTCTATTTCAGATAATTGCTACATTAACTCACATCTTGGTCTGTCTCAGATATTCGCTTCAATAACTCATAACTTGTTCTATTTCAGATAGTTGCTACATTAACTCACACACTGTTCTGTCTCAGATATTCGCTTCAGTAACTCATAACTTATTCTATTTCAGATAATTGCTACATTAACTCACACATTGTTCTGTCTCAGATATTCGCTTCAATAACCCATAACTTATTCTATTTAAGATAATTGCTACATTAACTTACATCTTGGTCTGTCTCAGATATTCGCTTCAATAACTCATAACTTATTATATTTCAGATAATTGCTACATTAACGCACACATTGTTCTGTCTCAGATATTCGCATCAATAACCCATAACTTATTCTATTTCAGATAATTGCTACATTAACTTACATCTTGGTCTGTCTCAGATATTCGCTTCAATAACTCATAACTTATTCTATTTCAGATAATTGCTACATTAAAGCACACATTGTTCTGTCTCAGATATTCGCTTCAATAACTCATAACTTATTCTATTTCAGATAATTCCTACATTAACTTACATCGTGGTCTGTCTCAGATATTCGCTTCAATAACTCATAACTTGTTCTGTTTCAGATAATTGCTACATTAACGCACACATTGTTCTGTCTCAGATATTCGCTTCAATAACCCATAACTTATTCTATTTCAGATAATTGCTACATTAACTTACATCTTGGTCTGTCTCAGATATTCGTTTCAATAACTCATAACTTATTCTATTTCAGATAATTCCTACATTAACTTACATCGTGGTCTGTCTCAGATATTCGCTTCAATAACTCATAACTTGTTCTGTTTCAGATAATTGCTACATTAACGCACACATTGTTCTGTCTCAGATATTCGCTTCAATAACCCATAACTTATTCTATTTCAGATAATTGCTACATTAACTTACATCTTGGTCTGTCTCAGATATTCGTTTCAATAACTCATAACTTATTCTATTTCAGATAGTTGCTACATTAACTCACACATTGTTCTGTCTCGGATATTCGTTTCAATAACTCATAACTTGTTCTGCTTCGGATAGTTGTTAGATTAACTATTAAGTGCCATGGGATGATTAATCCTCTACAGCGACTTCCGGTAGTAGCCATGCACTTATATACAGTAGTTTTCCCTATGCAACTACTATAAGTTGATATTTAATACAACATGTCTGCTACCATATTTACAACTTTTAACTGATTAAGGGCAATGGGATGATTAATCGTCTTAAGCGCCTTCCCGTATCTGCCATGAGCGCATGGTTAGTAGTTTTCCCTATGCAACTCCCTTTAATTTGATATATAATACAACATGTATGCTACCATATCAACAACTTGTAAGCCATAACTATTACATACCCCTACCGCTCCATTTTTAGCCATCCATTTTTGTTTGGTGCAAACTTACGTTTTGTTTGGTAATGAATCATTTAAGTCACTATGTTATGTCTTTACAGCTTTTCGGAGCTAAACAACACGTGATGTGATTGGCTCTTCCCAGCTTGTCTCCATCAATCGCAAAGTGTGTAATATTACCTCCTCGGAGTAGTCTGAATATATCCAGCATCTGAAGGTAATGGTATTTGTCCATCGAGAATAATGATGGCCATTCATTTTATGCAGTGTGGTTGAAAGTTTGGAGCCATAAGTTCTAGGATGGATGAAGAATGACTTGCTCGATGAATTGGATTAAAGTGAGGAAGAGTTGCGCAATTCGTCGACTACACTCTCTCGCCCGAGTCCACCTGAGTCCAGTGGCAAGACAAGTCAAGATGACTGGAGACGTATACAGGTGCAGTGATTGACCAGGGCGCTCTTCGTGCCTTGCTGTGCTCGTTACGTTTCACAACGCTTTGCAGGTAGACGCCGTGTTGTCCGTTGAATCATCAATTATTTCTTCCGCACAGTCTGGACAATCCTGTCTTCACGTGCTGGGTAGGCATACAGGTAGTCTAGTGGTTCCACATTGTCGCGGATAGGCCTTAGGTTCATACCAGAATACGATCAGCTTTGCCAGTAGTGGGTTGTGCTCAATATTTAAATCTCAAATCCCGAAACAACCAAATAAATCAATTTGATTATTGCTCTCTGGACTTTAGTCGGCCTGGTGTGCCTTGCCAGTGAGAAGACCTGATCGTTCGGGTGCACATCGATTGACAGATGTCAGTCGCGGCAATCGGGCACATCTTGAGCTACAGCCTACGATGGGTGACGTTGTAATATTCTGTTGTGATGATTTGGCAGTGTCCAGCGTGTGCAGCGTGGTCTAGTGGTTACACCTCCGCTTCTCACGTCAGTGATCCGGGGTTTGTTTCCGGGTCCAGTCCAGGATGTGCACTACTGACGAGCTTAAACGAGAGCGAAACTCGAGTCTAGTGCTTCCACATTGACGTGGATAGGCCTTAGGTTCATACCTGAATACGATCAGCGTTGCCAGTAGAGGATTGTGCTCAATATTTAAATCTCAAATCCCGAAATAACCAAATAAATCAATATTGGTCAAGTCAGTGGAAAATCCTGGACACACGGATCTCACGTTCCAGGTTGCAAGCCGTAGCTTGAGGTTTCTATTTTTCTTTTTATTAGTGCCTGGTGTATTGGTTTTACAGCCTGCGATTCAGATTTTGTCCTAGCCCCAAGCACCCATTGAAGCAGGCAGGCTGTGCGGATCAGCACCCAATTGGCCGGGGGCTACCCAGCTTGAGGCGGGCAGTAGCTTATCAGTGACACCTGTAGGTGTCTCCCACCATCAGAGGCAACGCGTGGCACCCCTTGTCTACGCCAATTGACAGGGACTTATAACCCGTAACAGTTGCCTCTCGCTTTGATTCCGAGATCGGTTAAGATGGGATGGAGTTATTGCCTCTCCATAGCACAAAGCCTGGGCTAAAATATAGATATCATGTATTGCCTATGCAGTATGATCTCTCTCTCTCGGCCTGCCTAGTTCACTCCAGAGAAAAGGTAACACCTATACATCTGGAACAAGACAAGCTGCAGAAGCTGTCGGATCAGCAAAGCAATGCTCTAACTGTCCGCCTGTCGGAGCTTCGATCCTAGACCAGCTGCCAACCAAGGCTTAGGGCCTGGTCTGCCCTGCCATGACATTTTGTCTTTAGGTTGAATTTCCTCGCACCAGGGTAAGGATTGTATCCTCCCAATTGCGCTCTTCCGCCCGAAGCCGTTGGCACAATGTGGGGTGTCGGATTTGGTAAGCGCCGCCCAACGTTCGGCGCTAACAGAAAGCAGGTAGTGCCGTCTACTGTTATACGGTAGCTCAGTCATATCTGACTAAGACCTGACACACATTCTATCTATACCAACATTATAATCAATGTCTGATTCTAATCCATTCTATACCAATATTAGGGCCATAGCCGGCCGCTCTATGAAACTAGATTTGCAGCTACATGGGATGAAACTTGGTGAAATGAATTCCATCCTCTTACCTATTCCTTTTAAAGACAGAGAGAGTGTAAAGGAAATAGAAATTCATCACACACATACACACATGCACGCGCGCGCGCACACAGACAGGAGAAAAAAGGAAGTGGCAACGATAGAGAAAGACAGACAAAACAGATAGGGATACAGAGAGTCAGAGGTAGAGAGAGTGTACAACGCTTCCACTTACCCTTGATCCCTTCTCCCCCTGTGGTCCATGAAAGCCAGTTTCACCTTTGACCCCTTTGGGCCCTTCTACACCTTCCGGTCCCTCAAAGCCTTTATTGCCTTCCGGGCCAGGTGGTCCTATCAATCCTGGTATTCCCTGATGTTGACAAGAAAAATAACTTGAAGATATCCTCGCATACAAACATATGTATATACAAACTTATATACGTGTTACAAACGCACCCGCTCGCACATGCATCATAAAACGTATACGCGCAAATATATATCCTTAAAAATAACACTTCCACGTACGAATGGGCAGTAGAACAGGAAGTCAAGCACACGATAATCATATCTGACTCCACAAGCCGCTACAAGAAATCGCCACCGACAGTCTCCACGCCGAATGAATCGAAGACGCGCTTCCCATCACTCACCTAGGTGTGCGCATCGGGGCACGTCGGAGTTACAGGCAATGAACGCGCAAACCAGCTGGAAAATACACACGGGAATAAGCATGGGCAGGGTTATATAATGAAAAAATGCAGTAAGGAGTCGGTTGGCGGATAATGACGAGACTCCGACGCTAGCCCATTTACATGAACTGGGAGTGAGTCCTGGTCAGACACATCAATTCCGCCTTCGATGGGAAGCGAGGGGATACCATAATCAACACCATATGGGAACAGTGAGCAAAAATGCGTTGGAATGGCTGCTGTATTGCAGGGCTGAGTACGCATGGAAATGCCTTCGACATCATCATCATCAACAAGTGCCATGCTGGTTGGCGTAGACGTTCATGACTTTCTACAAATCTCGGTCTTTGGTTTTCTGGATCAACTCTGCTGATGATATTCCTCCATGACACCGTCTCAATACATCCAGCATCATTTCTCTTGGTCTGCCTCTCCCTCTCTTCCCCTCGATCTTTCCAGTTGTCACGATGTTCTCTAATGCCTCTCCTCTCATCACATGGCCTAAGAAAGCTGTCTGAATCTTTCTTATTGTTATATATAATGTTCTAGTTTCATTAGCCTCTTTCAGGCAGTCCTTGTTAGTTAATTTGGCAGTCAAAGGAATTCGCAATATTCGTCTTAGGAACCTCATCTCTGTTGCTTGCAAGTTCTTCTTAATTTATTCATTCACATTTTAAGATTCATTGTCATACAGCAATACAGGTTCTATATAGCACTTTAGCACTCTTTTTCTTACATTCAATGATAGTGACTTATTGCTTTTCCTAAATGCAGTTCGACATACCATAACATATTGTCCGCGAAAACACACATATTACACACGCATGCGCGTACACTTACATACAAGACATACACGCGTCCAAACTGAAATTTTATCCTTTTCTTCCTCAGGGGCCTGGTCTGAAGTGGGCTGTGGCGATCACGAACCTCCTATCTATTCTGTTATCTGATATTTTAATGTTATTGATTATCCTTATCCTCAGTTTCTTCTTTAGCCCAATGAACTTCCCGCAGAGT
Source organism: Cepaea nemoralis (assembly GCA_014155875.1). NCBI lineage: Eukaryota > Metazoa > Mollusca > Gastropoda > Stylommatophora > Helicidae > Cepaea > Cepaea nemoralis. The sequence goes on along the minus strand of JACEFZ010015662.1, from coordinate 66,944 downwards.
TGCCTTCACCTCCACTGCCCATGCTCGTTCCGCCATTGATCTTTTCCTCAGTTTGAGTTGATGATCTGTCTGGCTAAGGAAGCTCACCATCAGACCTTAGCGATAACTGGTGTTACTTGTATCATTATTTGTGGCACATCTGTTTAACTGATTAAATGCCATGGGACGGTTAATCGTCTTAAGCGACTTCCCATATCTGCCATAGGCTTATATGTCGCCGAATTGTTATCATTCCATTATGTCTACTACACTATTAATTACTTTTAAGCCATAACTGTAACACACTCCTACTTCCCATTATCCGTCCTTCATTTGTGCTTCGTACAGCCCTACTGTTCGTTTGGCACAGAATCTGTTTAGCTTCTCCCGTACATGTTCCTCTCTGTCTTCCTTTGCTTCTCTAGCTTGATATATCCCCACTATTCCTCCTCTTAAGTTGATATGTCCCATACGTGTCGTGTATTTTAATTTTATCAGTGACCTAGCGGTGCTTGCAGTTGTCAGTAGCTCTATGTTTGGTTTCTCTTCTACCCACGATATTCTCAACATTCTTCCCTGCCCTCGACATTCTCTATCTATATTCTTCCCTACCCACGACACTATCTACATTCTTCCCTGCCCTCGACATTCTCTATCTATATTCTTCCCTACCCACGACACTATCTACATTTTCCCCTGTCCTCGATATTCTCTATATTCTTCTCTACCTGCGATAATGTTTCCTGCCCAAGATATTCTCTATATTCTTCCCTACCCACGACACTATCTACATTTTCCCCTTGCCTCGATATTCTCTATATTCTTCTCTACCCGCGATATTCTTTCCTGCCCACGATATTCTCTATATTCTTCCCTGTCCCCGACATTATCTACATTCTTCCCTGTCCTCGATATTCTCTATATTCTTCCCTGTCCACTATATTCTATACATTCTTCCGTACCCACGATATTCTCTATATTCTTCCCTGCCCACTATATTCTATACATTCTTCCGTACCCACGATATTCTCAACATTCTTCCCTGCCCTCGACATTCTCTATCTATATTCTTCCCTACCCACGACACTATCTACATTCTTCCCTGCCCTCGATATTCTCTATATTCTTCTCTACCCGCGATATTCTTTCCTGCCCACGATATTCTCTATATTCTTCCCTGTCCCCGACATTATCTACATTCTTCCCTGTCCTCGATATTCTCTATATTCTTCCCTGCCCACTATATTCTATACATTCTTCCGTACCCACGATATTCTCTATATTCTTCCCTGTCTCCGATATTCTCTATATTCTTCCTTGCCCACGATATTCTCTATATTCTTCTCTACCCGTAATATTCTTCCCTGCCCAAGATATTCTCTATATTCTTCTCTACCCGTGATATTCTTCCCTGTCCTCGATATTCTCTATATTCTTCCTTGCCCACGATATTCTCTATATTCTTCCTTGCCCACGATATTCTCTATATTCTTCCTTGCCCACGATATTCTCTATATTCTTCTCTACCCGTGATATTCTTCCCTGCCCAAGATATTCTCTATATTCTTCTCTACCCGTGATATTCTTCCTTGCCCACGATATTCTCTATATTCTTCCTTGCCCACGATATTCTCTATATTCTTCCTTGCCCACGATATTCTCTATATTCTTCTCTACCCGTGATTTTCTTCCCTGCCCAAAATATTCTCTATATTCTTCTCTACCCGCGATATTTCACGACATTATCTACATTTTCCCCTGTCCTCGATATTCTCTATATTCTTCTCTACCCGCCATATTGTTTCCTGCCCAAGATATTCTCTATATCCTTCTCTACCCACGACATTATCTACATTTTCCCCTGTCCACGATATTCTCTATATTCTTCTCTACCCGTGATATTGTTTCCTGCCCAAGATATTCTCTATATTCTTCCCTGCCCAAGATATTCTCTATATTCTTCTCTACCCACGACATTATCTACATTTTCCCCTGTCCACGATATTCTCTATATTCTTCTCGACCCGCGATATTGTTTCCTGCCCAAGATATTCTTTATATTCTTCCCTGTCTCCGATATTCTCTATATTCTTCCTTGCCCACGATATTCTCTATATTCTTCTCTACCCGTGATATTCTTCCCTGCCCAAGATATTCTCTATATTCTTCTCTACCCACGACATTATCTACATTTTCCCCTGTCCTCGATATTCTCTATATTCTTCTCTACCCTCGATATTCTTTCCTGCCCACGATATTCTCTATATTCTTCCCTACCCACGACATTATCTACATTCTTCCCTGCCCTCGATATTCTCTATATTCTTCTCTACCCGCGATATTCTTTCCTGCCCACGATATTCTCTATATTCTTCTCTACCCGCGATATTCTTTCCTGCCCACGATATTCTCTATATTCTTCTCTACCCGCGATATTCTTTCCTGCCCACGATATTCTCTACATTCTTCCCTACCCACGACATTATCTACATTCTTCCCTGTCCTCGATATTCTCTATATTCTTCCCTGCCCACTATATTCTATACATACTTCCGTACCCACGATATTCTCTATATTCTTCTCTACCCGCGATATTCTTTCCTGCCCGCGATATTCTCTATATTCTTCTCTACCCGTGATATTCTTTCCTGCCCAAGATATTCTCTAAAGTCTTCCCAACCCACGACATTATCTACATTCTTCCCTGTCCTCGATATTCTCTATATTCTTCCCTGCCCACTATATTCTATACATTCTTACCTACCCACGATATTCTCTATATTCTTCCCTACCCACGACAATATCTACATTTTCCCCTGTCCTCGATATTCTCCATATTCTTCTCTACCCGCGATATTGTTTCCTACCCACGATATTCTCTATATTCTTCCCTACCCACGACAATATCTACATTTTCCCCTGTCCTCGATATTCTCCATATTCTTCTCTACCCGCGATATTGTTTCCTACCCACGATATTCTCTATATTCTTCTCTACCCGCGATATTGTTTCCTACCCACGATATTCTCCATATTCTTCTCTACCCGCGATATTGTTTCCTACCCACGATATTCTCTATATTCTTCTCTACCCGCGATATTGTTACCTGCCCACGATATTCTCTATATTCTTCCCTACCCACGACAATATCTACATTTTCCCCTGTCCTCGATATTCTCTATATTCTTCTCTACCCGCGATATTGTTTCCTGCCCATGATATTCTCTATATTCTTCCTTGCCCACTATATTTTCTACACTCTTCGTGGCAAACGACATTTTTTTTTCTCTGCGCACAATATTCTCAACATTCTTTTCTGCACACGAAAATCTCATCATTAGTCTCTGCTCACGATATTCTCAACATTCGTCTCTACCGACGTATTGCATGTGATGTTTTTGTGCACATATATCGGGGTCCTTTACGGGGCTCGTACACAGTAAATTAGTTAGTTAGTCAGCAGATCATCCTCTTTCCACATAAGTTCTCAGCTCCTCCCTCAGTATCTCCCCCAGGGTGTAACGTCTGATGGCATAGTTCTGTGCTAACTGGCTATTTCATACACTGTGATCAAACCTTCTTGTGTGATTTACAAGGGGGAGGATTGTAGCCATTCTAGACGTACTTGTGTGATTTACAGGGGGAAGATTGTAGCCATTCTAGACATACTTGTGTGATTTACAGGGGGGAAGATTGTAGTCATTCTAGACGTGCTAGTGTGATTTACAGTGTGAAGGAAGACTGTAGCCTTTCTAGAAGTATTCGTATGCGCTGAAGCTTACAAATAAAATTAAACAAATTTTCAGACTTCGCACATGACACAATATGGTGAAATAGTATTTAGCACATATTTAATCAACTAACCATGGCAGATACTCATGAATGGATCTAGTAAAATGACAGCTAAACTTCTGTCTCAGGAGAGTCCATCATGGGCAAAAATAGAGATCAATAATTTAGCCAATATCCGCTCCATTTGACGATAAACTGTGGTACTGTCGGGAAGCTTAAGCTGTCTGTTGCTGTCTTTGAATATATCTACGTTGTTGTCTGAAGGTGCACGACAAATAAGAAGCCAAACAAACGACACAAGTTCCTGAAACAAATATTGAGATATAAACGAGGGATGCAGTTGGTAGGTAAAGATACTCACCCTGGATCCCTTTTCTCCCAGACATTTGCAGCCGCCAACCAGCGTACATCCGCCACACTCGGGAGGTGATACATCCCGACTAGCATCCCAGGAGTCCTCGCGGAATTGCTGAAAGTATAGAATGATAACTGGTTTAACATACTGCGGCAATAGATATCAACAACATATAAAGGGGACCAGTCACGTAGAGAGTCAAAATTTTTTGAACATATTATGAGAAGAAATAAATTGGAGAACTTGGTGACAACTGGCAAGATTGAGAAGAAAATAACAAGAGAAAGACAGATAATTAAATACCGGGATGGCTTGGCCACGTGGTATGGTCGAAACAAGAACACACTGGTGATCGTGGCGAAACATGACCGCCACATTTATCAGCTTGGCACATGATGATGATGTGTCAGAATGGTTATATTGAGTATGGCAATACAGATGAAATCGCTTATATAAAGTTTATCCATGATCATCATCATCATCATCTTGTGTAGCGGGACCTTCTCAAAGTATTGCTCTCTCAACGGCCCGCTGAAAACATTCTTGATCTGTTGCTAGTCCGCATGCCTCGTGAATTGTTATGCCCAGTTGTCCACCTTCGTGCTGGTCCACCCCTGTCTCCCAGCAACCATGCCCCTCTCCCTCCCCCCCCCCCCCCCCAACATTGTTCTTTACGTATGGACGTGACGTTTCAGATCACCACACTATCACTGTGTCTGAGCCTCTTACACTGTAAGTATAGGACCTGGACTATTGTCCATGTGGTAGTAAAGTGGTAAGTAAAGGTCCTTGTTATATGCCTTGAGGACTATTGTCCATATATAGAGTGTATTTTTAATGACTGTGCAGTTTTTGAAAATATTGCCGTTCCAAGTTTTGTATTCGCCCTCTGTGGAGTGCATGCAATATAATAGGTAAATACGGTTCTAAATGTTGCTGTTTTGTAGCCGGGGCGGAGTTGGGCGGAGTCATCACCTCTGCAGCAAAAGTCCAACTCTTGGCTTTATCGTGGCGGAACTGTTTTAACTAACAGGAGAAGGAGCGGCGGTGAGTCACTGGCGCCGTGAAATAACCAGAGATCTCTAGATGTGTATGCATGTACATGATTACGCAGACACGTGTGTGCATGCCTACACACATAAACTCGAGTAAGCCCACAGTTTGCTCTAGTAAAGGAAAGGTGCTAAAGATGGAGGCAACCAGCCAGGATACGCACCACAGAAATCAGGATGCCATGCAATTACGCCATGAAATATGTCGACTACTGCTAAATGTTATGGTGCTCGCCCTGCTTTGGACCCTCAGGCAGATGCAGTGCCGGACCCTATGCCTCGAAAAGGTCCAACCACAACTACTGGAGGTCCTTCTCAGATGTCCTGTGGAGCAGGGGGATCTGAGAATAGAATGTCTGGCCATACCAAACGAAGACTAAAACTAATGCAGCAACCAAAAAATAAAATAGAACTAGAAAACATCTTGGACCAAGAAAAAATAAGCGTATGTTGCTTGCAAGAAACTCACCTCAATGAAAATATAGCCTTCGAAATCAGAGGCTACCAGTGTTACCGATCTGACCGAAAGGACCGGCGAAAAGGTGAGATACTGACCCTTGTAAAAAATGACATCACTGCTTCTCAAATTGAAGTCTACATGGAAGGGGCTGAGTATCAGACACTTAAACTTAAGACAGGTAAGTAAAGTCCTGGTTATACGCCTAGAGGACTATGGTCCATATGGTGTAAAGTGGTAAGTAAAGGTCCTGGTTATATGCCTAGAGGACTATCGTCCATATGGTGTAAAGTGGTAAGTAAAGGTCCTGGTTATATGCCTAGAGGACTATCGTCCATATGGTGTAAAGTGGTAAGTAAAGGTCCTGGTTATATGCCTAGAGGACTATCGTCCATATGGTGTAAAGTGGTAAGTAAAGGTCCTGGTTATATGCCTAGAGGACTATCGTCGATATGGTGTAAAGTGGTAAGTAAAGGTCCTGGTTATATGCCTAGAGGACTATGGCCCATATGGTGTAAAGTAAGTAAAGGTCCTGGTTATATGCCTAGAGGGCTATGGCCCATATGGTGTAAAGTGGTAAGTAAAGATCCTGGTTATATGACTAGAGGACTATGGCCCATATGGTGTAAAGTGGTAAGTAAAGATCCTGGTTATATGACTAGAGGACTATGGCCCATATGGTGTAAAGTGATAAGTAAAGATCCTGGTTATATGCCTAGAGGACTATGGCCCATATGGTGTAAAGTGGTAAGTAAAGATCCTGGTTATATGCCTAGAGGACTATGGCCCATATGGTGTAAAGTGGTAAGTAAAGATCCTGGTTATATGCCTAGAGGACTATGGTCCATATGGTGTAAAGTGGTAAGTAAAGGTCCTGGTTATATGCCTAGAGGACTATGGTCCATATGGTATAAAGTGGTAAGTAAAGATCCTGGTTATATGCCTAGAGGACTATGGTCCATATGGTGTAAAGTGGTAAGTAAAGATCCTGGTTATATGCCTAGAGAACTATCGTTCATATGGTGTAAAGTGGTAAGTAAAGATCCTGGTTATATGCCTAGAGGACTATGGCCCATATGGTGTAAAGTGGTAAGTAAAGATCCTGGTTATATGCCTAGAGGACTATGGTCCATATGGTGTAAAGTGGTAAGTAAAGATCCTGGTTATATGTCTAGAGAACTATCGTTCATATGGTGTAAAGTGGTAAGTAAAGGTCCTGGTTATATGCCTAGAGGACTATGGCCCATATGGTGTAAAGTGGTAAGTAAAGGTCCTGGTTATATGCCTATAGGGTTATCGTCCGTATGGTGTAAAGTGGTAAGTAAAGGTCCCTTTTACGCGCATTCTGGATCATTGGGCATGTGGTGCTAGATCTCATTTTAGTCTGGGTAGATTTGGATGTCCAGATAAATTCTAAAAAATTAAAATCCGCTCCGATACGGATAGACCTCGTGGCCACGGGGCGGTAGGTGAGCATCTAATTCATATGTTGCTAGCCAATCGGCACTCGTAGCTATGGACGTCCGATGTTTCTGCAAAAGTTTTGATACATGTCATGTCTTGTCATAGCTTACCATTGCCAAAATGCGTATCATGCCTTCTTCGTTACCTTATTTAGATCACATGCCTCTCTTCACAAAATTGTTTTTGCGGTGTTACATCAAATAAGTCTGCCAGATCGAAAGTCAAGTACAAAGAATTTCGACCTTTGTGTGCCTACCACCATAATGTAGCCCAGATCCGCAGTGGCTGGGCAGTATGCTTTCCGGTGCTATGATATGTTGTCATATCCACGAGGAGGGGTTTGTTTCAATGACCCAGAACCCCACGTGGACCGAGCCTACAAAGAGATTACACGGGCAGTAATGGCGGCAAGTGCCGTATTGACCACTCAGCATTTTTTAGTTGTTTGTAATTTCTTGGCGAGTATACTTTCAGTAGTTTGCCATTGCTTTCTGAACGACTGGCACTCATATCATTTATGAAGACCAGCGTAAAGCGGTAGTTCCCAAACAAGCGTTAAAGTTTACGTAGAGTAAAAGTATAGGAACAAGCGTTAAAGTTCACGTAGAGTTAAAGTATAGGAACAAGTGTTAAAGTTTATGTAGAGTAAAAGTATAGAAACCAGCGTTAAAGTTTCCGTAGAGTAAAAGTATAGAAACCAACGTTCAAGTTTACTTAGAGTAAAAGTATAGGAACCAACGTTCAAGTTTAGTTAGAGTAAAAGTATAGGAACTAGCGTTAAAGTTTACGTAGAGTAAAAGTATAGGAACATGACATAACATTTACGTAGAGTAAAAGTATAGGAACAAGACAACATTTACGTAGAGTAAAAGTATAGGAACCAGCGTTAAAGTTTACTTAGAGTACAAGTATAGGAACCAGCGTTAAAGTTTACTTGGAGTAAAAGTATAGGAACCGGCGTTAAAGTTTACTTAGAGTAAAAGTATAGGAACCAGCGTTAAAGTTTACTTGGAGTAAAAGTATAGGAACCGGCGTTAAAGTTTACTTAGAGTAAAAGTATAGAAACCAGCGTTAAAGTTTACTTAGAGTACAAGTATAGGAACCGGCGTTAAAGTTTACTTAGAGTACAAGTATAGGAACCAGCGTTAAAGTTTACTTGGAGTAAAAGTATAGGAACCGGCGTTAAAGTTTACTTAGAGTAAAAGTATAGAAACCAGCGTTAAAGTTTACTTAGAGTACAAGTATAGGAACCGGCGTTAAAGTTTACTTAGAGTAAAAGTATAGGAACCAGCGTTAAAATTTCCGTAGAGTAAAAGTATAGGAACCAACGTTAAAGTTTACGTAGAGTAAAAGTATAGAAACCGGCGTTAAAGTTATGTAGAGTAAAAGTATAGGACCCTTTTATAGGCTTAAAGTCGCATTGTGCATGTGGTATTAGATCCGTGCTGTCATAGATCAATCGGCACTTAGAGATCAACATGGCCGAATGGATAAGAATACCCGTTCTTAAACATCCGGTGTGCTGATACTAAGGTAGGGATTTCAACCCCTACACCGGTCATTTGGATTACAATTTTGACTTCTCGTCCTTGACTTGGGGTGGTAAATTACAAGTACCTCTGAAGTCGGAGTGGGTTCTCCTGATGGCGAGGGACACTAATAATAGGGAAAGCTAATCCATACGCAAAAGTCAGTCTAGTGCTACTAGAAGTAGCGTGTATAGGACTACCTTTGATTTCAAAGCGAGCCAGCGTAAGAAAAAGAAAAAAACAGCACTCGGTAAATGATGTTTTAAGTATTATTCTGGTCGCAATTACTCCCAATTTAATTCTTGATATCAAGTTTAGGCTGCATCGAAGTGGGAGGCCAGGTCAGTTAACAAACTCCAAGTCCGCGTTAAGATAACTGTCATAACTATCATTTACTCCCAATATAGTACCTTGCGGTTTATGGAGAGGGGTCTTTGAACTCGGGAATTAAGGCCGCCTGGCTAGGGCAGTCGCCGCGAACGTGCAGGTTAGGGTTTTCTTTTTGCCCCCGACAGATAAAATCTCCACACCTTACCGAGGGATCGAACCCGGGTCTCCCGAAGGAGAGTCCGGCGTTCTAGCCACTCGGCCAGCCGCTCCTTAGCTGTGTTAAGATAACGGCATTACTAATTTTGAGATCCAGTGGGAATTTTCTACTCGCAGACTCCAGTAGGCGGGTGAGACGTAGCTGGCTGCTTAGCAACACATGTGCCAGATTTGAGCGTCTGGTTCCGTCTCGTCCTGAAGTCAGATGAGTGCAGGCTTTAAAATTGTGCGTGTACCTGGCCGCGTGTGCACGTGAACACAGACAGGGTCAACATATAGGTATGAGATTTTTCGTCTGTCTGTCTGTCTGTCTGTCCCTCCTTCCTTCCATCCATTAAGTCAGCCGTCCGTCCGTGGTCCTACCGTCCGTCCGTCCTTCCGGCCAACCGTCTGTCCTTCCACCTACCCACCCACCCATCCATCCGTCCATCCATCCATCTATCTATCTATATATCTATATATCTGTCTGTCTGTCTGTCTTTCTGTCTGTATATCCTTCCATCCACCCAGCCAGCCAGTCAATCCACGGTTGCTGTATTAATACAGGACTGTACGTGATTCCTTGGCCCCTGTGTTGATATATGATCCATACATACATACATATGGTACATTAACCTCTGTCTTCCTCCACTCCCTCTGTCTTTATTGGCGTACAGACCCTTAAGCAACTCATGTCAAGACATCCCACAGCTTAACTCTTACAGCTTCCTTTGTGTCCTCGCCCCTCCTAAAGCTCCCACGATGTCCTCGTTTCTCCCACACCTCCCTCTATGTCCTAGCCTTTCCCACAGCTCCTACGTCCTTGCCTCTCCTACAGTTCCCTCGATGTCCTCGCCTCTCCCACACCTCTCTTTATGTCCTCGCCTATCGCCCTCTGTGCCTTCGCCTCTCCCACAGTTCCTCTCCTAAAACTTCTTCTATCTCCTGGCCTCTCCCACAGCTCCCTTTATGTCCTGGCCTCTCCCACAGCTCCCTTTATGTCGTCGCCTCTTCCACAGCTCCCTCGACGCCCACATCTCCCGCAGCTCTTTCTATGTCCTCGCCTGTAATACAGCTCCTTGTACAGCTCGCCATATTATTTACCTCTTCCTCGACTTCCCTTCCCCCTGTATTGTAGGTCAGTTTTGTGCACCTCGTGGGTTCAGGAGAAAATACACCCCAGTTAAACTCATTCTCCGGATTTCTTGATGTGTGTCCCACCCAGCACCTCCAGTCCCCCCACCACCCCCACCCCACCCAATTCTCTTATTCCCACAGCAGCGGAGATCTAATGCCAGAGTTATATATCAAATATTTGCTGATAGTTTTAATCTCCATTGTCCTAATTTAACGAATAACCCCCCCCCCCCCCCCCTCCTCGCCTACTGTAATCTTGGAGATATTAAAATAAGAATACAATCTCTTCCCCATCTGTGTCCACATGCCTACATGTTAATGTTTTTTTTTTAACGCTCGCTCGCTTTGAACTCAAGCGTAGTCCATACAGGTGTTACTATGTCTAGTGCCTTGGACTGATTTTTGCGTGTGGATTAGCTTTCCCTATTACCAGTGTCACTGTCTCCGTGGCCAAGTGGTTACCGACACGGTTCGTAATATCGCTTACACGCGTTCGAAACACAGCTGCGCGCGATTTGACAGCTAACCGCGTTGCGCTGGGTTTTAACGAATTGGTATGGGAGCCGGTCGTTCAGAAAGCAATGGCACACTATGGAACGTAAACTTGCCAAGAGATCACAACAGCAGTAAAATGCTGGTGTTGACAGCGATGTCTTGTAAAGGACACACACACACACACACACACACACACACACAAATTACCAGTGTCCCTCACCATCAGGCGAACCCACTCCAACTTTAGAGGTACTTGTAATTTACGTCCGCAAGTCAAAGACAAAAAGTCTACATTTTAGTCCTTGAAGGGAGGCCTCACCAATGAAGACTAAGGGACTATTTTCTTGGTTTATTCTCATCACCGATGTACTTCCGTTGTGAATGTCTAGACCTAATTGTTGTGACCTCCCACCAAGTGCATTTCCCATCTTATTTTGTGCGCAGGTCAGGAGGACAATGCCATCGGTGAAGTCTAGATCAACAAGAAGGACTCTTTAGAGTCCACTGAATTTCATTTCTGAAGCGGCAGCGGTTGTTGTTTTCACGTTGGCGTAAAATACAATTCGTGGTTTCCTGATTGCTGTGTTAATATAATTTAACTTATTCAGTGACGAAGGATACTATATCGCCAAATATGACCTCGCATATATATATTTGGACTGAAGAAAAATATATCGCCATACTAGGGTCAACGTGCTGTTTGTTTTGTTTCGTGGTATCTTCCGCACTTGCAGTGCTTAGTCCTTCCTCTTGAGCCTAAGTCGGCGCATAAGGCAGAAGTCATGGCTCTCCATGTCCGGCGGTTCGCTGCTACCTGTTGTAGATGCTGGATGTTCACTTGGCCGTTGAATGAGCCTTATCTGATGATGGTTCTACGAAGGGTCTCTCTTGGTCTTCCCCGTTTTCTTTTCCCTACTGGTGACCATATGACGGCTTGGTAGGGGAGTCTTGTCTTGTCAATTCTGAGTACATGGCCGATGTAGTTCCAACTGCGTTTTCTTATAAAATTGGATACAATACACAACTTTCAGTGCTTAGTGAACGGAAATGTACATTACAATATAAGTACATACTTGTACTTAATACAAGTACATACTTGTACTTGTTCATTTGATTGTGTACCATGTTTGGTACAAGCTTACGTTTTGTTTGGCACTAAACCAGTTAATTGATGATTCCGTTGGCTTGGCAGTGATATAATATCACTACTATTATATTATATGTCTCATAGTTTTATACAGGTATGAGTGCCGGTCGTTCAAAAAGCAAAAGCAAACTACCGAACCTAATCTTTCCAAAAAATCAAAATCAGTCAAAAAATGCTGGGGTTGACTGTAAAGGATATGCAACTAACTTTTACTGTTTTATATACGCGGGTCTATATTTACACGATGTTATTCTATCTTGATGTAATGCAGCTCACGATTCCTTGGAAACCGCACTTAAAAAGAAAATCGCCACACCCTCTCTCTCTCTCTCACTCTCCCTCTACTAATCTAAATATTTGCAGGCAGGAATGCCAGCCAAGGCGCTGACAGGAAGGGAGGCAGAACATCGCTGAATCAGCATTTGCGCTACCGGTACTGACTCCAGTACAGCTAGGCATTAGATCAACGGTTCTCAGATCTTCCCTAGAAGCCACACGTCGGAAACATGTCTTTGGGAGATGATAATTAATACCGTTAAAACGCCACATATACAGGAACACCCCCCCCCATCCCTCCCCATCAAATACATACATACATACACCTAAGAAACACACCCAGTACACACACATAATCTCCTAACGGTTCTGTTTTCGTAATAAAATATCGAATATGGCCTCCAAAATTGTGTACGATTTTGACAGGAGGACATACTAAGTTGAGGGATTTTCCAGCTCTCCGCAAAGTTAAATGATACGGCTATAAGTGATACCTGAAATGGGGTACCAGCTGTTTACGGGATGTTTTTTTTTTTTCGCATATCCTTTTACAGGACATCGCTGTCAACACCATCATTTTACCGCTGTCGTTGATTTCTTGGCAAGATTGCGCTCAGTAGTTTGCCATTGCTTTCTGAGCGGCCGGCTTATTTATCCCGTAAGTTACCAACGCGGTGAGAACCGCTTCCAATTCTCGCGCGCTGCGTTACCCCACGTGAATAAACGGGATTTCGGAGAAAGTCGTTTAACTCCCTAGGGCCAGGGAGCCCGGCTTACGGGATAAAGAAGTGGTTATTTACGATCGAAAGAAGAAGAAGAAGAAGAAGAAGAAGAAGAAGAAGAAGAAGAAGAAGAAGAAGAAGAAGAAGAAGAAGAAGAAGAAGAAGAATTTCAATGATTAGTTACGGCTGGTAGGAAGGCAGGCGGAAAGAAAGATAAACGCACAGACTAAAACCGAATCCTCCCGCCACACCCGGAAAGCCTTGTGCCACCATTGTTGGAACCATTCCAGTAGGTAGGTGAAGATGTTTAGCAAGACGGCGTTTAAGTAACTGGATCGGGGTGTGTACCGGGTGCGTAGTTCATGGATGTCCGCGTGAATTAGTTTCACCGATGTTACTGATGTTGGGTGTGTAGTGAAAACGTGCCCCCGCTGTAGCATGGTGGTTAGTTTGCTGGCTTACTAAGACACAGGTCCAGGTTCAAGTCCCAGCAACGGCAGGACTCACTGTTCCCATCAGGGCATATCTGGGGTCCACCCAGTCTCATAAAAATGGGATTTGGATAATTTAAAACAAAAAAAAAATAATTTCTGAAAATTTTCTGGGTAGGAATAGCAGCAATGATGTAAACTCATCACCATACCTCAGTATGCCTTGCCTAAAATATGTGAAAGCGAAACACTTCATATCCGTAAGGCAAACGTAAATTAACGATGTCATATGGGTTCGCTTGACCGATATTGCCACCAGACTACCTACATTTTGGCGTTCGCTCGCTTTTAACTTAAGCGCAGTCCATACACTACTTCTAGTAGCACTGTACTAAATGTGCATGTGGATTAGCTTTCCCTATTACCAGTGTCCCTCGCCATCAGGTGAACCCACTCTGACTTCAGAGGTTATTGTTACTTACATCCCCAAGTCAAGGACGAGAGCCATCATTTGAGTCCGACTCACCGGTGTAGGAAATGAACCGCTTACCTCGGCATCATCACACCGGATGCTTAAGAAAGTGTATAATTAGGATCCATTAGGAAAGTTTATAATTAGGATCCATGTAAGTGAATGATTCTACCTCTTGAAGCGAATGATTCCAATTCATTAAGTGAATAATTCCATCTGTTGAAGCGAATGATTACACCTGTTGAAGCGAATGATTCAACCTGTTGAAGTGAATTATTCCACTTCTTGAAGCGAATGATTGCAACTCTTGAAGCGAATAATTGCAACTCTTGAAGCGAATAATTGCAACTCTTGAAGCGAATTATTTCACCTCTTGAAGCGAATGATTCCATCTCCTGAAGCGAATGATTCCACCTGTTGAAGCTAATGATTTCACCCGTTGAAGCGAATGATTTCTCCTCCTGAAGCAAATGATTCCAACTCTTGAAGCGAATAATTCCAACTTTTGATGTGACTGATTCCACCTCTTGAAGGGAATGATTCCACCTCTTGAAGTGAATGATTCCACCTCTTGAAGCGAATGATTCCACCTCTTGAATGGAATGATTCCACATTTTGAAGTGAATGATTCCACCTGTTAAAGCGAATGATTCCACCTCTTGAAGCGAATGATTCTACGTCTTCTATACATTTTTTTCTCATAAACCACATTTCCACAGCCATCAGATGTGTTTTTAGCTTGTCTGAACATTGTCCACGCTTCACAGATATATATAACACAGTGCATGTTCTATGTAACACATCAACACTCTTTTTCTCGTTGCAATGGACATTTTTGTATTGTTCAATATGTTTTCCATTTTGCAAAAGGCTACCTTTACCATGGTGATTCTTGTTCTAATCCCTTCAAGTCACCTCCCATCAGATGTTATGACTGTGCCGAGATAGTTGTACCACCGGTTCACTTATTTGAGAATATTCACAACAACGCTAGTAAACAAAGTAAAGTAAACATTTTGAAAGCATACATCTTTCCTGTGGCAATATATGTAGGTGTGTCATAGACTAAAGCAGAAATCGAGACTTTTAAACTTAAATGTTAGACAGAATGCTTAGATCAAGAAGCAGAGACATGTTGGTAAGTTCAAAGATCTAATCATGGAAGAAAAACGGTTCGTAAACATCATCCCGTCAACGAAACTGAAAAACTGTGACCGTGCTAGACATCATAGTGGTGTAGAAAGAGCAGCAACGGAAGACATGGAAGAACCTGGTTTGCTTCTACCAGACGCGGCTCTCTGATCTACTCCGCATCCCATCCCCCTTTTTTTCTTTTGCCCTGTGGATTCCAAAAGACAGATTTTTAACAGATCATGATCATCATCATGTGCTTGTCAACTGGCGTAGGCGTTTGTGTCTTTCCATAGATGTCTGTCCGTGGTGCTCTGGATCATCTCATCTCATCTCATCATGTTCCTCTTGTTCCTTGCGGTGTCGAGGTGAAGTATAAACATCGTGAGAGCGCCCTATTATGGGCTTCATGTATCGATATTCCCATGGACTCTGCTATTCCCTCCGTCAGACGTTTACGTGGTCGGCCTCTCTACTTCTGTTTCCATCTGGTCTGTACATCATTGCTTGTTGTGGTATGCTGTTGACTGGTATCCTACTTGCATGGCCAAACCATTTGACTTGCTGCTTTCTAATAAAATCTAGTGCTGCTATAACCCCCACTTTAGTCCTGATTTCTTCATTTCTGATCTTATCTCTTCTTGATAAGTTGAGTATTCTTCTCAGGAATCTCATTTCTGTTGTTGTGATTTTTCTTTTCTCTTTTTCTGTCATTGTCCAGGTTTGGCATTGGTATAGAGTTGGTAGGAAGATTGTATTGTAAAGTGCTTTCTTAGTAGTTATTGATACATGTTTGTTCTTTAGTATTGGTACCATTTGTCCAATGAGTTGGTTTGCCTTTTTTCACCTATTTTCGATCTCGTCTTCTGATCTGCCATTGGATGATATTACACTTCCTAGGTACTTGAAACTCTTTACTTGTTTCAAGGGATGTTCGTTTAGGTGAATTGTTGTTGTTTTTTTTTTTTTCCTTCTTTAGTTATAGTCTCTCTGCTGATGATATTCCTCTATGCCATCGTCTCAGTACATCCATTTCTCTTGGTTTGACTCTGCCTCTTTTCCCCACCTATTTTAACCAATAAGTTTACTGTTAACTGACATTGTTTTATTGCCTCTTTTCCAACTCCGCCGTCTTGCTGAACTTTTTAATCGCCGTTTTTTTTTTTTTTTTGCGCACGCTCGCTTTGAACTCATGCCTAGTCCATACACGCTACTTCTAGTGCACTAGACTGAATTTTTGTAGGTTGATTAGCTTTCCCTATTGCCAGTGTCCCTCGCCATCAGGCGAACTCACTCCGACTTCTGAGGTACGTGTAATTTACTTCCCCAAAGCAAGAACGAGAAGATAACATTTTAGTCCAGCTTACCGGTGTAGGGGTTGAACCCTCTACTTCGGTATCAGCGAATCGGAAGTTTAAGAGCGAGCGCTCTTATCTATTCTGGCATGCTAACTTCCGCATGCTTGATGTTTCTTGTATCTGGTAGAACAGAAAGGCTCGGGAGCGAGGAGGATCAGCTATCAAGAGTCTCTTTGATTTCTGTTTATGCCATATATTGTTATCTTTGTAATCCAGTATATTGTCAGTAAGAATAGTTATCATCATCATCATCATCATTATCATCATCATCGTCTTCCAGTTTTGTCATCATCATCTTCCACTTTTGTCATCATCATCATCATCTTCCACTGTTGTCATCATCATCTTCCACTGTTGTCATCATCATCTTCCACTGTTGTCATCATCATCTTCCACTGTTGTCATCATCATCATCATCTTCCACTGTTGTCATCATCATCTTCTACTGTTATCATCATCTTCCACTTTTGTCATCATCATCTTCCACTGTTGTCATCATCTTCCACTGTTGTCATCATCATCTTCCACTGTTGTCATCATCATCTTCCACTATTGTCATCATCATCTTCTACTGTTGTCATCATCATCTTCCACTTTTGTCATCATCATCATCATCTTCCACTGTTGTCATCATCATCTTCTACTGTTGTCATCATCATCTTCCACTTTTGTCATCATCATCTTCCACTGTTGTCATCATCATCTTCTACTGTTGTTATCATCATCTTCTACTGTTGTCATCATCATCTTCCACTTTTGTCATCATCATCTTCATCTTCCACTGTTGTCATCATCATCTTCCACTGTTGTCATCATCATCTTCCACTTTTGTCATCATCATCTTCCACTGTTGTCATCATCATCTTCCACTTTTGTCACCATCATCTTCCACTGTTGTCATCATCATCTTCCACTGTTGTCATCATCATCATCATCTTCCACTGTTGTCATCATCATCTTCCACTGTTGACATCATCATCTTCCACTTTTGTCATCATCATCTTCCACTGTTGTCATCATCATCTTCCACTGTTGTCATCATCATCTTCCACTGTTGTCATCATCATCTTCCACTGTTGTCATCATCATCTTCCACTGTTGTCATCATCATCTTCCACTGTTGTCATCATCATCTTCTACTGTTGTCATCATCATCTTCCACTGTTGTCATCATCATCATCATCTTCCACTGTTGTCATCATCATCTTACACTGTTGTCATCATCATCTTCTACTGTTGTCATCATCATCTTCCACTGTTGTCATCATCATCATCATCTTCCACTGTTGTCATCATCATCTTCCACTGTTGACATCATCATCTTATACTTTTGTCATCATCATCTTCCACTGTTGTCATCATCATCTTCCACTGTTGTCATCATCATCTTCTACTGTTGTCATCATCATCTTCCACTGTTGTCATCACCATCATCATCTTCCACTGTTGTCATCATCATCTTCTACTGTTGTCATCATCATCTTCCACTGTTGTCATCATCATCATCATCTTCCACTGTTGTCATCATCATCTTCCACTGTTGTCATCATCATCTTCTACTGTTGTCATCATCATCTTCCACTGTTGTCATCATCATCTTCCACTGTTGTCATCATCATCATCATCTTCCACTGTTGTCGTCATCATCTTCCACTGTTGTCATCATCATCTTCTACTGTTGTCATCATCATCTTCCACTTTTGTCACCATCATCTTCCACTGTTGTCACCATCATCTTCCACTGTTGTCATCATCATCTTCCACTGTTGTCATCATCATCTTCCACTTTTGTCACCATCATCTTCCACTGTTGTCATCATCATCATCATCTTCCACTGTTGTCATCATCATCTTCCACTGTTGTCATCATCATCTTCCACTGTTGTCATCATCATCTTCTACTGTTGTCATCATCATCTTCCACTGTTGTCATCATCATCATGATCTTCCACTGTTGTCATCATCATCTTCCACTGTTGTCATCATCATCTTCCACGGTTGTCATCATCATCTTCTACTGTTGTCATCATCATCTTCCACTGTTGTCATCATCATCTTCCACTGTTGTCATCATCATCATCATCTTCCACTGTTGTCATCATCATCTTCCACTGTTGTCATCATCATCTTCCACTGTTGTCATCATCATCTTCCACTGTTGTCATCATCATCTTCCACTGTTGTCATCACATCATCATCTTCCACTGTTGTCATCATCATCTTCCACTGTTCGTCATCATCTCTTCTACTGTTGTCATCATCATCTTCCACTGTTGTCATCATCATCTTCCACGTTGTCATCATCATCATCATCTTCCACTGTTGTCATCACATCATCATTTTCCACTGTTGTCATCATCATCTTCCACTGTTGTCATCATCATCATCATCTTCCCCCTTTTGTCATCATCATCTTCCACTGTGTAAATCATCATCTTCTACGGTTGTCATCATCATCTTCACTGTTTCATCATAATCTTCTACTGTTGTCATCATCATTTTCCCACTGTTGTCATCATCATCTTCCACTGTTGTATCATCATCTTCTACTGTTGTCATCATCATCTTCCACTTTTGGGTCATCATCATCTTCCACTTTGTCACCATCATCTTCCACTGTTGTCACATCATCTTCCACGGTTGTCATCATCATCATCATCTTCCACTGTTGTCATCATCATCTTCCACTGTTGACATCATCATCTTCCACTTTTGTCATCATCATCTTCCACTGTTGTCATCATCATCTTCCACTGTTGTCATCATCATCTTCCACTGTTGTCATCATCATCTTCCACTGTTGTCATCATCATCTTCCACTGTTGTCATCATCATCTTCTACTGTTGTCATCATCATCATCATCTTCCACTGTTGTCATCATCATCATCATCTTCCACTGTTGTCATCATCATCATCATCTTCCACTGTTGTCATCATCATCTTCCACTGTTGTCATCATCATCTTCTACTGTTGTCATCATTCATCATCATCTTCCACTGTTGTCATCATCATCATCATCTTCCACTGTTGTCATCATCATCCATCATCTCCACTGTTGTCATCATCATCTTCCACTTTTGTCATCATCATCACCATCTTCCACTGTTGTAATCATCATCTTCCACTGTTGTCATCATCATCTTCCACTGTTGTCATCATCATCTTCCACTGTTGTCATCATCATCTTCTACTGTTGTCATCATCATCTTCCACTTTTGTCATCATCATCATCATCTTCCACTGTTGTCATCATCATCTTCTACTGTTGTCATCATCATCTTCCACTTTTGTCATCATCATCTTTCTTTCACTTTTGACATCATCATCTTTCACTTTTGTCATCATCATCTTCCACTTTTGTCATCATCATCTTCCACTTTTGTCATCATCATCTTCCACTTTTGTCATCACCTTCTTCCACTGTTGCCGTCAAGCATAGTGGGGAAGATTAGTTGACGCTCCAGAGCCCGACGGATGCGACTGGATAGTGTCATTCCATATGATTGTACAGTAATAATAGTAACTGTGACATTGTTGTTATTATTTCTAGCCCATATGTTGGCTTTACCCCTTAAAGAACCGCCTTTTATGTCTTGCTTTATGGTTACTTTGCTAATTTAACGAACTTCATCAGTTGTCTAGTTAACAGACTTTTGTTTAATCTCTTAGTGATTCAACGGTCTCCAAGGAGATCCAATTTGAATACTGTCAACGGTCTTTCCATGGCCACATATCCCATAGAACATTGCGAAAATCGTCAGGAATTCACACCTACCAGTTCCTGAATTTATGAGGTTAGTTGACATAGTAATCTTCCTCACTGCGTATTTCTTCTCCATTAAAAACCAACGCGTGACCAAATTCCTGCACCCCATTGATTCCACAACCAGCTTTCGCAAATTGCTGCCTGCATCACGTATCCAAGAAAGCCAACCCCCACCTTCGCCGCCATTTTGCGTTTCAGATGTTGAGATTGCCTTGCTATTCGTAGACAGCATATTGCGATTCTCACGCATCTCAGTCTGTCGCTAGAGTTCTTGTCTTCTCTGGAAGCGTTCGGAAAGATATCTGCAGCTGCAAGTAAACACAAATCTAGGTTATGTACGGAGCACGGCAGTGCGTGAGGAGAATGCACACTCGGTGTTACCTACACACTCGGTGTTACAGCTAAGAGAATACACACTTTGTGTTACCTCTAGGAGAATACACACTCGGTGTTAAGCTAAGAGAATACACACTCGGTGTTACCGTTAGGAGAATACACACTTGGTGTTACCGTTAGGAGAATACACACTTGGTGTTACCGTTAGGAGAATACACACTCGGTGTTACTGTTAGGAGAATACACACTCGGTGTTACCGTTAGGAGAATACACACTCGGTGTTACCGTTAGGAGAATATACACTCGGTGTTACCGTTAGGAGAATATACACTCGGTGTTACCGTTAGGAGAATATACACTCGGTGTTACCGTTAGGAGAATACACACTCGGTGTTACCGTTAGGAGAATACACACCCAGTATTACCGCTAGAATACACACTTGGTGTTTCCGCTAGGAGAATTCAAACCCAGTGTTACAGCTTTGAGAATGCACACTCGGTGTTACAGCTAGGAGATAACACTCTCAGTGATACCGCTAGAAGAATACATACTCGGTGTTACTGCTAAGGGAATACACACTCGGTGTTACAGCTAAGAGAATACACACTCGGTGTTACAGCTAAGAGAATACACAATCGGTGTTACAGCTAAGAGAATACACACTCGGTGTTACAGCTAAGGGAATACACACTCAGTGTTACAGCTAGGAGAATACACGCTCGGTGTTACAGCTAAGGGAATACACACTCGGTGTTACCGCTAAAAGAATACACACTCGGTGTTACAGCTAAGAGAATACACACTCGGTGTTACCGCTAAAAGAATACACACTCGGTGTTACCGCTAAAAGAATACACACTCGGTGTTACCGCTAAAAGAATACACACTCGGTGTTACCGCTAAGAGAATACACACTCGGTGTTACCGCTAAAAGAATACACACTCGGTGTTACCGCTAAGAGAATACACACTCGGTGTTACCACTAAGAGAATACACACTCGGTGTTACAGCTAGGAGAATACACAATCGGTGTTACAGCTAAGAGAATACACACTCGGTGTTACAGCTAAGAGAATACACACTCGGTGTTACAGCTAAGAGAATACACAATCGGTGTTACAGCTAAGAGAATACACACTCGGTGTTACAGCTAAGAGAATACACAATCGGTGTTACAGCTAAGAGAATACACACTCGGTGTTACAGCTAAGAGAATACACACTCGGTGTTACAGCTAAGAGAATACACACTCGGTGTTACAGCTAAGAGAATACACACTCGGTGTTACAGCTAAGAGAATACACACTCGGTGTTACAGCTAAGAGAATACACACTCGGTGTTACGGCTAGCGGAGGTTGCCATTGCAAACTGAACGACGCTAACTTGCTATTGTCGCTGTTGTTGTTTTATCAGATTATCAAATTATGCTATCGTTATCTTCGTCTTCTTCATCCCCTTCTTATTACTATTATTATTAACGTTATTATGACGATCATCATTATTTGTAGCTGTCTAGTAGTAGTAGTAGTAGTAGTAGTAGTAGTAGTAGTAGTAGTAGTAGTAGTTAGTAGTTGTTGTTGTTGTTGTTTTTGTTGTTGTTGTTATTGTTGTTGTAGTAGAAGCAGCAGGAACAGAAACTGTAGCGGCAGTAGTAGTAGTAGTAGTAGTAGTAGTAGTAGTAGTAGTAGTAGTAGTAGTAGTAGTAGTAGTAGTAATAGTAGTAGTAGTAGTAGTAGCAGTGGCAGTAGCAGCAGCAGTAGTGGTGGCGGTAGAAGAAGAAGGAGGAGGAGGTGAAGGGGGAGAAGGGGGAGGTTGAGGAATAGGTATTTGAAATTACGACACTGAAAAATACTTCTTCGATGTTCACATTTCGTAGAATGTTAGTATATTTATTTCTTCTCCTCGATCCATGGCACTGTCATAACTTGTCTGTTACATTTCAGTTCAAAAGCCCCAACAATCTTCTTTACTTTAACTACTGCGAAATGGTTCATGACTTACACCCGTATATTGCCACCAGAAAATTGCATGTCCTTAATAACCTTTAGCATCGCTATGGCCAGTTTTATTTTTCGTTGGCCCCCTTTGAACTCAAGTCTACTCCACACACGTGCTACTATTTCTAGTGCACTGGACTGCGAACCTACTCCAACTTCTGAGGTACTTGTAATTTACATCCCCATTCAAGAACGAGAAGTTTCATTATGACTTCTCATGAACATTCTCCGCTGTAGCCATTTATTTATGGAGCCATGGATTACAGTTTGTGACATTTTCAATTTCTTTATTGTTGATTGTGATTTTGTTATTTTACATAATCACTTAGGAAGTGAATGTTTTAAAATTATAGCAAGAAAAAGAAACGAAGCAGAGAAAAATAAAATGGTGCTTGACCTTTGCAGGGCAATACAAGGTTGCCAATATCACAATGAATGTGTTCTGAAGGAGAAGTCAGCGTTGACGTCCAACTAAGTAGTGTGTGGAGTGAAATGACTACCCCTCTGTCAAAGCACAGGAAGTTCACGCGCAAGCGTGGTAAACCTTTCGGCCAAGAATATTCGCATCTCATTATTAACGCTAGGAATATCGGCCATACATTGACTCGTTCTGAGCCAAAAACAGTCTGTGATAAAAATCCTACCACTCGCAGCTTCCCTCATTGATGACATCATTTCCGGTTTCACGATTAGCTTCCGGGATTCAGCAAAGATTTTTGTTCGGCAGGGTTTGTAGACAGTTATGTGCCCTTATCACGCGTCTTTATTCTAAGATTTTAAGATATATTTAAGCCAATCATGGTGCTTACAATTACTGCCAATTCCATGGCAGATAGTAGTAAGTACACTGTAGGAACAAGTGTGCAACTTTCATTTATAACGGATTACGACGTGATGCAGAAGTGATGATGTCCCAGGGTCAGGCATTATATTCATCAAGAAGTCTCTTCACCTCAGCGAGTAAAGCGCTTAGATGCCAGGAAATAGACACTGACTGGTCTGGCTAGCGAAAGTGGGGATTGACCGTGATCTCTGTTGTGTGAAGCCTGCAAAGACTACATAATTTGCACGCTGCGTGGCTGCAGGCGAGTCACAACAGTTCCTCACATTGAGCTTCAGTGAATGTATTATATTGTGTTAATTTGTGTCACCATTTACACTTTACTCGTTGGATGATGGTTCACTGTACTTGTCGCGTTCAGACCTATACAATCGAAATCAGGCCCTTCCCATAGCCTCTACTACTACTACTACTACTACTACTACTACTACTACTACTACTACTACTACTACTACTACTACTACTACTACTACACTACTACTACTACTAATACTACTACTAATACTAATACTACTACTACTACTACTTTTTTTTTAAAAGACTTAGTTGTCAACACCAGCATCTTTCAGCTGTATGTTGATCTCTTGGCAAGATTACGCTCAGTAGTTTGCCATTGCTTTCTGAGCGGCCGGCTCAGTATCCCGCAAGTCACGAGCGGGGGTCGAACCGCCTCAGCTCTCGCTCCGCTACGAGACTGCGCGATAAACGGGATTACAGAGAGAAAGTGTTGTAACCCCACAGCCAGAGAGACCGGCCTACTACTACTACTAACAATACTACTACTACTACTACTACTACTACTACTACTACTACTACTACTACTACCACTACTACTACTACTACCACTACTAATACAGTTTCTACTAGTTACCACGCCTACTACAACTACGTGTATTGCCACTTCTTCTACTACAATTAATACTAATTCTACCGCTACCACTTATACCACTTCTACGGCTACCGTGGCTACTATAGGATAAAGTGAAATGGGAACAAATAGGTATTTTAAATTCCTGCGAGAAAAGAAATAAACATTAACAAACGTTGCACATACCTTAAGGTAGGATTAGAGAGGAGAAAAGAAAGAGGATGGCGTGAAAGGAGAGGAAGGAAAAGATACGGACCCATCACCCACTTCTCTTCCCCTTCCCGCATAAACGGAAATAGTAGAAGAAACAAGGAAGAGAAGAAGCAATTTTTTATTTTATTTAAGGGGGCTTACGGAGGACGAAGAGGAAAAGAAAGCTGCTTACGGTGTGAAACAGCAAAGGTATGTGACCCATTAAGGTAATCTCAGTTGCCAGCAGTTACTTACCACGGGTCTCGGTAGGAGCCGTCCAGACTTCCGTTAGTCAATGAAAGCGGTCGGGGGAAAGTGGGGTTAGAAAACAGCCTATCAGAGCACACTATCAAAACAAGGTCTTTGGGTTAAATGGGGGGAATGGGAATCTATTCTAGATACACCATAGAACCACAATACGTGTCTGATTCACTTTTATAAGATAGTCAGCAGGAGGGATAGGAGTTGAGAAGAGAGAGAGAGAGAGAGAGAGAGAGAGAGAGAGAGAGAGAGAGAGAGAGAGAGAGACACATCCCAGACACACACCATAGCTGAAACTCAGACGTGATGACATAGCTATTTCCTACAATGAACACTCCCTCTCCCAACAGTATCCGGCTGCGCCATCTGGTGAGCATTAGCGGGGCATTCATTACCAGTGCTGCTTTTACTTTACCCGGCATGCACCGCACATTCACTTGAGCACTAACTTTCACCCTGTCAGTATAAAATGCGTTTTACTAACCTCTGCAAGTAGCTTTTCTGTCTTGTTACAGTTGTGTCTTTAATGTATTCAGTAGTAACAGCTTTTAAATGATATTGATTCCAAACTATATTGGTTCGCAAGTAACTATTTAGCTATTTCAGTTAGAAAACATCAAGTAGACTAGATTTAGTCTGAGCAGAAGCTGAAAACGTAGACAGATAAATAATAATATCGACTGTTTAGTTTAACACCCTTTATAAACACCCCCAGACAACACCAACAAACCTTTTAGAGTTGTATTATAGACAATGAAAATAAAGACACGGGTAATAGCATTGAGGGTACTTTTTCAGGAGGGTGCTATGGTCTCCCGCATATTTTGGCTTGGTGAAGAATGTTAATTTGTAAATTTCATGTTAATCTGTTTCCTCAAAGTGTGGTGAATGTGAGCAGCCACCTGATTTTAAAATCTGCTATTTCAGTCTACAGAAAGACACACTTTCACCATTTTGACACAGATAACACACACAAAACATATAACACGTTAGAACAGAGAACACACACACACACACACACACACACACACAACATATAACATGTTGGAACAGAGATACATACAAATGAGGATACTGAGACACACGAAACATATAACGCGTTGAAACAGAGAACATATACAAAACATTTAAAATGTTGAAACAGAGAACACACACAATACATATAACATATTGGAACAGAGAAACATACAATTGTGGGCACAGAGACACATGCGCGAAAGATAAAAAAAATTGTGGGCACAGTGACAAACATGACAGATAAAACTGTGGACACAGAGAACATATGCGAAAGATTCAAAATTGTAGGCACAAGAACACACATAAAACATGAACAATTGTGGGCACAGAGACATGCATGAAACATAAAATTGTGGACACAGAAAACACATGAAAAATATATACCATGTTGGTCACAGAGAGAGACACACATGAAACATTGACAGTTTTTGACACACAGATGGTGGACAGATTTCTCTCCCGACTCGATATCAAAGCACCACCTCTACAAGCACTGATATTGCAGATTTCTCCATCCCCTCTCCAATCTCACAAACCATAGGGGTGAGCAAACCCGATACTGGAACTTTACATCAGCGGAGAGACATACCAGATGTAACCAGGCAGTAATTCAGTACAGCACAACCGGACTGGACGGACGTAGATTTTAAGCATGTCTTCTTCTTCTTTGTTCGTCTAATTTTTTTTTAAATTTTTTTTTACGTAACTACGTTGTACCTGTTTTCAGCAAAGGTGCGCTTTTTCAGCCGACATATGCGACATGGTCCTGGCATTCGTTGACAGGGTTAGGCTTCCTGGACATCTTCTTAGGACATTCCACTCTCTCGGGATGGTGACTTCATCTTCGCCTTTCCATCTATACCCTCCTATCCCCCTCCCCTCATGCCCGTCCAGAATAGCCGCGTGCATGCCCGTTTTTCCTCAAGGCATGGGGCAGAAACTGAGTATTCCCCGCTATCTAAGGAGGCTTCGATAAATGTATAACTGTCACATGATGCTCTGGTATTGTGTTCAACGGATGAATTGTTACGTACTACACATGGTTACTTAGCCTCTCTACCGTATATTAATGATCATCTTCATCACAGAAACCATAATGCCGCAGTCCGCGTATTTGGCAGTGGAAATGTGGCTTCTAATGTCTACCGAGTGGGATTAATATTAAATGACAATTAAGTTCACATTTCAAATGAACGAGAAACCCACTGATTGATAATTCGGTTCAAATTTCCACGACATGTCATCTGTTAAGAGAAATATCTGTGCAATGAGACCAAGCCCTGCTTCACTGTTAAATCTGACGGCGCCGTTGTGTTTCACGGAGTGCATGCCCAAAACCTCCCTCATTTTCCAAGGAACAACCTTGTTCGGCATGGTTATCCAGGTGTAGTAGTGCTTTGCTTGCAACACGCCGAAATTTGTGTAAATCAACGCAGGAGACACAACCTAGACCCGATCTTGGAAATAACAGCAGAGAACGCTATACGAGCTGTTGGCACTGTGCTGAGGGATCGAATTATCGAACGAACGAACGAACGAACGAACAAACTTTATTTTCAAAGGGTTAAGAATTGGGCACGCAGGCCCGTCTAACATTCTGCCCTTCTATCACTATCATTGTGCAGAGGTAATTAAACTCCCAAATAATATTATCATTATCATGTGCCATGCTGATACGCGTGGGGGAAGAGGGAGAGGGTAATGTTTCGTCATCTCACACGATCACCAGAGTTGTGGATCAGCTCAGTGTTGTTGTCTCGAACAAGCTACGTGGCCAAGCCATCCAAGTATTTATTTCTCTGCATTTCCATTGCTCTGTTCCCATCAATCTTACCAGTTGTCACCAAGTTTTTCTAGTTTCTTTCTTCTTATAACGTGCCCAAATAATCTTGACTGTCTACGTCGAATTTTTCTAACCGGTTTTCATTTGTTTCTTGTAGGGCTTGCTCATTGGTTTTTCTGTCTGTCCATGGTAGTCTTTGCATTTTCCTCAGAAACCACATTTTCACTGCCATTAGATGTTTTTTTTTTTCCAGCCTATCTGCTCATTGTATACTTTTCACATCTATACAAAAGTCCAGGTTCTATTTAGCACTTTAACACCCTTTTTATTTTATAGGCAACACAACGACACTAACTTTATCCTGCCTTTGACTTTACTTGTCACATTCCATCTATGACCATTTCATATTGTTATGGAGTATTCAGAGCGATTAACATGATAATGAGTGCATGTGTACATTCAACACCCATTATTGTATTTATGTATAATTTTTCATCACTCTGCAAGGACAAGATCATTGATAATTTTGCAACTTTCTAAGAGGACTTCTTTTGTCAAAATGCATTTGCGCGCGCGGTCTGACGTCATCACAGCACGATGTGGAGGTGTATGTATCATGTGCGTGTGTATATGTATATATAATCTGGCAGTAGTTATCATTCCTTGAGTTAGACATCGGCCGTGGTAATTCCCCTTGGCGTCAGGGTTACCAAGAGTTGTGTGAGTGTGTAGGTAGGTCACACTTTGTAAAAGGAACAAAATCGTTTTTCCTTTTTGTTTATATTAAATGATAAATTGACACACAAACATTAATATCTCATCTTAGAATAGGCCCACTGACTTGAATAAAGTACCGATGGATTTGTTTTGTTTGTTTCTTTTTCAAGAGGCATCCAACTTTTCAGGTTATATAATTAAAAAGTAATTTAGAAAATGTTACTGAAGTGGCTAATTTTTAATGTCTGTGGGGTGTTTCAAAATATTGCCGCTCCAAGTTTTGTAATTACCCTCTGTGAACTCATGCAACATAAAAGGGAAAATACAAAACTTGAGACGGGAATATTTTCAACACAAAAAAACCCAGTCATTAAAATTACATCATGTACCACGAAACAAAACAAATAATACGATGGCCCCAGAATGGCGATATATCGTCCTTCTGTCCAAATGGGAGTTCACATTTAGCGATATAATATCTTTCGTCACTGAATGAGTTATGTTCTTATTGTCAACAGGCGTTAACCACATACTCATTGAGAATATACAAAACATCAGTGTGGTACTTACCGCAGACGCTGTGGTAACCAGGGACAGTAAAACAGCAAGAAGCAGAAGTAGAATTTGACTGAAAATAAAGTGGGAACAGATTAGTTCACGTGATATCAAATTAACATATCATGTCACGTGGTAATGTTGCAATAGTACATAAACGATTTCACAGATAATAAAGGGCTCTTCTACAAGTAGAAGAAAGAAGTAGATATTAGAGACGTATTCAGTCAGGAAGATGGATTCAGATAAGAAACTCTTATATTTATGTTTTCATGTAGTGCTTTCCAGGTAGTTGTGTCGGTGTGTGTTTGCTTTTTCTGTTGTTTTTTTAAAAATTTTACCTGTGATCGCATTTCTGGATAAAGCTTACCGTCTACTTTTTTTTTTTTTTTTTGACGATTCAGTCATCAGATATTAGAGAACACACTAGTTAAAAGTTAGTTGCATATCCGTTTACAGGACGTCGCCGTCACTCCCAGCACCAACTTTAATTTTGCTGTTTGTGATCTCTTGGCAAGTCTACGAGAGAATACACTAGACAACATGAATATGGAAAGCTGTAATTACCTTAAGGGTATTCACACTTTACGCCTACAAGTCACGACGACGGCGCATTATGGTAGGAATAAGACTCGTGGCCAACTCAAACATGCATCGGCGCACACTTGTTCCTACAGCGAGGCTCTGTCGTGATGTGGGTTCGAGTGCTGGTATGGTAACTACAGCTTTCAATTGCTGTGTTCCCAATGTGTTCTCTATTCACTACTTCTTTCTTCTACTTCTACTTCTATGAGCGGTAATTTATATATGTGAAATAGTGTGTGTGTGTGTGTGTGTGTGTGTGCTGTTTTACGTCTTTCAAGGGTTTCACACCAATTTGATATTTCTGATGGAAAAGTAGTTGAGTGGCGTGATTTTGAGATTATATTGTGTAACATTATGTGAGTCAGCTTCCGTGGTGAAGTACTTACAGACACAGTTAGTAATCCCGCATACCGCGTTCGAAACACAGCTGCGGGAGATTTGGCATTTGACCGCCCTGCGTTGGTTTTTTTTTTTAATGGGTGCCGGTCGTTCAGAAAGCAATGGCAAACTACTGAACGTAAACTGTCCAATAGATCACAAATAGCCAAAAAGACTGGGGTTGACTGCGACATCCTGTAAAGGATATGTGTCAGAGTCTCACATGGAGTCGGTAGGAACATAAAGATAGAAGGGAATTAGAGAAGGGACATAACCCCAATACAAAGGAACTAAAGAGACCCACTCGACTGCTCGAACAATCTAGAGCCTTCGAGAAGGATAGGTCAGTTCGCCTACAGCTCCGTGGACACAGGTGGAACCCGCTGACCGCGTGCCAGGACCTGTTCCACGAGAAGCTCGAGGAGAGTTACAGCCCGTGTCCGAGACACGTTAGAGGGCAGACGCCGACTGGACATCGAAGAAGCAACAGGCTTAACTTAAGGGGGACTTGATAGATTGAACCCAAGTGTATTTAGGGGTGTTACTTATAAGATAGATGATAGAGTTTGTTGTAATGATTATGTATGATTGCTTTGTTATGAACTCCTGTGATATGCTACTCCAGTGTAACTGGCTGCGAAAACCATTCTTCGCCAGCTTACTGTAAATAAATTATATCAGATAGTATCAGAACGGAGTTTGTTGCCTGTATGAACCCGAGTTTCATTTCCCTAGGTCTCTAGGACGTTTTGGGGGCCAAGCTGGCGAAGAATGGTTTTCGCAGCCAGTTACACTGGAGTAGCATATCACAGGAGTTCATAACAAAGCAATCATACATAATCATTACAACAAACTCTATCATCTATCTTATAAGTAACACCCCTAAATACACTTGGGTTCAATCTATCAAGTCCTCCTTAAGTTAAGCCCTGTTGCTTCTTCGATGTCCAGTCGGCGTCTGCCCTCTAACGTGTCTCGGACACGGGCTATAACTCTCCTCGAGCTTCTCGTGGAACAGGTCCTGGCACGCGGTCAGCGGGTTCCACCTGTGTCCACGGAGCTGTAGGCGAACTGACCTATCCTTCTCGAAGGCTCTAGATTGTTCGAGCAGTCGAGTGGGTCTCTTTAGTTCCCTTGTATTGGGGTTATGTCCCTTCTCTAATTCCCTTCTATCTGTATGTTCCTACCGACTCCATGTGATACTCTGACAATATGTTAGCTTGAGAATATCATGTGGTGTTTATAGCATTCTACCTATTCTTCCTCGCGTCCATTCTTACCTCTACGTTAATGTTTTTAGCCAACGTGGCAGTTAACTTCGGATTTATAACATTTACAGACTTTTATTGACAGTGTATCCTCTGATTAAATGCCATAGGATGATTAATCGTCTTAAGCAATTTCCCGTACCTTCATAGGCTTATATATATCGCCAAAATGTTGTCGTTGCGTTATAACACAACATGTCGACTACCATAGTAACAATTTATAAGTCATAACTGTGACACATCCCTACTTCTTATTTTCCGTCATCAATTCTTGTGTGGTCCAAATCTAATTTTTGTTTGGCACTGAATCTTTTAATGTATTTCTTATTAATGTCACGAAATCTGAAAACTCACGCTGTACCAAAGAATATAATTGCATACCATTTATAACTTGTATAACCACAACACTTTGCAGATTCGTTACTTCTCCAATACCAGTTAGGGATTAGCTCTGTACAGTTTGCCGTGGTTGTCACTTTACACGTTCATACCCTAATTGCCATTTTAAATATTCATTACAAATTGTCACTTTTATTGCCTAGTTTTTATTGTAATGTTTCTGGTTTAGTTATCACTTGAAATGTTTATGCCCTAATTTTCGCTTGAAATATTTATGCCCTTGTTATCACTTGAAATGTGTATGCTCTATTTATCACTTGAAATGTGTTTGCCATGGTTATCACTTGAAAATGTTTATGACTTAATTATCATTTGAAATGTGTGTCCCATTTGAAAATGTTTATGCCCTAGTTTTAGCTTGAAATTTGTATGCCCTAGTTATCACTTGAAATGTTTATGCCGTAGTAATCACTTGAAAATGTTTGTACCACAGTTATCATTTGAAAACTTGTATTCCCTAATTATCAGTTGAAATGTTTATGTCCTAGTTATCACTTAAAAATGTCTATTTTTCCCTAACTTATCACTTGAAATGTTTATGCCCTAGTTGGCAGTTGAAATGTTTATGCCCAACTTATCACTTGAAATGTTTATGCCCTAGTTGTCACTTGAAATGTTTATGACCTAGTTACCACTTGGCATTTTTATGTTCTAATTGTCACTTGAAGTTATCACTTAAAATGTTTATGTCCTAGTTATCACTTGAAAATATTTATGCCAAAATTATCACTTGCACAATGTGTATATCCTAGTTATCACTTGAAATGTTTATGCCCTAGTTGTCACTTGAAATGTTTATGCCCTAGTTATCACTTGAAATTTTTCTGGCCTAGTTATCACTTGGAATGTCTATGTCCTAGTTATCACTTGAAAATGTGTATGCCCTAGTTATCACTTGAAATGTTTCTGTCCTAGTTATTAC
The DNA here is from genome assembly GCA_014155875.1 of Cepaea nemoralis. Lineage (NCBI taxonomy): Eukaryota > Metazoa > Mollusca > Gastropoda > Stylommatophora > Helicidae > Cepaea > Cepaea nemoralis. The sequence continues at coordinate 34,730 of JACEFZ010015662.1, read as the reverse complement.
TTTTAATGTCTATGTCCTAGTTATCACTTGAAATGTTTATGTCCTAGTTATCACTTAAAATGTTTATGTTTTAATTGTCACTTGAAATGTTTATGTCCTGGTTATCACATGAAATGTTTATGTCCTGGTTATCACATGAAATGTTTATGCCCTAATTGTCACTTTAAAGGTGTATCTCCTAGTTGTCACTTCAAAGGTTTTACCATTGTTATCACTTTAAATGTGTACACCTTAGTTGTCATTTCAAATGGTTATGTCCTTCTTGTCATTTAAAATATTGATGTCCTCCCTGCCCCTTTAAATAGCTATGCTTTTGTCGTCACTATAAATGCTTCTGTCCTATCTATCAGGCCCTAGTTTTAATTTTAATTTTAAATGTGTATGCCTTATTGTCATTTTAAATGTGTCTGCCCCAGTTGTCACTTTAAAAGGGTATGCCCTAATTGTCAGTTTAACTGTGCACTAAATGTGCAAGTACTTGCTGCCATTGTAAATGTCCTAGTTTTACTTTAAAAGATTGTGCCGTAATTATTATCTCAACTATCTTAGGTTTAAATTCAAATATGTGTGCCCTAGTAATCATTTTAAATGTGTATGCCTTAGATGTCACTTTAAATGTCAATGTCTTCGTTGTCACGTTACATGTGAATGTCCTAGCTGTCACGTTACATGTGTATGTCCTAGTTGTCACGTTACATGTGTATGTCCTAGTTGTCACGTTACATGTCTATGCCCTAGTTGTCACTTTAAATGTGTATGTCCTAGTTGTCACGTTACATGTGTATGCTCTAGTTGTCACGTTACATGTGAATGTCCTGATTGTCACGTTACATATGTATGCTCTAGTTGTCACGTTAAATGTGTATATCCTAGTTGTCACGTTACATGTGTATGTCCTAGTTGTCACGTTACATGTGTATGTCCTAGTTGTCACGTTACATGTATATGCCCTGGTTGTCACTTTAAATGTGTATGTCCTAGTTGTCACGTTACATGTGTATGCTCTAGTTATCACGTTACATGTGAATGTCCTGATTGTCACGTTACATATGTATGCTCTAGTTGTCACGTTACATTGTATGCCCTAGTTGTCACGTTACACGTGTATGTCCTAGTTGTCACGTTACATGTGTATGCTATAGTTGTCACGTTACATGTGTATGCTCTAGTTGTCACGTTACATGTGTATGTCTTAGTTGTCACGTTACATGTGTATGTCTTAGTTGTCATGTTACATGTGTATGTCTTAGTTGTCACGTTACATGTGTATGTCTTAGTTATGCTCTAGTTGTTACGTTGCATGTGGATGTCCTAGTTGTCACGTTACATGTGTATGTCCTAGTTGTCACGTTACATTTGTATGCTCTAGTTGTCACGTTATATGTGTGTGACCTAGTTGTCACGTTACACATGAATGCCCTAGTTGTCATGTTAATGTGTATGTCCTAGTTGTCACGTTATATGTGTATGCTCTAGTTGTCACGTTACATGTGTATTTCCTAGTTGTCACGTTACATGTGTATTACCTAGTTGTCACGTTACATGTATATATCTTAGTTGTCATTTTATATATATATATGCTCAACTTGTCTCGTTATATGTGACTGCTTTAGTTGTCACTTTAAGTTTATATGTTCCACTTGTCACGTTACATGTGTATGCCCTAGTTGTCACGTTACATGTGTATGCCCTAGTTGTCACGTTATATGTGTATGCCCTAGTTGTCACGCTACATGTGTATGCCCTGGTTGCCACGTTATATGTGCATGCCCTAGTTGTCACGTTACATGTGTATACCCTAGTTGTCACGTTATGTGTGTATACTCTAATTGTCACGTAACATTTGTATGCTCTAGTTGTCACGTTGCATGTGTATGCCCTAGTTGTCACGTTATATGTGTATGCCCTAGTTGTTACGTTATATGTGAATGCCCTAGTTGTCACGTTACATGTGTATGACCTAGTTGTCACGGTAGATGTGTATGCCCTAGTTGTCACGTTATATATGTATGACCTAGTTGTCACGTTACATGTGTATGCTTTAGTTGTAACGCTACATGTGTATGTCCTAGTTATCACGTCACATGTGTATGACCTAGTTGTCACGTTACATGTGTATGTCTTAGTTGTCACGTTACATGTGTATGCTCAAGTTGTCACGTTACTTGTGAATGTCCTAGTTGTCACGTTATATGTGTATGACATAGGTGCCACGTTACATTCTATGTCTTGGTTGTCACGTTCCACGTGTGTGTCCTAGTTGTCACGTTACATGTATATGCTCTAGTTGCCACGTTGCTTGTGTATGATCTAGTTGTCACGCTATACATGGATGCCCTAGTTGTCACGTTACATGTGTATGTCCTTGTTGCCACGTTAGATGTGTATGATCTAGTTGTCACGCTATACATGGATGCCCTAGTTGTCACGTTCCACGTGGATGTCCTAGTTGTCACGTTACATGTGTATGCTCTAGTTGTCACGTTGCTTGTGTATGATCTAGTTGTCACGTTATACACGGATGCGCTAGTTGTCACGTTACATTGTATGTCCTTGTTGTCACGTTAGATGTGTATGATCTAGTTGTCACGCTACATGTGTATTCCCTAGTTGTCACGTTACATGTGTATTCCCTAGTTGCCACGTTACATGTATATATCTTAGTTGTTTTTTTATATCTATATGCTCAACTTGTCTCGTTATATGTGTATGCTATAGTTGACACTTTAAGTGTATATGCTCCACTTGTCACGTTACACGTGTATGCTCTAGTTGTCACGTTACATGGGTATGCCCTAGTTGTCACGTTACATGGGTATGCCCTAGTTGTCACGTTATATGGGTATGAACTAATTGTCACGTTACATGGGTATGTCCTACTTGTCACTTTACATGTGTATGCCATAGTTGTCACGTTACATATGTATGCCATAGTTGTCACGTTACATGTGTATGTCTTAGTTGTCACGTTACATGTGCATGACCTAGTTGTCACGTTAGGTGTATATGACCTAGTTGTCACATTACATGTGTATGCCATAGTTGTCCCGCCACATGTGTATGCTCTAGTTGTCACGTTACATGCGTATGACCTACTTGTCACGTTACATGTGTATGCCTTAGTTGTCACGTTACATGTGTATGCTCTAACTGTCACGTTATGTGTGTATGCTCTAATTGTCACGTTACATGTGTATGCTCTAATTGTCACGTTATATGTGTATGCCCTAGTTGTCACGTTAGATGTGTATGCCATAATTGTCACGTTACATGTGTATGTCTTAGTTGTAACTTTAAATATGTATGCTCCACTTGTTACGTTACATGTGTATGTCTTAGTTGTCACTTTAAATGTGCACTAAATGTGCACGCCACATCTGCCATTGTAAATGCCCTAGTTTTACTTTTAAATGTTTCTGTCCCAGTTGTTACCTCATAATTCTAAAGTTTTATTTCGAATGGGTATGATGTTACTGCAAATGTTTAGAACACAGCAATTATTTTAATATGCTATAGTTATTACTTTAAATGCCACTGCTCTGAATTTAAATGTTTATGCTCTAATTGTCATTTTAATTGTCACTGTAAATGTTTCCGCTCTCGTTGCGACTCTAAATGTTTACGTTATAGTTGTCACTTTAAACGTTTATTTTCTAGTTGTCACTTTGCATGTTTATGCCCTGGTTGTCACTTTAAAAGTTTACTCTCCTGTTGTCAATTTCATTGTTTATGCCCTCGTTGTCACGTTAAATTGTTATGTCCTAGTTGTCACTTTAAATACTTCTGGCTCAGTTATAACTTCCATAGCTGTCAATTTATGGCGCAAACAAAATGGGCTGATGGAGACCGTAAATCCTGGAAGGAAATCCATCTAAGTGAAGGGCACACGGAATGCTAAACCACCATTGCCTTGTGGATGTTCTTGTTAGAACAAAGGCTAGGGCAACATAGCCCGACAGAAAGTGTTGGGCAAGCAGATCTAACAAGCCCGGGAAGGCAATCTGCCTATGGGAGTGGGGAATCTAGAAGAAAAGGGAACGTCAACCGTCGAGGTCGGAAGATATTGGCCCAAGTGGCACTTGACTAGACAGCGAACATCTACGAACAACAATAGATTCTATGCACCATTAATAGCAACAGCTGACGCAGAAGAAGTTTATTTAAATGTTGTGTAATAGTTGTCCATTTAAACGCGTATATCCTAGTTGTCATTTTAAATGTGCATTCCTTAGTTTTCACTTTAAACGTGTATTCCCTAGTTATAACTTATGACTCTACACTGCTATATGATTGTGACACCTGGACTGTTTAACAGCGACATGCTAGGAAATTAAACCACTTCCACACAGTTTGCCTTAGGAAGTTATTGAAGATTAATTGGCAAGACAAGATCCCAGACACTGAAGTACTTGAAAGAGCGTCCATGTCCAGTATTCACATTATATTTATGAACAATCAGATTCGCTGGGCTGGTCACTTAACTCGCATGCCAGATCACAGGCTCCCTAAACGGATTTTTTTTTTTTTACGGCGAACTGCGTTATGGTAAACGCTCCCAAGGCGGCCAGAGGAAACGCCTTAAAGACACTGAAAATCTAACTGAAAGCTTTTGGAATTCATCGTGACACCTGGGAGACTGCTGCAAAAGACCAAATTCGTGGCGTAAATCATTACGCAAAGGTGCAGTCACTTGTGAAACAACCAGGACTGCAAGAGCTGTGAAGAAAAGGCTGGAGAGAAAAACCACTTCAGGAGATCCTCCTCCTGGAACGTCAAGCATTCTTTGCCCACTTTGTCAAAGAACATTTTGAGACAAAATAGGCCTTATCAGCCATCTTAGAACCCACGGCTCCATACCTTCGACCCCACTGAATGAAATGAATGGTCATCATCATTCTTGATTGACAAACAACAACACTTATGTCTCTTCCCTAGCTGTCACTTTACTTTTTGTTTTGTTTTGTTTTTTGTGTCACTTTAAATGTTTATGTCCCAAATGTCACTTTAAATGTTGCTTGCTCAATTGTCACTTTAAAATGTGTATGCCTTATTTGAGCGTAAAAGTATGTATGTCCTCTTTGATTCTTCAGTCCCAAATAACTGTCACTTTAACGCTTTCTGTCTCAAATTGTAATTTTATTAAACTAACCACCTTGGACAGACGTAATTAAAGTATGTATTATGTCAGTCTACTATAATTGCTGGACATTGTAGTACTGGGGAACAAATAAGGATTATCTTTGAATACCAAGAAAATAGAAGCAATGATTACATTGAAGGAAAAGATGACACAACAGTGTGATATGACAAGTGAGGAAATAAATGTAAAAACCTAAGGGCAGCTACAACACCAGATGGAAGAAGATTCAGAGCAGAATAGGCCAAGCAGCACTTCAGAAAATGGACAGTATCTTATACAGTAAGTAACTATCATTAAATATCTGAAAGATAGCATTGAACTGTTATATAAAACTTGTTTCCGTGTATGACAGTAAATCGTGGAAAGTGTACGAACAAATTAGAAAGAGCTTGGAATCAAATGAGGTGTTGTGCCTGAGACGCATGTTACTAATAACTTGTATTGTCAGAGAAAGTAGGAACGATTTGCTTGGGATGGAAGAAAGAAAGTAGAACATTATACAATAATAAAAACAGTTGTCTTTTTTTTTTTTTTTTTGGTCATATAGTGGGAAGGGACGCATTGGGCCAAGAGAAACGATGCAGGATGGGCTAGGACAACGCCATAGAGAAATATTAGCAGAAGAGATGATGAATACCAGCTCACGAGATCTGTGGAGATGCATCAACGCCGACGCCAGCTAGCCGGGCACAAGATAATGATGATGACTATGTGATGTCACGTTGATAAATATATCAAATGATGTAACGTTGCATCATCTTATACATTAAGATATAACATAGTTCAATATACCATGCAAACTGTAGCTGATGAATGTATCGTGTTAGGTCAGTGGTTCTCAACCAGTGGGGGGGGGGGGGGGGGGGGTTAAGGGTTTTCCGGGGGGGGGGGGGGGGTTAAGATATTTCAAGATCGCGTTAATACAAGAACTGATTACTTACGGTTCTGTACGTCTCACCCTTCTAAAATTCATGTTATAAAGTAATTAGACCCACAAATCACGTTTTATGTGGACGTCTAGACTTGTTTTAGTATGTGCTATTAAATTTAGCTTCCATTATTACGTATACTGTGTAGGGGTGGGTCGGGATTTTTAGGTAGGAAATACGAAAAAAGGGGGGGGGGGGATGACGTTTTGAAAATATGGAGAAGGGGGGCACGAGCCAAAACAGGCTAAGAACCACTATGTTAGCTGATACTGAACTATATCTCAAAGGATACATTATAGACAATATCTCATATGACACAATACTGAAAATATATCCAATGACATATTGTCAAAACATGTATCAAATTATGTCATAATTAGAACATATCTCTAGAAACGCAGTTGTGTGTGTGTGTGTGTGTGTGTGTGTGTGTGTGTGTGTGTGTGTGTGTGTGTGTGTGTGTGTGTGTGTGTGTGTGTGTGTGTGTGTGTGTGTGTGTGTGTGTGTGTGTGTGTGTGTGTGTGTGTGTGTTTCAGTTCCTTAAGTCTGCAAGATTCTTTGCTGAGAGCACACCACCGTCTTCCATCATTTACTGTCATTCTAGTTGGCAGTGGCGGCCATCTTGATTTCTTCATCTACATTGTGACTCCATCTTGCATCTGGTCGCCATTTTCGTCTTTCATCTTTCATTGGCAAATAGTATGTCTATTTTCTCTCCTTTTTTGATGGCATGAGATGGAATTGTTCCAGACATAGTAATCACTGTGATTTCATGCTGTTTGTAGTATGCAACTATCTGCAGCTGTAGCGACTCGCCATTGGCTATACTCACCACTTCTTCATTTGCTTTACAATAAAGTTATGCTTAATCTGATCGTAAACCAGATAATATATTTACACAATTACTGAAAGTTTATGAAACACCTAATACAAGTTCGTTAATTTATCTCAACATGGCCTAAATGTTTTTTCTACAGATGTTTACAGCACCTGACATAAACATAACGATCTTTCAAGAGATGTGTGAAGTTTCGAGTCTAGTGTTTCACATACACATAACTATGTTTGATAACGTTACACCAGCAACCAGGCAAACCATCCCAGCTAAACGCCTGCAACCAGGCCAACAATCCCAGATAAATACAAACAACCAGGCAACCCATCCCAGCTAAACACCAGCAAACAGGCAAACCATCCCAGCTAAACACCAGCAAACAGTCAAACCATCCCAGCTAAACACAAGCAAAATGGTGCATTTCTTTTCTTTTTTTTTTGGAATACAACATGTAATTTCCGCACGTACTTACATTAGTACCATGTTTTTGAGTTTAGATAACATTATAACAGTACTTCCAATAACTCACACAACTTGCGTCGGTACTTTCATGGTAGACTCTAAAATCTAGTTTTTGCCATGTAGACACACAGGATTCACTTGTCAGCAAATTTGCTGTATCAACTACACCACTCCCCTGCTGCATTCCAAAGAAGTTTATTAATAGCTTTAAGGCATCATGAATCACCAGAACACTGCAGATAAAGCAATTATAAACTAACGGTTTTCTACTCACTTTTCAAACAGCAACATTCTAAAATACTCACCTAGAGACCATTCTGTGTAACTGTCTACTTTTGTTTCGATTATCACAATTACAATTATTTGAAAACTGAAGGCTAGTATCAGCCGAGGTACCAGCTATCCTGGCACCCTGATTACACAGCTTCATAAGGCCTCAGGAATCTTCTTGTCCCTGCCTTCAAATCGGCACCAGAGGCAGGCCGTTGTCCAGAACGACCCTGGCTGAAACTAGGCCAGCCGTTAACAGCTTTAAATCGAACCTATATTGAACTAAACATTGAGTGATTTTATTTTTATTATCCAAACTAAAACACGAGCTACACAGAAACTGAAGGAATTTCTTTCTGCAAATAGCTCGGTTCTGTCTGTCGCCGTCACGGCGGATTAATTCAGCTTCTGAAGGAGGTGAAGAAGCCAGAAGGCGGGGCTTAGTTGCGTGCACGGATCTCGCGTGCCTGTGTGAGCAGAAGGAGCATCCTTGTTCAGTGGCTATGAATGAGAGCAACTTAACGCAAATTACAGGAAATGTGTGCTTGATGTGCCCCCTTACTTATCTATTTTAGACATGGGAAAGAGCAGTTGCATCTGTAACCAATTTTGATTGCACTTCATCTGATATTTAGAAGAAGAACAATGACTACATTCTACAATGTGGAAATGCTCGGTGTGAAATTTACATAAAACTTTTAACTCCACCCATTATTCTTCCACCCCTTGCGCCCTCCTAAAGTGAATCATTATGCCCCCGGGTTATGGGAAAGTAGTTCGTTGGAACTTATGTTTGTGTCATTATTGTTTCTAGCATATCTTTTCTCTCTGTATGTACAACTTTTGAAGACTCTTTCTACGTTTATAAACAATAACAGCAAAATGAGAGAGTGAAATAAGATTCATAAAAGTTTTCCTGAGTTCCTGGGGTAGGAATCCATAAGGCTCATCTTGACTGACAGTAGCCGTATGTGATACATGCAGCACGTGCTTTAAGTGGGCGGAACAATGAATGCGCGAATTAAATTAGTTCGTTTTTAGTTTCAATCCAGAAGAGAGAAACGTTTATTTTTAAATAATATTTTCCCAGGCAAGCTTTTTCCTCGTAAAATAAAATATATTTCCAGCAAAAAATCCCAGATATAAATATTCCGAATTTTAACTCTCATATTACATGCTAGAAAAGTAGTTCGCAGCAGACGTGATATGCACATGTCTGCATTTTATTAGTATTGAGAGGTTACCCTCTGCGCTCACAGTTAAGATGGTGGAATAAGAAAAGACAATTTTCTTGATGCGTGAAGAGTGAACATTGTAAGACGGCCGGGACGAAAGTTCTAAAAAGACAGAAAATGCACTGATACTGAATGTCTGTATTTCACTGCAATTTTCAGTATTTTGTTGCGGAGTTTGGTCAGTTTGCGATTGCTATCCACTAGGGCCTTATAAGTTATATTATGAAGGACCTGAAAGAATTACCCTGTATTTGTGGCTTTGTTTTAACGTTGTTTGTTCTAGGACTTGCTGGCACAACCCAAGCAGCGGTAAGTACTCATATTTAAGTCCTTCATTATTTGTTTTCTGCACTTTCCACAGTAACTTTATTGCATATGAATGTGAAACACCTTTTTTCTTTAAAACCTCCAATGTCATGTTTTGCAGATGACATTAATATAAGCCTCTTTTCTAGTGTTAAATTGTTACCCGGCTCAAAGATTTGTCTTCGTAGAACATAGCTAGCAACTTCAGCCATCAAAGTAGGCCGTAATTAACAATGCTCTGTTAAAAACATGATGCGCCGCTGCACAGAAACACGCTCGTACCGCTATTCGGGCAACTGCAGCAACAACTGTTTACGTCGTCGGGAGAAATCCTTGTGTTATTCCAAGCAACTAGTTTAGACTGCAGAAGACAAGGCTAAGTTAGTAACATGTCGTTTACAGGACGTTGCAGTCAACCCCAGAACTCATAAACTGTTAGTGGTTTGCTAGACAATTTTACGTTCAGTAGTTTGTCAGTGCATTCTTAACGGCCGACGCTCATACAATCAAAATTAGCGCAAAGATAACTACTCTCACATCGCCTGGGCTGAAGTCAAACCCTCGAGCCAGGATGTCGGCAAATTATGAAAATTGCGTTCACTAACCCATGAGCCACACACCGATGATACAGAAATGGCTGGAAAATTCTTTATTTTTTAATCGAGCTCTTTAATTTTTTAGTTTGTTTGTGTGGTTTTTTTCCCGCTCTTTTATTTCTTGTATCCTATCTGTACATAGCAAAACAAAATATTCTTGGCATCTGTAAAGAAGGTAGCTTGCCATTACTTTCCTTCTTATCAGTGACCATACTGGTCAATGACCGTGGCCATTGTCTCCCCAAAAAAGAGATCCTCTGCCTACCGTTGTGAAGCTGGAGACCATAACCTACAACTATCTGTCGGCTGCTCTTCACCTTCATCCACCACCTGCACGCATGGCTTCACGTAACCCTGATCGGGGGGGGGGGGGCTAAACGGGTACTCCACCTTGCCCAAGGGTGTCCCGTAGGCTAGCGGAGGGAAGGAGGCACCTTACCTCTCCTTTGATAGGGGATACCCCTACCCCGCCACCCATAGAATAACCAATGAACAAGTCCTTCAAAAAACAAATGAAGATCGTAAACTGATTAGAGACATTAGACGTAGACAGTCACAATATTTTGGGCATGTTATGAGAAGAAATGAATTGGAGAACTTGGTGACGACTGGCAAGATCGAAGGGAAGAGACTAAGGGGAAGACCTAGAAGTAAATACCTGGATGTCCTGGCGAAGTGGCATGGTCGAAACAGAAACAAGGAGCTGATCCACGACTCTGGTGATCGAGTTAGATGGCAAAACATAACCGCCCATGCTTACCGGCATGGCACATGATTGATTGATTGATTGATCTTTACACGTGCTTTCTTTGTAATGCTTTGTTTCGGGACTGAAACATGTTTACTAAATCTTGATTTCATTTGTTTTCACAATTGCTAGCTTTCATTTGGTTATGGTCTGTTAATTTTAATGTTAGTGCTTTTTTTTTATTTCTGACATTTTTAACGCTTTTCCTTTTTGTTTGTCTTTCCGTATGTATGTTTCTATGTGTGTATCCCTGTGTCAGTTAGTCATGTATGTCTGTCTTTCTGTCTGTTTGTCTGTCTGGTTTCCCTCTTCTCCGACTGACTGTCTGTCTTCCCGCCCGTGTGCCTGCAGCCTGCTGTCTGACTATATATCTATCTCTCCATCCGCATGCCTGCTTTCCTTTCTCTCTGTCTGTCTGCTTGTCTGTCTCTCTATCTGTCAACCTTCCCTCACCCCGCCTGCCTGAACGCCTGCTCTGTCTGTCTGTCTGTCTGTATGTCTGTCTGTCTGTCGGTCGGTCGGTCGGTCGGTCTGTCTGTCTGTCTGTCTGTCTGTCTGTCTTCTCTATCCGTCTATCTGCATGTCTCTCATTCTGTCCATCCGCTTGTCTGTGTGTAGGTATGCCTCTCGGTTTGCCTGCACACATCTGTGTCCGTCTACACATTCTATACGCCCATCTGTGTATGTGTGTATAAGCGTTCCTGTGCGTGTATGTGCATAGATGTCCGCTTGTCTGTATACACCAATTCCTACCTACCTGCCTGCCTGTCTGTCTCTCTATGTATTCGTACCTGTCTGTCTCTCTGTGTATTCCTACTCCCACAAGGCCGCAACCACGTCTGCCTTGTCATGTATCAATACTCCACCAAGTTCTGAAGAGCCAGTCAATCTGTCCGCCTGTTCATTTCCCAGCACACCGGCATGCCCCGGAGAAAAGATCCAGGCGATGCTTGTCATCTGTGACCTCCGGAGCGAAGCAAGCCACTCCGCACGAAGCCTGCCCGTCCTCACCCTCGTCAGCACGCTTTCTGAGTCAGTTACAATCACGATGTGTGTGTGTGTCGTATTCTCCATCCAGCGGAGAGCCGCAGTGACTGCCTCCACCTCCATTCTTAAGCTGGATGTTGTGGTATCATATGCCAAGCTCTCCTGCACCAAACGTCGACCATTAGCTTTGGCTATGAACCCCCAGCCACTTCTCTCACCTCTTGACACCGAACCATCTGTGAAGATAATCACATCACTCGAGTGATCATTGTCCTGAATTAGTTGCTGGATTTCCACTTCCGTGGCCCCTGCTGGCCACTCCCTGCACTCCCGGCTCAATGTGATTATAACTCTGCACAAGTCTGACTGCTCCGCTGGCACTCTGACCCACTCCTCTCCTCGCCTAATGTTCTCCAAGGGGCACACCTGTCTGATCGTATCCTCCGCCTGAGCCATCCATGATTTCCCTCTTATCAGTCGCTGACCCTTAACTGCGACAAGCGCCTCATGCAGTGGGTGGTCTGTGTCTGCAGCACTCTGAGGTATACCTTCGTGGTACACCTCGGAGGAGCAAATGGTTTACCATGGTCTGGCAAGAATGAGACAGCGAGGAGTGACGAGGGGATCTGGCCGACGCTCAACGCTCAGAGGAAAGGCGAGACGGACATATAATCATATTGCTACTGGTACTATTGGTGTTGGAACTCTTCGCTGGCTGCTGAGGGTGGGGACGTAGCGCTTATGGGAATGCCCCGAAAGCTGTGATGTCGATTCCTAAATCAATCAATCAATCAATCAATCTATGTATTCCTACCTGTCTGTCTGTCTCTCTATGTGTTCCTACCAACCTGCTTGCCTGTCTCTCTCTCTCTCTCTCTCTCTCTATGTACTCCTACCTGCCTGTCTGTCTCTCTATGTACTCCTACCTGCCTGTCTGTCTCTCTATGTACTCCTACCTGCCTGCCTGTCTGTCTATGTATTCCTACCTTCCTGTCTGTCTGTCTATGTATTCCTACCTACCTGTCTGTCTGTCTATGTACTCCTACCTGCCTGTCTGTCTCTCTATGTACTCCTACCTGCCTGTCTGTCTCTCTATGTACTCCTACCTGCCTGCCTGTCTCTCTATGTACTCCTACCTGCCTGCCTGTCTGTCTATGTATTCCTACCTGCCTGTCTGTCTCTCTATGTATTCCTACCTACCTGTCTGTCTGTCTATGTACTCCTACCTGCCTGTCTGTCTCTCTATGTACTCTTACCTGTCTGTCTGTCTGTCTATGTATTCCTACCTGCCTGCCTGTCTCTCTATGTATTCCTGCCTGCCTGTCTGTCTGTCTATGTATTACTACCTGCCTGTCTGTCTGTCTATGTATTACTACCTGCCTGTCTGTCTGTCTATGTACTCCTACCTGCCTGTCGGTCTCTCTATGTACTCCTACCTGCCTGTCTGTCTGTCTATGTACTCCTACATGCCTGTCTGTCTCTCTATGTACTCCTACCTGCCTGCCTGTCTCTCTATGTATTCCTGCCTGCCTGTCTGTCTCTCTATGTACTCCTACCTGCCTGCCTGTCTGTCTATGTATTCCTACCTTCCTGTCTGTCTCTCTATGTATTCCTACCTACCTGTCTGTCTGTCTATGTACTCCTACCTGCCTGTCTGTCTCTCTATGTACTCTTACCTGCCTGTCTGTCTGTCTATGTATTCCTACCTGCCTGCCTGTCTCTCTATGTATTCCTGCCTGCCTGTCTGTCTGTCTGTGTATTACTACCTGCCTGTCTGTCTGTCTGTCTATGTATTACTACCTGCCTGTCTGTCTGTCTATGTATTACTACCTGCCTGTCTGTCTATGTATTCCTGCCTGCCTGTCTGTCTGTCTATGTATTCCTGCCTGCCTGTCTGTCTGTCTATGTATTACTACCTGCCTGTCTGTCTATGTATTCCTACCTTCCTGTCTGTCTATGTATTACTACCTGTCTGTCTGTCTATGTATTACTACCTGCCTGTCTGTCTGTCTATGTATTACTACCTGCCTGTCTGTCTCTCTATGTATTACTACCTGCCTGTCTGTCTATGTATTCCTACCTTCCTGTCTGTCTATGTATTCCTACCTGCCTGTCTGTCTATCTATATATATTCCTACCTGCCTGTCTGTCTATCTATATATATTCCTACCTGCCTGTCTGTCTCTCTATGTATTCCTACCTGCCCGTCTTCTGTCTCTCTATGTATTTCTACCTGCCCGTCTCTCTCTCTCTCTCTCTCTCTCTCTCTCTCTCTCTCTCTCTCTCTCTCTCTCTCTCTCTCTACCTCTTTCTCTCTCCCTCTCTATATATTCCTACCTGCCCCTCTGTCTGTCTCTATATATTCCTACCTGCCCCTCTGTCTGTCTCTATATATTCCTATCTGCCTGCCTGTCTCTCTATATCTCTATCCGCGTATCTGTCTGTCTCTGTCTGTCGGTGTGTCTCATCGGTTTCCTGCATGCCTCTGAGTCCGTCTCTCTCTCTCTCTCTCTCTCTCTCTCTCTCTCTCTCTCTCTCTCTCTCTCTCTCTCTCTCTCCCCCTAAGTCCGTGTGTGTGAGTATATGCATGCCTGTGATTGTATTTGTATATAAGTCTGTTCGTCTTTATGCACGTATGCATATCTCTGTCAATCTGTCAGTCTCTCGTTGCTCCCATGCTGTTACTCATGACTGAGAAAAAAAGTATCTTGACAGTTGCGATCTCGACTTTCTGGAAACACAATATCTTGTGAGAGATTTAGAAGACAGATAGAAAGAAACCAAAGAGCCAGTTTTGTTTTCTTAACAAAGCACGAACCAAAATTCGTAGTCGGCGCCAGTTCTGTTTTCCTGCATCTACAACTCCCAGTTATGATAGCTGCATACTTGCCATACTTACCTTCCTGAAGGGTAAGATTGAAGGCAAGCTAGCAAGAGGTAGACAACGATACAAGTGGGAAGATACCATCAAGAGATGTACGAACAGCAATCTGACAGAATGTAGTCAGTGCACAGACAGTGTTCGATGTCCATTGGAGACAACTTTCATCGTGACAACGGCACCTGGTTGATGATGATACGTAACATGTGAAACCGTCCATAATTTAGTAAAACGTAATGCTTCTACAAACACCGGTTATGATAGCTGCAAACTTAACACGTGAAACATCTATAACCGAAGAAGCATCATTTTTTTTTTAAAGTTGCATATCCCTTACAGGACGTTGCAGTCAACACCAGCATTTTACTGCCGTTGTTGATGTCTTGGCAAGTTTTTACGTTCAGTAGGTTGCCATTGCTTTCTGAACGACCGGCTCCCATACCAGCACGTTAAAACCAGCGAGACACGGTCTGCTGCCAAGTCGGTAGCAGCTGTGTTTCGAACGCGGGTAAGAGGCATTATGAATCGCGTTTGCAATTGCATCGCCACGGAGACCAGCTATACAAGTGTATTGCAATTACTAACCCCGATTATGATAGCTGAATACTTAACATGAAAAACAGTTTATAACTGAAGAAACGGTACTTTTGCCTTAATTCACCCCAAACAAACGGAATCCCAAGGTATGACGTCACATCCAGGGGTTCCCTGTGTTGCGCCGTAGCTCGGTGCGCAATTTTATCGGTGTGCAACAGTTGCTCTCGGCGAAATCCCCCGCCCCAACTGTAACTGGCCAAATGAAATGCTTGTCAACTCTTGAGACCAGCAGTATACGAAAAGAATGATGATGATCTGTCTGTACGGGAGACGCGAGCCTTGCAGCCATGTGCGCCTTGTCTCAGCGGGAGGATGTCCTGCCGACATACATGGTGAATGTCGTTGTCGGCATCTCCCATCTGTCCTGACGCTCAGTCAGCGATAGCACCATGATGACATGATTATGAGAACAGTGTCTAGCAGAATGTCAGATGCCATGATGCTGCTGCAGAAAAGGCAACGCTACTCTGGCTTGTCGTGGACAGCTGCTGCTGCTGTTGCTGCCAGTTCCAGAAATCATGATGACACACACGCACGCACGCACTCACACACACACACACACACACACACACACACACAGAGAGAGAGAGAGAGAGAGAGAGAGAGAGAGAGAGAAAAACGGTTGCCAAAGGCAAAGCCCAAAGAAACACTGTGGGGCAATTGAAACGCACTGACACGAACTGTACCCGAACACAGAGGAGATCACCGTCAGTGCTAAATATAGCTGATGACCCTAAATATAGCTGGCGACGTTTGTTTTTTTTGGGATGAATTAAGGCAAAAGTACCGAAGAAACGTACTGCATCTCATCATCAAGTGCCATGTCGATAAGTAAGTAGGTCATGTTTCGCCATCTCATGCGATCACCAGAGTTGTGGATCAGATCAGCGTTTCACGTGGCCAAGCCATCCATGTATTTACTTGTCTGTTTCCCCCTTGTTCTCTTCCCCCACAATCTTGCCAGTTGTCACCAAGTTCTCCAAATTATTTATTTTCATAATGTGTCCAAAAAATTGACTGTCTACGTCTAATTTCTCTAATCAGTTAACTGTTTTTATTTGTTTCTTGTAGGACTTGGTTATTGGTTTTTCTATCCGTCCATGGTATTCTTTGCAATTTCCTCAAAAACCATATTTCAACAACCATCAGATGTTTTTCAGCTTGTCTGCTCATTGTCTGCTTCATATACAAACAAAACTACACGTTCTATGTAGCACCTCAACACCATTTTTCTCGTTGCAAATGACATCTTTTTTATTGGTCAGTATGTTTTACATCTTGCAAAAGGCTACCTTCGCCGTGGCGATTATTGTTCTAATCGCTTCAAGGCATCTCCCATCAGATGTTATAAATGTTCCAAGATAGTTGTACCGATTCACTTGTTTAAGAATATTCCCATTTACTTGTATATTACATTGTGGTATTTCCTTCTTCCTAGTGACGACCATAATCTGTGTTTTCTTACAATTTAATTCTAACCGAATTGTTCACTGTATGCAAAACCCGCATCTACTAATTGTTGCAGATCCTGTTCATTGTCTGCGGTCAATACATTATCATACGCATATCTAATGTTAGTCTCATACGCGGACGCGATTCTTTGGGCCGCTTACCTGCGTTCGAAACACAGCTGCGACCGATTTGGCAGCAGACCATATCGCGCTGGTTTTAACGTGATGGTATGGGAGCCGGTCGTTCATATATATCAACAACAGCAGTGCTGGTGTTGACTGCGATATTCTGAAGTTGTTTTTTGGGTTGTTTTTTTTAACAAGTCTAAGGTCTTTCCCATCAATTTTTAATTCTGCAACATCTTCATCATGTTGAAATGTCTTACTTTATCGAAAGCCTGTGTGTAGTCAATAAAGCAAAGATGTAGGTCTTTATTTACTTCTATAGAACGCATAATTCAAGTTCTCAGCATTTACTGTACCCTGCCTTCTACGAACTCACATTGTTCTTCTCCTGTTTCGGAATGTATATACTTCCTACCACTTTGCATGATGATTCTTAGCAATGTCTTCGTGATGTGGCCCATTATACTAAATTGTTCGATGTTGATCACATCCCAAGGCTCCTGATTTCTTCGGGATTGCTATTATATAGAATTCCATAACTCAGGAAGTATATATCCACTATAATATATTGTGTTCATCAGTCTGGTGACTTGGCCTATTCAATATTTTTCTAAGGCACTGATCAATTCTGCTGTGATGTTATCTGGGCCCGGTGTCTTGTCGGTTCTCATATGGGTAAGCGCATTCTGAACTTCCAGCTTCAAAATTGATGGTACTTCATTATTATTCCGAATATCATACTGTTCTTCTCTTGTATCATCATAAAGGTTTTTCACATAATCTGTCCATAAATGTATAATCTGATCTTTGTCTATTATGATGTTTCCATCTTTCGTTTTCAGGCAGCCGGTTGATGAAGGTGTTCTTTTATTAGTTAGCCCCTGAATTCTTTTTTGCATTAATTTGATATTTTTACTATTGTGTTGTTTCAATTTTTATGCATTTTTTTTTTTCAAGCCGTGCTTCTTTTGCCGCTTTGCATAATGTTCTAACTTTCCTGTGAATCTCTTAATATTTGTCAAGATTAGTTTTATTGTGTCTTCTTGTCGTAACATTTCTTCAGTCATAAATTTCTTACTACCTACATTCTTTAATTTTGGGATAGTTGTTTCTGCAGCCAGACTGATTGACATCTTCAAAATTTTCCATTGATCATCCACATCCTGGAATAGGATCTCTAGATCAGACAATACATCAAATCTGCTCTTCACTTCTATGTTAAAATTGCCTTGCAGTTCCTTGTCATTTTTCAATGTACACAGATCATATCTAATGCTTCCTGGTGCATCTTGGATTTCCGTAACTTTACCTTAAATGTGCCTGTAATCAATCTATAATCACTGTTAAATCTGCCTTTGGAAATGGTTTTGCGACTGTTAGCGCATTTCAAAACCTTCTGCTAATCAGGATGTAATCAGTATGGTTTCTAATCCTGCTGTCAGGAATCCGTGTGACCGTGTCCATAATCTTCTTGGGTGTTGCTTAAACCATTTGTTTCCGACAATCAGTTGATGATTTTTTGCCCATTCTAAAAGCTTGCGTACTTTCTCGTTTTATTCTATTACACCATGAATACCTACTGTGCATCCACCACCTTGCTTTTCTATTTTCGCATTGAAGTCACCCATTATGATGTCTATTTCTGAATTTTTACATTTCTTCAAAGCATTCTCCATGTCATAAAAACATTCCTCTACACAATCTTCACTGCTTTCACCTTGTGGGGCATATATTTGAATGACGTTATGTTAAATGGTCTGCCGATTAACTTCACCAATATGTCTGACACTGCCCAACATCCTTCAACAGATTTTGATCTGATCAAATCCAAGATAATTACTACACTTCTTTGTATTTCATCTCCTCCAGAATATATAATTTTAAAACCTACCCCTGTCTTAATCCCTGTCCCTTTCCGTCTCGCCTCACACATTCATAATATATTAATATTCTCTCTTCCCATTTTTTGTTTCAAGTTATCTAATTTTCCTTCTGCGCTTAATATACGAACATTCCATGTTGCCAATCTTTGAGTTGCTGTCTTTTCTTGTGACGTTCTGTGATTTGATGAATCGTGATAAAGTATGCAACTTTAAAGAAGTTAGCTTGCCGTTACTTTCCATAATGACCATAGCCATTTTCACGTTAACTCTGTCTACCGTAGCGGAACTTGAGACCATAGCCAACATCTATCTGTAGGTTGCTCTCAAAATCCCGTCCACCTCCTGCCTTCCGTGGTTTCTTGTGAAAAACATTCATAAAATGGTTACCAAAATAGTACATCCTCCCCAGAGAAACACAAAAAAGCGTCCCTCTGCGAAAAACACAATGATTCCGTCGCCATTTTACCGGAAGTATCTGCCATTTTACCGGAAGTACTGCATCTACACCCCCGGTAATGATAGCTGCATACTTAACATGTCAAACAGGCTATAACTTAAGAAACGTATTCATGCACTTACCAAACCTGCCCGGCGCAGGCGATCACAGCCAGTGGCGGACTGGCCAGGCTGTCAGCTTGCCCTGATGGCAAGTGGGACCTGGTGAATAGGGCCCCCTTAAATACTAGTTAGTTGCATATTCTTTACAGGACGTCGCAGTCAATCCCAGCATTTTTAGCTGTTTCTGATCTCTTGACAATTTTACGTTCAGTAGTTTGCCATTGCTTTCTGAAAGACCGGTACTCATACCATTTTACGAAAACTAACGCAAATCGCCCACAGCTTTGTTTCGAACGCAGTGTGCGGAATTACGAATTGCATTCGTAACTCTTTCGCCAGCGAGCTGGCTAAACATTAGACGATATGTTACAAATGCTAACGTCTTGTTAGTAACTGTGTCCCCTGGACACCAGTATTGTAGACTCCGTCCGCCAGTGATCAGGACCGCAAACAATACATTTGTTCCTCCCTCAAACCCCCATCCCTTTTATTTTACAAATATTTGTCTTGGTATGTTACACAGTTGTTTCCCGTGCCACCCGGTCAAACGGTCTAACGTTTACTACCTCAACAAAGGGCCCTCGACAAGGGCCGAATGTAAGACGGGCCCAATTTGTTACCCTTTGAAAGTAAAGATTGTTAGTTCGTTCGTTTACCTCGGTAGTCCCCTGCATCCAGCATTCCTAATATTTCCAATTGGCACAACAGTTCATCTCACAACTTGACCACACCCCTCCCCCTCCCCCCTCCCCATCCCCCCCCCCCCAAAAAAAAAACGAAAATGAGGGTTGTGCAGTTCTGTCGTCGTCTGTGATTCTTAACTTGCATCTGGTGAGAGGAGATGCGTAACAAGCGCTGTTGAAAAAAAACAAAAACAAGAAGATTCATAGAGAAAAATGACTAACTAAGAACAAGTTTCGGGTTAACATCGATTACTGACTTCATAGAACACTCAAACATTAAATGGTTCGGATATTTAGTTAGAATGGAGGAGGATCAACCAGCGGCTAGAGCGCTTTACATGAGAACACTGGAACACAGTGCGAGAGGACAATCCTCAAAGAGTTAGCTAGATGGAGTAAAGGAGACACTGAACAAACAAACAAAAATCAAATATGACATTGGCGCAAGCACCAAGACAAGCGAAGCACAGAAAACGGCATCTGTCTCTTCTCTGTGACGCTTCGGGGCAAAATCAGTAGGACAAAAGAGGACGAAGAAAGCACTTGGCTTTTATGTTGCAGATAAATTAGTAAAATATCTAGGACACAGGCGATAAGAAACATTGACATTCTTCCAGATCCGAACATTGAAGAACTATAGTCTGTTTACTTTTGTCTGCCCCAGTATAAAATTTCATATCTCAGTAACCAACTTAGGAAAATGGTGAGATTTAGCATATCATTCATTCATTCATTATGTGCCTTGCCGATAAGCGTGGGCGGTCATGTTCTGCCATCTCACTCGATCACCAGAGTCTTGGATCAGCTCCGTGTTTCTGTCTCGACCATGCCACAAGGCCAAGCCATCCAGGTACTTGCTTCTAGGTCTTCCCCTTGGTCTGTTCCCCTCGATCTTACCAGCTGTCACCAAGTTCTCCAATTCATTTCTTCTCATAACATGCCCAAAATATTTTGACTGTCTACATCTAATGTCTCTAATCAGTTTACGATCTCCATTTGTTTCTTGAAGGACTTGTTCATTGGTTTTTCTATCTGTTCATGGTATTCTTTGCATTTTCCTCAGAAACCACATTTCCACAGCCATCAGATGTTTTTCAGTTTGTCTGCTCATTGTCCACGCCTTAGCATATAACCTTATCATTATGTCCACCCACCAAAAACATTTTTATTCTGGAGATTGTACATCAGATTTCAAAGTTTATTTATATGCGGTATATAATTTACGGGTCAGAGATGAAGTGCACATTATTAAATGTATTACGTCTTCACACGGAAACATTAGCGTTGAATAGTCAATTTTCTCGTGGGCCATGGGATTGGCCTTATGACAAGAGCCTCGCGTAGTGGAACGGGGCATTACTGTAAAACAAGTTTGTTAGCTAGAAATCACTAGTTTTTCACCAAAACATCAAAGAAATGTCGCCGCTTTCTATGATTTAAGTTGCTTTTGAACATATCAAAGACATATTCCTTGGATGGGGGTAAATATAAGACGGCAGGAAAAATTTCATAACGATGCAACATACAGTTTTCAAAATAATTGATCGTGAATGAAGGCATTCATTTCTGGACAAACTATAGCTTATAATGCCTTGGGAAAATAAAATACATTCGCTTTATTAAACGTCGGAGTGGTTTGGGAAGAGCAATGATGGAAAGTATAATTTCTGTAAGATGATGCAATCGACCTCCACAGACACAGGACATGAAAGGACTAGCTCATAACCAGCATTATGAATTGTGGAAATGAAATACTTTCACCTTATTAAACGACGGAGTGGTTTGGGAAGTACAGTTCCAATCACTTATCTTTCGTTCATCAATGTGTGCATGTTACATTCAGATAGAAAAACAAGAAAGAACATTGTCAAATGAGTGTTATAAACATAAATAATGCATATTCCATGTTATGAGACAGGTAGTAAGGTTGACACACGCACATTAATAAACACATGCATAATACCTACATATATACTTACATCGTTTACACAAACTCTCACAGTTATACACCCACTCAACAACACACAAATACACACTCCCTCACATACACATATACTCGCTGACAATCACAAACTCACTAACAAAATCTAAGGATCTGCTAGATAGTGAGCATTTGACTACATATATCTGTGTGGTGTGTGGGTGTGTGTGTGTGTGTGTGTGTGTGTGTGTGTTAGTTCGGTGGCTTTCAACTCGAGCTTGGTCCAGGCTGGACTGATTTTCGTGTGTGGGCTAACCTTCCCATATTACCAGTGTCCCTCGCCATCAAGCGAACCCACTCCGATTTCAGAAGTACTTGCAATTTACGTCCCCAAATCAAGGACTAGCAGTCAACATTTTAGTCCACCTGACCGATGTAGGGATTTAACCCGCTACCTCACCACGCCAACAGCGCACCGGAAGTTTAATAGCAAGCGTTCTTATTCATTCAACCACGCAGACCTCCTACTGTCTTTCTATTCTCATTACACTGTGAAGGAAATACATCTCGACAGTCAAATAATTTTACTGATGATTCACACACATATAACAATATTGTCAATATATAACATCTGGGGACCGCGGTAAGGCAGTGGCTGTACACTCGAGCCACTGTCCTGTAAATTTGTTGAATGAAAAACATACCCACGGGTAGATAGATTCCGTTACATAGGATAGAATCTGTCTACGGGAAGTGATGTTCGTCCATCAAGAATGATTGGGGGTTGCGTGGTCTTGAGGTATGGTGTCCGCCTCGAATGCTGGAGGCCCCGGGTTCAAGCCCCGGTGATGACCGGGATTTTTTCACGTGGACTTCTAGTAATAAAATTTCCCCTGGTCTCTGGGTAGTGAGATCGGACTCCCGTGTGTATTTTTGCGCACGTAAAAAAATCCATTGGCAGTTGGAAATCGAAAAAGAGTAGCCTAACGGCGCTGCCCGGGCAAAATGTCGAGTTAAAAATCTACCCAAAGTATTTCAGGATCCTCGCCGGTGCTACGGAGTTTGTGCACTGAGCTGGGTTTCTCCAGACTCAAGGTTGAGTTAGGAGGAGAACGGAGCACTTATGGGTTGCACCCGTGTGCCGTTATGTTGATCCAGCGACTAAACTAAACTAAACATCAAGAATGATGATGATCCTTCATTTCATCCAGTGGGGTTGAAAGTATGGAGCCGTGAGTTCTAAGATGGCTGGTAAGGCATATTTTGGCTCGAAATGTTCTTTGACAATGTGGGCAAAAGAATGCTTGACATCCAAGGAGGTGAATCTCCTGCGGTGGGTTTTTTTTTTCCAGCCTTTTGTTTCATAAATTACTACACCCTTGCGTAATGATGTACGCCACGAATTTCGATCTTTGGCAGCAGTCTCCTAAGTGTCGTGATGAATTCCAAAAGCTTTTACGCAGCTTGCCGTAAACAAATTCGTTTACTGAGTGTGTGATCTGGCATGCGAGTCAAGTGACCATCCCGGCGAATCTGATTCTTCATTAGTATGGTGTGGATACTGGGCATGGACGCTCTTTCTAAAACTTCAGTGTCTGGGATCTTGTTTCTACCGGAAGTAAACCTGACACAAATGCATGCTGAAGTTGGCCACACTGAACTCTGAGGTGCGTAACTAGGTGTGGTGCTCTTCCCTCGAAATAGGAACGAAGAGGAAAACTGGCAAATTGCACTCCCTGTTTATCCCGTTCGGCTGCTTTCTTTTAAATTATTTAGTGCCGAAGGATAATATATCGCCAAATGGACCTTACAGAAGGACGATATATCACCATACTATGGTCATCGTGTTATTTGTTTTGTTTCGTGGTATCTTCCGCAGTTTCAATGCTCACGTAACAGAAATACACATTATTACACTTGTTCATTTGATTGTGCACCATGTCTGGTTAAAACCTACTTTTGCTTGGCGTTAAATCAGTTAAGAGTCTCCGGAATAATTTTATAAAAAATAACTTATGAGAAGAATGTGAGCGAGAAGATAACAAAGTGTGATGCTTTGAGAAAAATAGTATAAATAGATAGCTTTTCACGTTACAAGGCCTTGTGTATGGAGATTCAACAAAAACACTAACACACGCTTGGCTGGCAAGTAGAGATAACCATGCTTCGCCTGACGACGCAGCACAATAAATGAAGACAGACATAGGCTTTGTCTGCCTGCTTCAGAACCATGCACGTGTGCACTAAGTAAACAGACTTAAGAACATGTACAGGATTCAATTTCCTAAAGAGTTTGAAAATGTAGAGATGTTATTGATATCAGAGGCTGTTCAGATGCTGCTGTACTACTTGAAATAGCAGAGTGGAAGGGTTGAGGGTGAAGAAGAGCAGTCAAGTGTTAGTGAAAACCACTTCATAAAAAAAGGGAGGGACATGGGGGAGAAGAGAGAGAGAGAGAGAGAGAGAGAGAGAGGAAGAGATAAAGGAGAGAGATGAGAGAGGACAGAAGAGAGAGAAGAGAGAGCGAGGGGGAGAGAGAGGAGATACAGGGGGAGAAGAGAGAGGTAGGGAGAGAGAGAGAGAAGAGAGAGAGGTAGAGAGAGAGAGAGGTAGATAGAGAGAAGCGAAAGAGGGAGAGAGAGGGGGAAAGAAAGAAAGAACAAAGGGAGAAGAGAAAGGGAGAGATAAGAGAGGGAGATGGGAGAGCAGAGAGAGAGAAATAAGAGAGAGAGAGAGAAAGGAGAGCGAAGAGAGAGAAGGAGTGAGAGAGAGAGAGAGAGAGAGAGAGAGAGAGAGAGAAGAGAGAGAGAGAGAGAGAGAGAGAGAGAGAGAGAGAGAGAGAGAGAGAGAGAGAGAGAGAGAAAAGGGAGTCTACTGAGAAGTGGTCAAACTGTTTGCGTCACGTTCTAATGTCATTGGTTCGGTTTTGAACTGCATCGCAGACTGTTGTGCAGTTTTTCACAAGACATCATGTCTGGAGCTGCGGAGTTCGTGCTTTGTACCCTACTCTGGGCAGGCTGCTTACCCTTCTGCGGAGAGAGACCGAGCCAAGTGGTGTGATCTTGGTGCAATTAAGTCTTCTCTCTCGCCTATAAGCCTTTAAACTCCTGCCAGAATTTTGCGAGAGGTTCAGTAAGTTCAATATAAATAGAGACAGCTGCTGCTGTCGGCACTTCTTTAATGCGGGAGGAATGACACCAGCGTGAGTTGGCAGCATCAGACAATTTGTGTCCAGAAAACTGCAGAATACATCACACAAATTTGAGCTGCCAGCACTAGACAATTAGTGTCCAGAAACTGCAGAATAAATCACACAAATTTGAGCTGCCAGCACTAGACAATCAGTGTCCAGAAACTTCAGAATAAATCACACAAATCTGAGTTGCCAGCACTAGACAATCAGTGTCCAGAAACTTCAGAATAAATCACACAAATCTGAGTTGCCAGCACTAGACAATCAGTGTCCAGAGACTGCAGAATAAATCACACAAATTTGAGCTGCCAGCACTAGACAATCAGTGTCCAGAAACTGCAGAATAAATCACACAAATCTGAGTTGCCAGCACTAGACAATCAGTGTCCAGAGACTGCAGAATAAATCACACAAATTTGAGCTGCCAGCACTAGACAATCAGTGTCCAGAAATCAGTTCTCTTTCGTCTCCCAATGAAGCACTGGTCCCTGAATGAACTCACGCCAAGCTCTTTCAAAACTGATTCATGATTAGTTGAACATGCCAGCTAAAGTTGAATACGAAGTGAGATAGTCAAACGCACGCCAACCCTCCTCAGTAGCCTCCTGCGACACGCATCATGGATTACAGTGTTACTGTTCTTTGTTTTCCTTATGCGCCCCGGTAGCACACGGGCGTATTACTTACTTGCCTACCTAATTACTTACTTCAATCAATGCCTTCCTTCTGTACTTTCTTACTTCTTTCATTTTCTATTTACTTACTCAGTTAGGAATTCATTTTCCGTTTCTCGTTTCCTTCTCTGCAATGCTGTGGAGATTTTTGTTCGCATATCCTTTTTACAGGACATCGCTGTCAACATCAGCATCTTTCAGCTGATTGTTGATTTCTTGGCAAGATTACGCTCAGTAGCTTGCCATTGATTTCTGAGAGCCGGCTCAATACCCTGTAAGTTACCGACCCGGTGAGAACCGCTACCAATTCTCGCACAACGTGACGTTACTTACGAGATTACGGAGAGAGTTGTGTAACCCTAGACCAGAAAGACCGGCGCAATGCTGTGGAGCGAAAGAAAATATGTTTAAAAATGAGTATTTTCAGAGTATATGATTATTTTTCTGTCCGTGATTTTCCCCAGGAGCGTTATTTGTCAAGACTCCAAGATGTCAAAGTGTTGCCTAAAGCACACAACACGGTGTGTTGCATTTGTGTTTATATTCAGTTCATGAACGGGCTACAGACACTGAATATGTGTGTGTGTGTGTGTGTGTGTGTGTGTGTGTGTGTGTGTGTGTGTGCGTTCGTGCGTGCGTGCGTGCGTGTTCACTCGCTTTGAATACAATCGTAGTCTATACATGTGCTACTACAGCACTGAATTGATTTGTGCGTGTGGGTAAGCTTTTTCTATTAACAAAGACTGAAACCTCCTGCCACACATAGCACCGCCTTGCGTGGCACCATTGTTGAACCCATTCCAGTAGGTCGGTGACGATGTTTGGCAAGAGAGCGCTTAAGTAACTGGATCGGGGTGTGTACCGGTTGTATAGATCATAGATATCCGTGTGGGTTAGTTTCGCCGATGTTACTACCTACCTGCCTTACTGTGGGTGTCTTGACAAAACGGAGCAGTTACAGCATGATGATTAGTCCGCTTGCTAACTAAGACAGTGGTGGGGCTTCAATGCCCTGCTGATAAGAGATTCTTTTTTTCTTTTTTTTTTCTGATCGGGAACACTCTGGGGGTTCGACGCACCCTTATAAAAGTTATATCGGGAAATTTTATGACTTTTCTAGGAATTGTCTCTGACCGGTCTCCATGGCCAAGGGTTACGGACGCGATTCGCAATCCCGTATACCCGGGTTCGAAACACAGCGGTGCTGGTTTTTTCGAAAAATTTATAGGTGCCGGTCGCTCAGAAAGCAATGGCAAATTACTGAACGTAAAACTTGCCCAGGAATCACGAACAGTCAAAGTGCTGGGGTTGACTGATACATTCTGTGAAGGACGTGCAATTAAATTTAGGAATTGTCTGGGAAGGTAAAGGAACCTATCACCCTACCTCATTAATCTGGGGCCCAGACTATGTGAACTCCAAATACTTCACACCCCAGCATAAAATAGATATGCTCGTGTAGGTTCAACATAACATTTGTCCCCATGCAGTTTCCTGCCATGGTCTGTGATGTGACAGCACCGTCATATTGTGTAGGTATGAGAGCAAGGAGGGGGAGGTGGCCAGTCTTTCTCTCATTTTAGCAAGCGACGAGCCAAAGAGTCGAACCCGCGTCCGACCGTGTTCACTATCAACTTCGTTAGCTTGACCACCTCGTGTGGTTTAGCTTGACAGGCCTCGTGTGGGTTAGCTTGACCTCCTCGTGTGGGTTAGCTTGACAGGCCTCGTGTGGGTTAGCTTGACCGCCTCGTGTGGGTTAGCTTGACCGCCTCCTGTGGGTTAGCTTGACCGTCCTCATGTGGGTTAGCTTGACCGATATTACTACTGATTTATCTATCTACATGTTTGCTTCTCTATTAATCTACTACCGATTTGTCTACAATGTGTGCTTATCTAATTATCTATCCGCCCATCTATCTATATATTACTTCCGATCTATCTACAATGTATTCTTATCTAATTATCTATCCGCCCATCTATCTATATATATTAATACCTATCTATCTACAATATATGCTTATCTATTTATCCATCCGCCTATTACAACCGGTGTATCTACAATTTATGGTTATCTACTTATCTATCCACTCATCTATCTATATATTACTACCGATCGATATACTACTACCGATCTATATACAATGTATGCTTATCTATTTATATATCTGCCCATATATATATATATATATATATATATATATATATATATATATATATATATATATATATATATATATATATATATATTATTACGCATTTCCATCCTGTTTCAGGATATTGCGGTCAACATCAGCATCTTTCATCTGTATGTTGATTCCTAGGCTAGATTACTCTCATCAGTACGCCACGACTTCCTGAGCGAAAAGGCTCCATGCTCTCATAAGTCACTGATGCGACCGGAACCGCTTCCAATTCTCGTGCACTCACGTCAACCACGAGAGTATTCGCGATTAAGGAGAAAGCTGCTAACCCCTCGGTTAGGGAGCCGATATATATATATATATATATATATATATATATATATATATATATATATATATATATATATATATATATATATATATATATATATATATAGAGAGAGAGAGAGAGAGAGAGAGAGAGAGAGAGAGAGAGAGAGAGAGATTACAACCGACTTATCTACAATGTATGTGTCAAAGAGCCGCATGGAGGCAGATAGAGAAGAGAGGAGTAGAACTAAGGAATAGGACTAAGACAGGATAGAGATAACATCCCTATCTAGGAAATAGGGAATAGAAGGGACAGAAGCAGTAGGGAGAACTGTGAACAGTTCTCCGACTGGACACACACGTGTCATAAAAGGGGACACGGTAGGACATGACCAGGAGTTACCCAGGTTAGAGTGGGGAAACCATTACCACGAGGAGTATCCATTAATAGTGGTAACTCTAGAATAGTAACCTATGGACAAGCCACTAAACGCGTGCTGGAATACCGAGCACGCAAACCTGCTGACGCACGAAGGGTCACCGGCTCGTGGCTTGACACGCCACGAAAGTCAAGCAGACGGGGACAAGACAGCGTAGGAGACAGATCGTAGTATTCGCTCTGAATAATGTGTTGTTTATAGGACAGTAGAAATAGTGGTGACTTAGGCTTAGATTAATACAGTAGATATTACCATAGATAACGTCATAACGTAATATTGTCATGATGTATATGATCCATGTGGTTATCAGCTCTCGGAGCTATTGTGTAACTAGTCCAGAATAAATTTATATCCTTTTGTACGACGTACGAGTTATCATTCGTGTGGTGCAAAAGAAGAATCCATGTGTGCCTGTCAAAGCTAGGTTGCTGGCAGGCAGGATTATATTTGGTGTCAGAAGGTGGGGCTTGAACCACGTTCAAGCAATTATGTTGAACCATTAACCCACATAAATAGCAGATTATATTTGGTATTAGGATTATATTTGATCCATATTTAAGTGTCAGGATTATTTTGATCCACCGATCCACAGAAATTTATTTTAGGATTATTCTTTGGTCAGAGGTGTCTGAACCACATTCAAGAAAGTATTTATTCTAAATTCGAAATTAGTGTGAACTTGTAAGATTGTGATCTACCCAAACTACGAGTGTGCTATAATTATCGATTATTGGGGTCTGAAAAGTGACCTGTGAAAATGACGCACCCGCTCACATTGAAATGTTTTGAAAGCATCGGTTAAGAGCAGTGCGATCATTATTTTGTGTATTTGTATTTCATAATTATGATTGACTCGGTAAGAGTGCCCACAAGAATTATGTTGGGATTATTTTGCTTATTCTGATTATTTTTATTATTTTTATGATTATTTTTGAAGATCTTATATTTTTGTTTCGATTATTCAGCGAACTTACCCACGAAATAGTACAATGTCAGAAGTACAATTAGTACAGGGAAAATTAGACTAGCTTGCAGATTACGATCAGAAAATATAGCTCAGTCAGAGACAGCAGAAAGCGAAGACAAGACGACATAGACCGACATTTGACGATTCATTGACGATTCATTCATTCAATCATATCATTCATATCATTCATATCAATCATATCACATTTGTGTTTTTCATATCGTAAAGATTGGGAGACTTAAGTTATTTACTATCTTGTATTTTGTAACACATGCAATGTATTAATTGTTGCTGCTCTACGGAACAGGAACATCGATCGTAGTAGCGAGCCGATCTATCTTGTGTACGAGAAAGAGGTGTGACATCCCAAGTGGCCGAATTGTCATAAAATCAGATGAGTATCTTTACATATTTTGATATCCTCAATTAATGAACGCATCTTGTTTGTTGATTGCGATACTGTAAATTTTCATACTTATTGATTATAAAGTTAGTTTGTACTACCATTGGTGTGTGAAGATAAATTTATACATTGTCAATACTAGGGGAATGTATCCAAGCGGGGAAAGATCTAGGTTATAGCGGGGATAAATTAGAACAATGGGCAGAACGTAAATACAAAGAATACACAGAGCAGAAAGCATTGAGTGACAAAGAAACGAAAGATGCTGAAAGAGATGAAAGGGCGCGTGAAAGACAACACCAGAAAGAATTGATAGAATTAGGAGAAGCAACCAAACAAAAACAAATAGAATTAAAGGAAGCCACTAAACAGAAAGAATTAGAGTTAAAAGGAAAACAAATTGAATTAGATTCACAGACACAGTTAAGAATGAAAGAAATGGAGATTGATTCGCATGTTCAGATAGCTACCACTAAGCAAAAGAGTAGGACGAGCAGAACAAATTTACTAAGTATAAAGGGATCGCGAAGCCCTGCTGCCAAGGAGATTCCATCTCCGCCTGGACCGAGAATATCGAGTTCCAGCTTAAATTTCAAAAAGTTCCGTTGGAAGATTGGGCGATGATCTATATGAAGAACCTCTCTGATGAGCCCTTGAAAGTAATTGAATCCATTCCAGCAGATTTAAGAGCTAACTACCAATATGTACATGATAGAATTATGCAGCATTTCCTACTCGATGCTCCTGGATATCAGATCCAGTATTCTCAAATTAAACCAAAATCGAACGAAACGTTCATCGATTATGTGTCCAACGTTCAAAGTGTCTTCAGTAAATGGCTTAAGGCAGCGAAAATAGGGAAAAGTTTTGATAAGCTACAAGACTTAATGATCATGGACAAAGTTATATCTACGGTTCCATCTCCCTTCGCTAAGTTCCTGCAACAAGCAGACATTGAGTCACTGGATCAATTGGAAAAACGAGGTTCGGCTTATTTCTCGTCGAACAGAGACGTTTTTAAATCATCTAGAAATGAATCTGAAATTGCGGCTTTTGCCAAAAACCAGCCTAGAAAATCTTTCAATCAGAAATCTTACCAGAAGAAAGATAGACAAGACCAAAAGCCACCTCTATGTATGTACTGTCATTTAAATCACCAACAATATTCTATGTGTGACAAGAACTCGTCATACCCTGCACATCTCGAAATGATGATTAAAAAGCAGGAGAGCAAAAGAAGTGCATACAAGCGTGCGGTCAAATGTTTTTTTTTTTGTTCCTCGTACGGGCATTATAGCTCTAGATGTTTGGGTCGTCAGAGAATGAAAGCCAGCAATGCTGTACTGATTGACACATCGTCCGATAGTGGAAGTGAAACTGAGTGTGAGAATGAGAATGTGTTACCTTTCAATGACTGTGAGGGTGTGGCTGCTGTTACAGATATTTTAAACTTTGAGAGATGTAATACTTGTCACCTGTTCCATACGGACGGAAAACTCAAATGTGGGCACATTGTACCAGTCTCTAGTGAGAATGCGAACGCAGCTATAGCCTCCAGAGGCAATCTAATGTTCCACGATGCACTGGTCAATGATTATCCATGCCAATGTTTACTGGATAGTGGGAGTACTTTAATCGGGTTAAGGAAAGAACTAGCAAACCCAGAGGATTATAGGGCGGTTTTGTGAAATGCCGTACCTTTTCGGGTAATATTGAGAAATACCCACTGGCAAAAGCCCGTATAAACACCCCGTTCCTTTCCGGCACATTTACGTGCGCTATTTTACACAACCCGTGTACTGACCTGATTCTTGGCTGCCTACCAGGGTTAAAACACTGCAATGATGATGAAATATTAGCCTGGAAAGAAACTAACACCTCGAGACACCTCGAACCTGAACAGGAGGTGCTACTTCTATTACCAGATAAACGTAACTTATTGTTAACTTCATGGCAAGGGTCATTAAAAGTGGTACGAAAAATATCAGATGTCATTTATGAAATATCGATAAACCAAAAATTAAAGATATTTCATATCAACATGCTGAAGCCTTACTTTTCACGACAAGAAGAACAGATGACAGACGATCAGAATGCATCTACACCAAGCAACCAGACGACAGACGTTCATAACGCAACTACACTAGTTAGTGTGACAGAAGACGACGACAGCTCAGATACACGTAGTCAGCAAACAGAACACGCACTAAGTACCACCACAGTACTGAATCAGATAGAGGACGACGACATGGAACTACCAGTTCCGACAGTAGACATGACTACGACAATTGATAGCATACGGATAGAACCAAGACTCACAGACGAGCAAAGACGACAAATAATAGCATTAGTAACGGAATACAGAGACATTTTTTCCGACCTTCCAGGTAGGACTGACAGGATCGAACACTCCATTATTCTGTCTGATCACACCCCTATCAAATGCCGACCTTATTCCATCCCTCTAAGTTACAGGGAAAAACACGACAAGGAACTCCTTAATCTTGAGTCGAGTGGAATAATCCAAAAGTCGCAGTCAGAATATTCTTTTCCGATTGTCCTGGTCAGGAAAAAGGACTCAACGATTCGCCTCTGTGTCGATTATAGGAAATTAAACAATGTCACCAAGGCAGACGCAGAGCCAATACCATCTTGCGAAGATCTGATTCTCAACATGTCAACTTCTAGGATCTTTTCTAAACTCGACCTAACGAAGGGATATTGGCAAGTCCCAATGGACAGACTTTCTATCCACCTGACTGCATTCTCACCATCTTTAGGTCTTTATGAGTGGCGATTCCTTCCTTTTGGCCTTCGTAATGCTCCAGCCACTTTTGTTCGACTCACTAGGGATCTTCTTCATGGAGTAACGAATACGGAGACGTATGTTGACGATATATGTGTTCATACGGCAAACTGGACAACACATCTACAGAAACTGCGACATGTCTTCGATAGATTGAGACTATTCGGTCTTACTGTGAAACCAACAAAAGTTGAGTTGGGTCTGGAAGAAATTGACTTCCTTGGGCATACCATCACAAGGGGCCAACTTAAAACAGATAATAAAATTGTAACTAAAATTTTTAGTCTAACAATGCCAACGAGCAAGAAGCAAGTTAGAAGCTTACTTGGTCTAGTAAACTATTACAACAAGTTCATACCTAATTTAGCTGAGATTACCAGCGTCTTTTCGAATGTATTGAAATCATCTGTAAAACTGAATGTAAAAGATGCAGATTTAATTGATGCATTATCAAAATTAAAACAAATGTTTAGCGTTGTACCAATATTGCGCTTACCTAATCTAAGCCGTACGTATTTTCTTCATACAGACGCAAGCGCTATATCCATTGCCGGCGAACTAGGCCAGTTCCATGAGGAAATCTTCCACCCAATCATTTATGTAAGCCGGAAAATTACACCTGCTGAGTCGAGGTATGGAGTCTCTCAATTAGAAGCCTTAAGCGTCATCTATTGTGTCCGTAAACTTCACCGATTCTTAGCGGGCACTCATTTTGTCATCGAAACTGATAATTCCCCTCTTACAGTTATGGAGTCTGGAGTCCACAAAATAATAGGATCTATAGGTGGTCTTTGATTCTCCAGAACTACTCGTTCACTATTAAACATATAAAGGGAAAGATAACTTACTGGCAGACATGCTCAGCAGACCGTCTCATATTGAGATACCTGATGTACCAGAGAGGAGCGATTCTACAGCACCTCATTCATTGACACTTTAAGTAATCTGTGTCCAGAATGTTGAATTATAGACACTTTAGTGCTCTTAGAATTGTGAATCGCCTTAAATTGACAAGCATGAACTGTGTCATTACGAGTGAGAAAGGACAGACACGTTAGGAGATGTCTACGCCATCATCATATTCTATATGTAACCCGTGAGTAGGACTGTATTTAAACTTTACCCAGGACGAGCGCGTATATATCAGACATTGTCTATAGTACTCTATTTCAACGAGATTCAACAGATAACACGACTCCAACAACACACCTGGAAGTAATTAATGTAGTTAATGTATAGTTAGAAATGTATGTGATATGTATCATAACATGTTTTTATGACAGTTGCATTTAATATCATAACTTTCGTAGTTGCAATAGAATGTTCAAAACCATCCCTATAAAATTTTTGTTTAATAAGAAACTAGTAACATTTAAGAGTTAAACTTCATCTACACTAAGTTAGAAATTCATATATGTCAAATCATTAGATCGTACTCTTGAACTTAGTAAAGACAGCTTTAATCCATCATCATTTAAACCCATTTTCATGTAGTTTAGTCAAATGAAACAGTACTTAAAATTGATACCATCATTTAGAATTTATACCATCATATTTAGAAACACACATTAAGGTAACTAACACATTTCACCCCATTTTATTCATTTAGTTAGATTATTTCCCTTAGTTACCATAGCACACCACACCAACGTAGATTATATTAAGTATAATCATCATTACTGTCACCGCCTCACTTGCACATATGGTAAAGGGCTGTAATTCCAGCCCAAGGGAAACCATTGAGTCGAGCTGGACCCGAGTAATCTAGAACCTTCTCCAAAGAGATGGTCACCAAGTCCATGATTCCGTGGACACTGATGTGGCCCGCTTAATGCGGGGGCCACGAGGAACTCGGACAGAGTTACCGCCCGTGTCGAGTTAGGACACGCGGAGACGGGCAGAGGACAAACGGACTGGAGAGAGACAACAGGGCCTGCCTGAGAGGGACTCATAGATAGTGATAGATATACTAGGGCTAGATAGTGTGCTAGATTGTTGTATGACAACTATATGTTTGATGTTTAACTATCTGTGATATGTAAGATAAGAGAGCGCGGGTCTGTTTACCCACTGCGCCAACTGTACACTTCATACAATAAATGTTCTATATCCTAGCGAACAGTGTATTGTTGCCTGTATGAACCCGAACCATTATTTAGATCAGAGTAAGACCATGACAGGCTTTTTGG
>JACEFZ010015661.1:512500-556690 GCA_014155875.1 Cepaea nemoralis | reverse complement strand
CACATAGGCTCGGTAACATTGGTCTGAGGGCTACAACCAACCTAACAAAAAGACGGGGAAAAAAAATCGAAACATCACCGCTGTTTGGGGTGTTTGAGGTGGACGTTGATACTTCAGAAATCTCATCTTATGAATAAGCCCTCCAGAAACGTATATACAGTGTTATCAACACACACACACACACACACACACACACACACGCACGCACACACACAAATACACACACAGACAGACACAC
Organism: Cepaea nemoralis; assembly: GCA_014155875.1. Lineage (NCBI taxonomy): Eukaryota > Metazoa > Mollusca > Gastropoda > Stylommatophora > Helicidae > Cepaea > Cepaea nemoralis. The sequence continues at coordinate 556,452 of JACEFZ010015661.1, read as the reverse complement.
ATACACACATACACAGACACACAGACACACAGATAAATACACCCCCCCCCCCACACACACACACACACACAACAGCCCACGCTCTATGGGCATGTCAAGAGACAACGACAACTGGAGTTTGTCGGTTTTTCGTCACAGCGGAAAAGTTGGAGGAGAAGAGAGAAAGGGGGAAAAGAAGAAAGAAGATGCTGTAGACTTTGACAGCATGACGTAGAGGAACATAGGTATCAGACATGATTCAAAACACGACGTAGCAGACAACTGTTTACAGCTATGGCCACCTACACATCATGGCATGGGCTATAAGAAGACAATATATTAATCAAGGGGAAGAATATCATACAACATGCTACAAAAGCTTCAAGTGTAACACTACAGTTTTGTCCATGGTATCGTCATTAATTAATAATTAGGTTAGCTTCCACTCTACAATACTGAGAATACTAAAACGATGCAACAGTGTGTTATTCATTAGCTATTACACTTAAAAGCATGTAACAATTTAATACCAAGACAACCTTACACATTACTTAACGTACTAACATTCTTTCTAACGTTGTCATAACAAATAACATTCTTATGTATCTAATATTAACAGTAACGTTGCCACTGGTGTTAGCCATAATGGCTATATACTGAAAATTATATCCTGTATTGGCTAGTCTTGCACAGGGTAGCCTTTAAAAACATGAAAAAAAGATTTTAACGAATCAAATGTTACTGACAGAGAGGTTCCAACCATGAGTATATCACTGCAATTTATGTTTGTTGAATCCATTCCACAGACAGATAGTGCATTGCTAATGTTAGGTACAATGTTAGTGCTAGTTTGCATTTTATTTCTTTTGTAATTAAGGCTCTCTGTTTCCAGGTGGCCAGAGCCGCATCGTGAGATATTTATATGTGTCTGCCCTTTTTCAGTCTACAGTGAAGATCTCGGAGGTTGTGAATTCCGGTGTGAAATTGAAGTAAACTGCAAAGTCAAAGAATCATAATCAAAACAGCAAACACCATCGCAATTGCATCCAATGACCTAAGTCTAACAGATATTCATCAATGCGTTCCAACAATGACTTGATGTCCTCCATCTTGAACTCGTTACAGCCATTCATAGCCTCCTCTGTCTCTTGCTGCCCCATAATGAGCCATCATTCTTGTGTAGATTTCACAAAGTTTTACACTCTCTGATCACAAACAACATGAATAACGCTCCTGTGTTCTTTCACGGTGAAAGTAGATAGTGGACAGCTATTTTGTCCTCGATATCACGCATGCCAATATTGCTTAATCATCACGACGTCTACATGGGATATTTGTTATATAAGAATCAGTTTGTGTCATCAAATAAGATGTCCTGTTTTCAGTAATCTTCCATATACTATATAATAACGTCCCTGCTACTTCCATCCGTATATTCTAGATCATCAGCACACGTTGGTTGAGCTAGGAAGATCCCATTATCGTGGCATATTTCATAACTGAAGGTCCACCTTATTTCTTCGTAAGGATTGGATGGATATCCAATCTATGCTGAAGTCAAAACTTGGACATGATTATATGGAAGATGAAATAACTTATGCTTTGAAGGAATGAGTAAAATTATGGAATGCCATTGACTAACTATGTGGCGTATGACTAGCTATGTGGCGTAGGAAATAGTTTCCTTCTAATACGCTGTATATCTATTTATCTGCGGCCTGTGCGTCCTGGCTGGCCGCCTGCCTGACTGACTGACTGTCTGTCTGTCTATATGTCTGTCTGTATGCCTGCCTGCCTGCCTGCCTGCCTGCCTGCCTGTCTGTCTGTCTGTCTGTCTGTCTGTCTGTCTGTCTGTCTGTCTGTCTGTCTGTCTGTCTTTCTGTCTGTCTGTCTGTCTTTCTGTCTCTCTCGATCTATATGTCTAGCTATATACCCATGGGCATGCCAATAAATAATATCGTGAACTAAGTTAACTCACAATGAGAACGACACACACACACACACACACACACACGCGCGCGCGCGCACGCACACGCGCGAAATAGTCCACACTCAATGGGCATATCATGAGACGACTAAAATTGGACTTTATCAGTTTTTCGTTACAGTGGGGAAGCTGGACGGGAACAGAGAAAGGAAGAGAAGAAGAAAGAAGATGATGGATAATGTGACAGCTCAGCATGGAGGAACATAGGTATCAGACATGATTCGCAGCACGACGAGGCAGACGACTATAGACAGCTATGCCCACCTACACATCATGTCATGCGCTATAAGAAGACGATATATTCATTATTGTTTTTTTTTTTTTTTCGCGTTTCCATCCTTTTTCAGGATATTGCGGTCAACATCAGCATCTTTCAGCTGTATGTTGATTCCTAGGCTAGATTACGCTCATCAGCACGCCACGACTTTCTGAGCGACCGGCTCCATACTCTCATAAGTCACTTTTGCGATTCGAACCACTGCTAATTCTCGTCGCGTCACGTGACGAGAGTATTCGGGGTTAGCGGAGAAAGCTGCTAACGCCTCGGCCACGGAGGTCATTATTTAAGGGGACAAATATCATACAACATACTACAACAGATATTTCCTCAGTCCCTACACTTAAGCTTCACGTGTAACAAAACAGTTTCTGTCCATGGTGTTGTCATTCATTAATACTGAGGTTAGCATGTTCTACACACGTCTATTAATTATCTATACAACTCTACAATACTGTGAATACGAAAACAGTGCTACAGTTCTTATTCATTAGCTGTTGTATTTAAAATCTCCAATCCCAATGTTGCTAACTATGATACGTTGTATCCTTCCTTGCCCGTAAATCAATCTCCTTCTATCATGTCTATATCATTTCCAAGGGGACACTGTTAAACAATGGTGATGTGCGCCAGTTCCTGCTTCCAATGTTGACACTTCCAGTGACACTCATAGCAGTCGTCCCTCGATGGACGGTAATCAACACTACTATCAGTGGAACCATCAACTTCAGTAGCTAATGCAGTACAATCATGGAGTCCAGCACCAAGCGTTCATGATATCACTCCAGCAAATTCATTTTCCTACCCCCTCTAACAGTCTAAGCTACTTCTAAATAAAGATTCAAAAGACCCTGCAATTTTATACAACAAGCGACATATTCCTTTCGTTTTGAAATGTTCGTCAATCATGATCAATGGCTCCCCAAAAATTGTCTATACATAGGCCTTGTCAACTTCTATATGAGCCCTCGATAATACTGTCCAAACAGTTACATGTATTTGGAATTACAGAACGTCGTCTTGACTACAAAATAACCAACTCCGAAATTTCACTTAAGAGGTTTAAAGTAATTCGAAGAGATGCAAATACAATTTTAGAGACGTGTATTGCTGTATACATGTTCAGTTCTCTCAACTGTTCCCGTAGACGTGGTCTCAAGATCGTAGGGATAGAATGTGTTTGTTTAGAGTAGAAGCCAGTCAGTCAACAACCGTATCTCTCTGTTCTATTTTGCAATAAAGACATCTAAGATGAATGATAATATGTCACAATAGTATTCGTTTACTTTGCGGCCATTATATTAACTATCTTATTCTTTAAATCATAACCTCTATATGTTTTTTTATGTTCATATATGTGGCAAGTGCATACATACCTGATAACAATATCTGATAGTAAATTTTGCAAACGTTTAGTGGCTATTCACAGCCCCGAATTTATTAAGTTCTGTTTCCAGTGGTGCGCAGTTATGTGTCCCAGATAAGAAGAATTGCACTGCTCATATTGCATTTCATTATCTGTTTATATATATGGTGTGCTGTTCTATGTGCTGACAGGTAGTACAACTTTAACAACAAGCAAAGTTTGGAAATTGCAGGAAATAACCGGTCGCCCCAGCATTGCCTGCTTGCTAGGGAAGAGGCAGAGGATGTCCCGCAGGAATCCATACGCCTGGTGCCGCCCCGCACGCCTGCCAGACGTCCAACGTTCACTACCTGTTTACCCATGGCGTCAGTTCCTCAGCACGCTGGTGCACCTTGAACTTGGGGGTTTATATTTAGAGTTTTTCGCCTCCTAAATGAACTGCTGTCCAAAGCTAACGGGTTCCACCCGCCCGGGGGAGGGGTTAGAGCGCCCCTGACTCGCTTGGCAGGCACATCTCCGAGCATATCAGGTATTCTCTAAGGCACTCAGATCCCACCCTGAGATCCCGCCTCGCCCTCTGTGCCCTCAGCCAGTTGGTACGCGGCTGCTTATTGGGTATTCGCAGCTAACCTCTATATCTATAGGCCTTCCACGATCCGCCACCTGTGGACGCGTTGAATTGGGAAATTTCGCCCCAGCTTTACCCATTTTTTGGGCATGTTATGAGAAGAAATGAATTGGAGAACTTGGTGACAACTGGCAAGAACGAAGGGAGGAGACCAAAGGGAAGACCGAGAATTAAATACCTGGATGGCTCTGCCACATGGCATGGTCGAGACAGAAATACGTAGCTGATCCACGACTCTGGTGATCGAGTGAGATGGCAAGAAATGACCGCCCTCGCTTATCGGCATGGCACATAATGGACGGATTGACGCTCAGATGGTGGCCTTTACAGTGGTCAGAGATTGAAGCCAAGACCATAATTAGGAAGGCGCTGATAAGAGAATTGATGTTTGCAGATGATGCTGCAATTACGACCCAATTTGATGAATAATTACAATGTCTACTAATTGCATTCCTATATGTTTTTTTCTGATTTTGGTTTAACAATTACTAAAAAAGAAGACAAAGATTATGTCACAAGGTGTACATGGGTACAATCAATCTTTATTGACGACGCCGAATTGGAGTTATTAGATCATTTTACTTATTTAGGATCAGAAGTACATAACAAATTATCCAGTCAATAACAGCATTAGTAAGGCCGCAACAACAAGTTAACAAAACCATTGTAGGAGAATAATAAGTTTACTGCCAACATAAACGTCCTTGTCTATCAAGCTTATGTCCTTAGTATCCTTCGTTATGGCAGTGAAGCCTGATCAACGTAATCACACCAAGAGAAACGTTTAGACAATGCCATGACTTTCAAATGCTATGACTGAGAAGAATAATAAGTATTAAGTGGCAAGACAAAATTACAAATACTGAAGTTTTGGAAAGATCAGGTTGTGTGACGATTTATTTCATGCTCAGTCTTCGTAGACTTAGATGGATAAGACACGTTATAAGGATGAATGATGATACATACCAAAGGACATTTTTTGTTCTTGGTGAATTACAAATGGTTAAATGATCTCAGGGTCGGCACTACTCCGATACAAAGATGTGTGTGATCGGGACATGATTGATGCAGACATTGATAATGCACTTTTGGAAAAGTCGCCGCTGGACGTGTTGCATGGAGGGCACATATCCGAAATGAATTAAAGACAAAGGTGAAAATGATTGCAGACAGGTCACACACTGAGTGCCTGAGACATAAGTTTGTGCGGGGTGTTTGTAGACATGAACATGCGTTTACATGCATCGATTGTGGACAAACATTTGCAGCGTGAATTGTATGATCAGTTACATTCGCTACCACCATGGATTGTAGTTAGCGTACTTTTTTGAAGCACAATGTAACGATATATCATATGTCAAGACAGTAATGTTGTAGTGTAGTTGTATTGGAGAAAATGTCTCTGTGTGCATTGTAGTAAGCTGCGTCTGTTCTTTCTATTTCATCAACAGAATTACTTTCGTTCTCCTGTAGAAATTTCGAGAACCTAGTTAGTAACGAAGATAATATTTTATTTATCATTAGTAAATCCTTTAAAAGATAAAAATCAGCCTGAAACTTAGCGGCTTTTCTTCTTCTTCTTCTTCTTCTTCTTCTTCTTCTTCTTCTTCTTCTTCTTCTTCTTCTTCTTCTTCTTCTTCTTCTTCTTCTTCTTCTTCTTCTTCTTCTTCTTCTTCTTCTTCTTCTTCTTCTTCTTCTTCTTCTTCTTCTTCTTCTTCTTCTTCTTCTTCTTCTTCTTCTTCTTCTTCTTCTTCTTCTTCAGCGTTACGAACAATTGAGGTTCTTTGCTGCAGATACAATCCGTCTCCATTCGTCTCTCTAGTTGACCTTCTCTTGCCAGTCGTTGATTCCAAGTGATTGTAGGTCTGTATATATATTATCTCTCCACCGCTTTTTCGTCTACCTCGGGGTCTACGGTCATTTATTCCTGAATGTAAGCGAGTTTTGTTTCCCTATTATCTTCCATTCTTTCTATATGCCCTAGCCATTGTAGTGTATTAGCCCTCATGATACCAGTGATTAGCGGGGACTTAAACACATCATAAATGTCTTTGTTACTTCTTATTTTCCACTCTCCACTTTGTGTAGCCCTAATGGGTCCAAAGATGCGTCTTAAAACTGTGTTCTCAAAGGTTTGTAGCAAGGCTTCGTCTCCTTTCGTTGTACTCCAGGTTTCAGAGCCATACAGCACAACTGGTCTGATCAGTGTTTTGTATATTGTGACTTGGTGTTACGAGATAGCGCCTTTGATTTTAGTAGATGTTGTAGTGCATAGTATATCTTATTTCCAGAATTGATTCTAGTTTGCATTTCTTCCCTTATGATGTTGGAGCAGTTGAAGATTGTACCCAGGTATTTGTATGTTTCCGTTCTTTTAATGGTCATATTATCTATTTGTATGTGGCCAGAGTTTTTAGCCATTCCTTCTCTTGAAATTACCATATATTCCTGTCTTATCTTGGTTGATAACCAGCCCCATCTGTTGGCCTTTTCCTTTAAGTGAGTCAATATTTCAATGTCTTTTGTTCATTTTCCCTATAATATCTATATCATCTGCATAACCAAGCAGCTTGGATGTTCCTCCAATATCACATTCCTCCTTTACCTCCTTACAACTTTCTCTAGAGCCAGATTGAAGAGTAGCGGCGATAGTGCATCACCCTGTTTCAGGCCAGATGTTATTTGGAAAGGGTCTGATTTCCTGCCTTTATATGTTACTATATTATAATTATCTTCCATGCATAGTCTGGTCATGTTGATTAACTTCCTTGGTATTCCAAATTCCCTGCATAGCATTCCATAGACTATTCCTATGGACACTATCATAAGCCTTTTTAAAATCCACAAAAATGTTATGGAGATCTCTTTTATATTCCCATTTTTTCTCGACTATTTGTCGTAAGATAAATATCTGATCTATTGTTGATCTGTTTTGTCTAAAACCCGCCTGGTAGTAACCTAATATGTATTTTGAATATGGTTTTAGTCTATTTAGTAATACTGCAGATAGTATCTTATAGCTTATGGACAGGAGTGATATTCCTCTATAATATTTACACTGGAACTTGTCTCCTTTCTTAAAGGTAGGTATCAAGAATGACTCTTTCCAGTCATGGGGTAATTTTTCTGTCCTCCAGATTTTTATTATTAGTTCGTATAGCTTTAGATGTATTGCATGGCCACCCGCCTTTATAAATTCTTTTTTATTCACTTATCAAACAATAGCCTGGACCTCAGATACGTAGTCTAGAAATGGTCTATGTCTACACTAGTCTAGAAATGGTTGGTCTTTGGAGTAAGGTTTTTAAGTTGAGTTCGGAAGCCCCCTTGATCCGGCGACAAAATGTTGTAAATTCGGTGTTTTACATACGCGTAGTTTGTTCTTATGTGATCGGGTATGGTTCCACCACCTTCAATGACTCTAAGATACATGTTTGAAACATAAAATATGCCATTCTTCTTTTGGCACCTCGTAGTGGCACATCAAAGTTTCAACACAATTTTTTCATGCGGAAATACTGTCTCCTGAACAAAATAATTATTTACTATTCCCTGGTATCGTTTGTTCCTTGGTGTAACAACTTTACCTGGGGTGAGGGGAAACTGATGCCACACCTTAATAACGGGATGTGATCTGCCTGGGAACTAATTACCTCAGTCTACTTTACCCCACCGGCCTCTGGATACCTATCTCACTGTTCAACCAACCAAGGGATACTACCCTCTCACACCTCCTCCTGAATGCATGACTCAACACTCAACTTTGGCATCTATATATGGTAACAGAAGTGTGTATTATACAAATGAGGATGGGGATGGTAAGGATGATGTTGATGAGATAGAGCTATTAGCTAGTAGGTCAGTCGAGACAGCAAGCCTGGGAGTAGCTTCAGGATGGAGCAGTCATCATTGGAAAGGCTCCGAGTAGAACGCTACAGGTCATCTTGATAACAGGTCTCACCGAATGTAGCCAGACTTCCATCAAGCTCTCGTCTTCTCACAGATGGATGGATACTGGTCGTTGTAACTGGACTAGTTCCGGAAACCTCTATTCTGTGATGATCCGAATGGGTGGTCTATACAGGTGACTGTTCCATGTCTAGCGGGTGGCTACAATATGAAACACGTAGTTTCCCTCTCTTACACAGTCCTGGGGAGTGTCAGAAATATGAAGGCGACTTCTCAGGTGATGATGTGGGATGTTGGTACTGGAAATATAGTCTCTAGACTCCAGCGGACTCATAAGCCAAAATGGCCTGGCACACAATGTCAATGTAATCTGGTTCTAGCTGTTGGTGGATATGTCTATAGTTGTGTTACAAGGCACACTCACTCCACAAAATTATTTGCCGTGAGTGTTGTCGGATCAGCAGACAGGGTAGACATAGTGAACATACTTGGTAATGACGACGGCCAGGTGTTAGCAGGACTCAACCTCCAGTGTAGTACACTCTTGTGACACATACACAGTAGGATTCATATTGGGGTCCCCGGTCTGCTACTCACACTTGCCTGGTCTCAGTCACTGGACCCGTTACCAACTGATAAGACTTCACTCACGAAGGTAGAACCTGTGGTAGACAAAACTTAGTGAAAGTATCTGGAACCAAGCTTACCATAAGCGAGTTCACTCTCACCTCCTTCCTCAGACATATTGACGCTTCCCATGAGAGTCTCGGTCCCTTAATATGCTGCTTACATGTGCCGGAGAGGAACTGGGTCTAGGACCTGGCAGGCTGCTAAGTGCCCTTGCGTCATCATCCCCGGAGTGGAGTATAGCTTGGGCCAAGGTCGTCGGTCACTCGTCACTGAAGTGTCTTCCTTCCATGAAAGACTTCTACGTGGCATATAGGGTTAGTGAATCATTAGTAACGGTAGACAGAATGACCCTGAAGTAGGGCCGGTGATGGTGCATCTGGACCCCCTCCTGGTTCACGCCAATTGCCCTGGATCACGTCCCTATTACCAGCCAGATAAGATATAGTACCGTGCCTCAGGTACAAAATCCAAATTCAATAGTATACACATGGTCTCAATCATTCTCCATATAGCAGAGATCCACACCCCGTGCTCTCCTACCTCATCAAGGTTAGCAGCATTTAGAACGGTGTCACTGTCCTTATTGAACAGCCCCCTCCATTCGGTCAATTCTCACACATTGTCCAACTACTCCGTAATCCACTTTATATTAAACTGGCTTTCCATTGAGGGACACTATCAATAAGACAAATGTGAGGAAAGCCAAGAAGAAAAGCCAGTGGCCGCTCCACCAGGTGACAACGACCTTCGACTCGAAACGAAATCCGATACTTCTGTCAAATTTCGCACTACTTTCGCCTTGCCGAGCTGCATCGATCGAGACCGCACATGACCTAGTATAGGTGACGTCCTACACTACTTCCGGCCCCCCTCGTAACGTCATTCAGCCACGCCGGTTTCTACGACATTCGATTTCAGGAAGCTGGGTCATGTGCGAAATCAAATTAAAGCTCTCGCGGTCCTGAACTCACTTAACCCAACCTAACGTGGCTGTTTATAAACCCGGCGCCGTTAGCACAATACATATCCCTGTATTACACTGATAGCAAACACGCGCTTTCAACAGGTTTGGCTTCAAGCTGCACCAGTTGTCTATTCACACTTGCCCCACTTTCCCACGCCACGGTTAGTACATACCGCCTAGCGCTAATCGGGTCACCGAGTACCGACGTTACATAAACTAGAATGGTTACACATACCTTCAGATGGCCCAAAAACGTGTCATATTGTCATTTGTTTCACTATACTTCTTCTCACTCCATTGTACAAGTTGTTCACTCGTGAAACCACAATTTATATGCAACTCAATAAAAATCGCTTAGTGATGACATTGTTGAATTTCGATGATACTTTTAAAATTGCAAAAATGATGATACTGATCAGCACTGTGAAATCACTGGAAAATAACAGTCAAAATTAAGACACTTATCTGTTTGCGACGCCTGTGTTCAATCACAGCAAAGGCGATAAGGATGATGATGAGTTTCAAGTCTTCATAATGATATTGAAGAGTTGTTGACTGTATACATAGCAAACTGATCTACATACTTTTCCCACTTATATTGTGAAAAAGTCAAATTACTAGATAATGTATTTAATAATTATATCTATAAATCTCTTGGTCGAAAGGGAACTTTAGCGGACTTTCCCCCATGTTTACTGTCATAAACCTATAGCTTGTGGCAGAAAGTAATGTTATTACTAATGATACCCCAACTGACCCAAACTGATCGTAAATGGAAATCATCAGACACAACGTTGTGATATTATTAAACTAATGTTCATTACGTATAAGCGTATGTTACATACCACATGAAGGAAACATCCCTATTATAAAAACGCGACCAATCATTAACTACCGGCTAACCTTTCTACGTATTAATGTCTATCTAAAACAACCCCGTAACTAAACTGGTTTCTACAACCCGACCCTCTCGGTCGGGTTGTAGAAACCAGTTTAGTTACGGGGTTGTTTCTATCGCCGTCTTAAACTCTCCTTGTCTAAACCAACAACAATCCACCCTTCCGTCTTTTCCCTTTCACAGCGCATAAGCACCACGCATGCGCGGAGCCGTGTGTACAGTCAGCATGTATCGGGCCATTAGCTCATGTGTTTTACATGTGTTATTGATTTAGTTTTGTGTATAATATGGGACTGTTACAATATCATTATCAGGCACATGCATGTGTGCCAGCCAAAAAAAGAATAGATCAAATGCAATTTTATGCAGCTGTTGAAGTGAACAGATATTGCACTTGATATATCATTCTGTCCGTAGGCTGCACTTTATTTGATTTGATAGATTATCTACAACGGAATTAACATTCTGGAACTCTACGATATCGCAATCACTTACATGTGTATTTGTAGCTATTGATCATAATTGCAATGTGTGTCATTATAAATGATGATATAATGTCTTCAAAATTACTAATTGCGTTACACAATCTTCATTTATGCTCTAAAAGAATAGTGTTCTTGTCTCCCTTGTTGCTTCAAAACATAATTTATATTTATATCCCTTATGATTTCATATAATACATATTTCTATTTTTTTTTCTATGAAACATTGCAATGATGGAAGCGTGTTACAGTATTCATAAAAGAATGGTGACTGCTGGTCACACACAAAATAACAGAGGTGACTAGTGAGAATTACTGCACATTATTTCATGTTTGTACCTTGTGCCTCATCTGATTTTCTCCTCCAATATGCTGCAGGGGTGATTGTCAGTGCCATGGTGTTTCAGGATCATCATGACCAAATGTCGTGCCGATAAACACGGGCTTCATGTTTTGACATCTCATACGAACACCAGTGTCATGGATCAGCTTTGCATTTGTGTATCAATTATGCCATATGGCCAAGCCATATAGGTGTTTATTTCTCTGCGTCCCCTCCCCCCCCCCCCCCCCCGCGCTTAATTGCTTTTCTTCAAAATTGCCAGTGGTAATGAAGTTCACTAGTTCAGTTCTTTTCATAATGTGCCCACACCTTTTGACTCTCGACGTCTAATCTATCTAATCAGTTTATAGCTTTCGTGTGTTTCATGTAGGACTTGCTCGTTGATTTTCCTGTCTTTCCATGGTCTCCTTTGCATTTTCAACGGAAGCAATATTGCTGTTCTGGTCATTGTCTACGTTTCACAGCAATACAAATGTAGATATTCTACGCAGCACTTCAATAATCTTTTTCTCGTTGCACCTGACATCTTTCTTGTAGTCAGTATGTTCTCCACCTTGTATTTACAAGACACGGTACATTGTTTATCTTTGCATACATTTGCGAATGCAACAAATGTATTCATATACACATATGACAATTTTACATTTATGACAAGGTGCATGCAATTTCTTACACATTTCTTGATGATGATGGTGGTGAAATAATTAACAGCGCACGCATACTTACTAAACAAGCTGAGCAGCGCATAAATGCCTTTGAATATACATGTTAAAGACGAGTTCTAAGAATATATTGGGTAAAGAAAAGAACAAATGCAACAATACTTTAAGAGCTGAATATTGAAGAAGGTTGGCTATTAAAAACGATAAAACAAAGACAATTGAAATATTTTGGTCACTTGAAACGTCACGAACAATAATGGAGAGGTATATGCCTGGGAAGAGAGGAAGAGGAAGGCCAAAGAGAAGATGGGTGCAAGATGTGGCGGATGATCTCCAGATGGGTGTATCGGACGCGAGACATCTTGCTTATGATCGAGATGTTTTCCGGAAGGTTATTATGGGAACGAGGTTCTGCAAAAGACATGCTACTGAATGAATGGATGAATAGATCTGAAAAATAGAAACACATATACGCGAGGACACGTGATCATGAGAAACACCAACAATCATTATGTATTCGTAAGGGAGATATGTTTTCTTTGGTCGGGTCAAAAAGTTGTGGGGATCTTTGGCTAAGTGAAATATCGTGTATCTCAGTGTCAATAATTGCGTACAACGGATGGGCGATTCTTGACATATTACAATAAACATAATGCATACGGTTATTTGTTTGTTTCAATATTTGACAACAATAAGATATAACATGAAATATAATATATCACAATAACATTCCTTTACTTAGCGGGTTCTATATCGAGTACATCATCCGTTTATTTATGCTGCTGTGATGCTGTTATTCTTTATATTTTTGGCTGGTGCATTTAAATGCACCTTGTAATAATACTGATAAGATGAAAAACATTTTAACCAATATAAAGATGCCAATTGAAACGAGAAAAAGAGTGTAGAGGGGATACCTAGAGCCTGTTCTTTTGTAAGGATGTGAAACTTGGACAATGAGCAGTCAAGCTGAATAGCATCTGATGGCTGCAGAAATGTGGTTTCTGAAGAAAATGCAAAGAATACCATGGACAGACAGAAAAACCAATGACCAAGTACTACAGGAGACAAATGAACATCGTAAACCGATTAGAGAAATTAGACGTAGACGGTCAAAATTGTTTGGACATGTTATGAAAAGAAATGGATTTAAGAACTTAGTGACAACTGGCAAGATCGAAGGGAACAGACCAAGAGGAAGACCGTGAGGAAAATACCTGGATGGCTTGGCCACATGGCATGGAAGAGACAGGAACACTGAGCTGATCCACGACACTGGTGATCGAGTGAAATGGCGAGTCATGATCGCTCACGCTTTCCGGCATGACACATGATTGATTGATTGAATAATACTGATATGATCCTTGACTTTTCTAACGTTTGTACAATTTGATCACGTTATATGGCTCCAAAATAGCCCCAAATTTATTAAGTCCTGTTTGCTGTGTTTTGCCGTTATATGTCACAGATAATGAGAAATACATTATTTATACGTCATTCCTTATATTGTAACACAAATAACATGTGGCGTTGTGTGTTATGACAGGTGGTATAAATTCACCTTATACCTTGAGCTCATGCATATAGCTTCAAATGGCTCCTAAAATCATGACCTAAACGTGTCTCTAAAACATAAGCTTCAGCACGTAGGATACGCATTATTGACATGGAAACATAGATCCCACCAGAGTCATTTGTTATGATAAGGTGCATGTAAGAAAGACGCTGTCGCTTGACATGGCAATGTGGTCAGATACGCTTGGTCTTAGCAATGTTCATGTCAACGTGTTATTTAATCTTCATCACACCCCGTAACTAGTTGACGTGTAGTCAACACAGACGGGGGATCAAATGTGGTAAAGTGGAAAGTATCAAGAGGGACATGAAATGTTAAAGTTTGTTAGTTGCATAAGCATTACAGGAGATCACAGTCAACCCCAGAAATGTTGGCTGCTTGTTATTTCTTTTGGAAAGTTTAAGTCCAGTAGTTTACTGTTGCTTTTTGAACGACCGGTAATCATAACATTGTATAAAAATCAGCCCAAGGCGTCCATATCTCCCCCAGGTATGAAGGATTACGAACTGTGTTCGTAGCACCTTCTCCACTGCGACGGCTACATAAATGATGTATGACATTTTATGACAGCAGTAAACAATAACGTACATATGAATATATTAATGGATAATCATAACACACGTTTGAGAGTACACGTATCTGAGGCAGTGTTCACAGAGTACGGATGGCTAGACACAGACATAGAAATGTATACAGCATGGATGGCATCATCATCATCATGTACCATGCCGATAAGCGTACACGACAACCACAGCTCTGTGTTCTGTCTCTATCATACCACGTGTCAAGACATCCATGCATTTACTGTATTGCCTTCCCCTTGCTCTTTTCCCCTCGCTCTTCCTAGTTGTCACCAAGTGACTCTCTAAGACTATTTATTTTGTTTCCAATCAGTTTACGGTTGCTTGTAGGACTTGGTCATCGGAACTTCGTTCTTTCCAGGGTATTCAGTACATGTTCCTCAGAAACAACATTTGCACAGCCTTAAGATGTTTTGTAATTTCATCGAAACCAAGCAATATGAACTATCAAATGCCACCTATTCTAAAACATCCACATATCAGCATGCATACAGAGAAACAGCTGATATAAATATTGAGCACAACCCACTACTGGCAACGCTGATCGTATTCTGGTATGAACCTAAGGCCTATCCACATCAATGTGAAAGCACTAGACTCGAGTTTCGCTCTAGTTTGAGCTCGTCAGTATTGCATATCCTTGACCGGACCCGGAAACAACCCCGGATCACTGGCGTGTGAAGCGGGTGTGTAAACACTAGACCACGCGGCACACGCTGGACACGGCCAAATTATCACAACAGAATATTATAACGTCACCCATCGTAGGCTGTAGCTCAAGATTTTCCCGATCGCCGCGACTGACGTCCGTCAATCGATGTGGACCCGAACGATCAGGACTTCTCACTGGCAAGGAACACGTGGCCTCCTAAAATCCAGCGAGCAATAATCAAATTGATTTATTGGTTGTTTCGGAATTTGAAATTTAAATATTGAGCACAACCCACTACTCGCAACGCTAATCGTATTCATGTTTACAGTTTCATAGTGTTATGTTGGAAAAATGTGTTACAAACAATACGATTATTTTCTTTACAGTGCTGTATCAGCCGGTCTCCTCTGTCGTTTCTGTTTCCCAAATCATATTGCCCTACCTATCTGCTTATATTTATTTTCTTTTCCATCTTTTGCGTTTATGTCTCCAATGACAATAACGATCCCTGATGATATTTACAACTGTAAGTGTTTGTTGTTGGTCTTCAGAATATTCTTCTAGCTGTTCATCGTTATAATCAGTTGTTGGTGCAAACGTCTGAAGAATTAATTTTGTCCTAACGGTTTTGCCTTAATTTGGAGTATTATCATCCTATCCTTTTGAGCTCAGAATCCACTTATATTTTTCTATAAATTTCTGTTTACTAATAATCTTACTCCTCTCTCGTGATCTCCTCCCGAATTAATGACTATGAAATATTCCTCCTAATAAAACTTGCATCAGTCCATCTTGTTTCATACACGTCTAAAATATCTAAATTTATGTTTTTTGCCTCGGCAATAAGGTTACCAAATTTCCCTGCTTGATATAGGGTGTGTACATTTCACGTAAAAATTCGCATATCTCTGTTTTCTTGTTGTTGAATTACCATTGCTGTCTTTGATATTACATGGTAAGGTCCTAATCTCTTCCACGTTGGCCAGCCATACACACTATCGTGTCATGAACACACCTCATGTAAAGCAGCAGTCTCTTTCACAAATCTTAAGGAGCATTTGGCATATGATATGAAACCAATGTGTTTATTGAAATCAGCACTCGGTGGGTGTTTATGTTAGTGTTAACGTAGTCTTGACATTTCCTTGTGGGTCTTTTAAGGTGAGTCAGCTTTATATCCAATTAAAATTTAAAAACAATCGAATCCTTGCATAAGGTGATGAACCCATAAATACGAAGCCGGTATGTGGTGTCCAGCCACTATATTACTGTAATTCAGCTATAATTCACGAATTATACACATCAATATTCCTATAGGTCGATAGTATCCAAGAAGAGTGCAGATAATTATAACTTTCGGTGTTAACGAAGCATACAGAACAGTACACCTCAGTCTCCAAAATGTGTATAGAGCAGTATGCCTATCAGTTTTTAAGATATGTACAGAGCACAATATTCCTCTCTTCTAAATGTGTACAGAGCAATATACTAATCAGCCTTCAAGAAGTGTTCATAGCAGTTTAATAATCAAGTTATCAAGAATCAGGCTACTTATATGTCTTCACGAAGTGTAAGGAGAAGTATATCTGTCAGTAGACCTACTCTTTTACCCGGCGCTTATCGGGAAGGCAGTGTCTCGCCTTCAGGATTTATCACTACCACGATGCAAATTGCTTATTCGCTGGTTTCATTATTTGATTCTCGAAAATATTGTTCAAGTGCAAGTGGATTGATATGCAAGTGTGCGTGTGTGTGTGTGTGTGTGTGTGTGTGTGTGTGTGTGTCTGTGTATGTGTGTATTTGTGTGTGTGACTGTATGTATATGTACATGGTAATCATTTTAAGTATTATAAATATTTCCTGCCAGACAATTGCCAATCTGACATATTAGTAAGTGTAATACAGAACATATGTACTTATCGTATAACTATTGTACACGTACTGGTCTCCCTGGACTAATTTTAACGATATTGCTCGTAATCCCGTATATTAAAGTGGTTAAAACAGCATTTGCGAGAATTGGCAGCGGTTCGCGCCGCTCTGGTAGCTTACGGTGGTATTGAGCCGGTCGTTCAGCAAGCAATGGCAAACTGCTGAACGTAAAACTTGCCTAGTACATCAACAGCAACTGAAATATTCTGGTGTTGACTGCAATATCCAGTAAGGGATATGCAACGTAAAAAAATGGACACATGGTGCTAGAAATACATATACACAACTCGGGGCTTTAGGTGTTATATGATTGATATCAAGGTGTCAGACTTCGCATCACATGACCTTTCAGATTAAAGAATTTAGGCGCGTCAATTTGGGAAACAACGTCAGTTTTGAAAATATGCCCTTATGCTATTTCGAACAAACATCCGCAGAAGTCGGATGTGTCGGCCTAAGGAAGCAAAACGTGACACAGCGCAGTTACGTCTGAAACAAACCTCGGATGAACGCAGCAGAAGGAGAAGAACCCATGACCTTCGGGGAAGCAGGCACGCACCTATTCACTATATTACAACTGCTCTTCTTTTGTTATATACAATCATATACGTAAATATCATTTACTGGAGTGTGACGTTTCCGTTTCAGGCCCACATATTTTAGACTACAATATAATGATGAAGTAAACAGTTCCCTTCCTCGGCTTCTACCTTTTCCAAATAATTCCAGTTCAATTCTTTATCATATCTGTTGCCAATTTTCATGAGCCTACGTCGTCCCAAGAGCTGTACTGTCGAAAACATTATTCCTGGCTCTGCTGGGGATTGAAACCGGACCACTGCCCCGACAGGAAAGGCGTAAAGTAATTAGTATTTACAATCGCTAAGATAGTTTTAATGTTATAAAGAATCTGGTGTGGCTATGAGTTAAAAGTTGCAATACGTCCATTACAAGACGTCGCAATCAACCCTACATTTGTGTCAGCTATTTGCAGGGAAGAAGAAGACCTAGAAGCAAATACCTGGGTGGCTTGGCCTCGTGGCATGGTCGAGACAGAAACACTGAGCTGATCCACGACTCTGGTGATCGAGTGAGAACATGACAACCCACGCTTACCGGCATGGCACATGATGGGTGGATGGATTGTCAGGGTACGTTTACGTTTAGTAGATTGCCATTGTTCTCTGAATGATAACGCTCCTGTCGTAGTTAAAAATCACAATCAATCTGCTTCCAATATGCAGTAATGTCGCGTTCATTAAACCTTCACCCCAATCGCCGGTGTACATCTTTGAGGATCGAAAAATGTGTGGTCACTTTTTCCCCAACGAAGCAGGACAACCATACAATGTGTACTATTTATTAATGTTTACGATTTGTGTTTACTCTTGCGCAGAATTACAGACTATGCAATGTTTAACTACGTTATAGTAAAAGGAATGGAAAGCGAAGTAAAAGCAATACATATTGTTAGAATAAAAGGAAAAAGTAAGCTAATTATTACAATTTATGTTGAAGAAAATAACAAAAGGGATAGTGTCGCCCACGCTCTGAGCTCAAAGCTTACTAAGTAAGCCATGCTTATCAGGTTGGCGTGCGACAGCTACCACAGCAGTGAACCAGGGCTAGTGTAAACACTAGAGGCCACCCCAGCTCTAGATGGACGGTTTATTTCCTTATAGTGCTCAGGCGTCCATCCCTGCCCCTCCTCCCCAGACAAGTACCCTCGAACCATGTATGTGTTAAGGGAGGACCCTCGCGCGACCCTAAGCTTTCTAACTCAGAAAGGCCATTGTCTGAGTCTGCGAGGACCTTGACCACACAAAAGGACAATATGACCGGCGAGGTCACGTGGTCTCCACATACCATGGGTATCCTGCCCAGTAACCAACCGGGTTTCCCCAGAAGGCTGAACGATTAGAAATACCTGCCATTTGTTTATATACCGACATGACTTCACTATGTAACAACAGCTGGGTGTTGTGTTATTGAATATTGGAAATTATCGTTTCTGAATAAAATATAATTTGTTACCACTGTCTTATTCAAAAGATACTTATTATTAGCAACATCTTATCTAAAATATATTTTCCAATGTCTTTTGTGTCAGTTACTAAAACGTTCACTGCTATTGAAGAAAACATGACAACATTAAATTACTACTTTATTATCGAACTTGAATATCAAGGGGAATAACATTGCATATTTTATTTCATATGCTTTGTAAGACATCGCAATCAACACCAGCATTTCTGCCGTTTTGATCTCTTGGCAAATTTACCATCCGTAGTTTGCCATTGCTTTCTGAACGACCGGCACCAATACCAAAGGGAAACCAACGCAACCCGATCTGCTGCCAAATAACATTGCATATAATTGTTATGAAACTTGCTATTAATAGATGGAGATAATCAATTAGCGTAGGGAAGTAATGTAGCTGACAGTTTAAAATATAAATTTGTTGCTTTCAGAATGTTTAACTATAATTCACGATCGCAATAGCTAGATTCTGTAATATAATGTATTATATGTAATCTGATTATTTGTATTCCGAACATTTGCACTTTCTATTTTAATTGACATTTGCTTGAAAACGTATCGAAAATAAAATGAAACTCTTGCTATCGGATATTGATTATTAAACATATTTCAATTATGTGAATAGTTGAACAAGCGATTACGGGGCGTCTCTGGCAACAGGGAGGAACCACATCCCGTATACAAATTATGTTCTTTCAGCTTTCAAATTTTGGATTAAGTGACATGATGGAGCTTGCCTCGATGTTGTCCCAGTATTGTAGTTCTTCTGGGAATGGCATTAAGCAAGGAGTCTCGTATTGTATAGCATTTGTACACTGCTTGTGTTTTCTTGCCAAGTTTATGTTCAGTTGATTGCCATTTCCTTCTGAACGTCCGGCACCCATGCCATTTCGTAAATAACCGTCTGAAGGTGGTCGCTGTTGATCGATAGCATGTTTTATTTACATGGCGTTGCATATCCTCTTTAGAGTAATAGTATAGTAGGGTAATTGTCTAATTTTCTCAATTTTTGTTTGGTCTGTTTTAAGTAACGTTAAATCTAATTTAATGTCCTTTAGGTTTTGCCTTACATGTTATTATTCTTAACCTCATCCGTCCTATAATTGCACTTGGTCGATATGTCCGTCTGCCAATGGACTAGTGTTTGATATTACTATACTGCTTCTAAATCTCTTTGAAATAAGCATGTCCACGTATTTAGTCGTCGAGAGTTGAAAATGAACCTCCTGTTGGGTTAATCGCAACCTCCTGTACAGGATACATTAACTGTATAAATACAAAGGCAATACAATTGCGTTATTTTGCTTTGAAGGTTCTAATGTTGATAACGAAGACTAAAGGGATCACACATATTTCACTATAATGTGAGCGATTATGATGTAATTAGGTAATGATGATTGTGATAAATGCAATCGAATTGAATGTAAAACAAAAGTTAGCTACATCGTGTGATGCATAATTGCTCTTAGGTTTGTTGAAGAATGTCTCGGAAACCAACACCACAATTGCAAAGACATGTGGCTTCTTTGTTCGTGACAGCCAGACTTTTCATCATCATCATCATTGGCACATTGCCGTCTTGACAGACGATAGTTTGTGCTTCTCTACCTTTATCCAGCGTTTTCTTAACTGACAGTGACAGTCGTCTCAGCTCAGTACATCAAATGTACGTCACTGTTGGTGACCCGTATGTGAGAACATCAAGGCTAAGCCAGACATTGTCACACGTACCGAATCCAAGTGTTTGCATACTTGTCACTCTGAAAATACTATTTAGATTTCAATTGTATACATATCTGATACCCAAATGGTACAGTATGCTATCATTAGTACATAAAACAGTTTTCTAGATTAAGATTAACAATATTTTAATAAAGATAATAAGTAATAAATTATAGGCATTGTGATGGAATATTGGCCACATTCAAACTCACATACTTTGGTCTGTCAAGACTGCAAGTGGCCACTCACTCACTTTTCCATCAATAAATTATAATAATAATTATGTAACAACACTATATTCAGAAAGCAATTGATAACTACTGAACGTAAAACTTGCCCATGAATCACGAACAGCCCAAATTCTGGGGCTGACTGCTACGTCATGTGAAGGAAATGCAAAAATGAATTGTAAACCGCCGGCTCCGTGACGAAGGGCTTAAGGACGCAGTTCGTAATCCCGTATACCAGCGTTCGAAAATAGCTGCTGTCGATTGGTAGCAGACCGATTTGAGTTGGTTTTTATGAAATGGTATGGGTGTCGGTGTTTCCGAAAGCAATGGCAAGCTACTGACCGTGAATTTGCCAAGAGATCACAACAGCAAAACATGCTGGTGTTGACTGCGACATCCTGTAAAGGATATGCAACTAACTCTAACTCTCTCATTTTAAAACATGACCTATATGTATATAATGCTTCATGAACGCTGACATTAATCAAGTGTTTGCATACTTGCAACTCTGAAACTACTATTTAGTTTTCAATTATATATGTATCTGATATCCAAGTGGTACAGTATGCTAACATTAGTACATAAAACAGTTTTTTTGTGTTGGTTAATATTAACAATATTGTAATAAAGATAATACGTAATAAATAATAATAATTATATGATAAAAATGAATTTAAAACATATTTATGTTGTATTCAATGAAACAAAATTATATTATCAACACTGTCAATGCCAAATATAGCCAAGATAATATTCACATTTTACTATTAAACTACGTATGACTATCAAACATTACTGTTTCTGAATATCTTCTAGTATTTAATACGGGAAAAAACTGTAATATCTATATGCAAGCAATATTCATTTAGCACACTAGCATCTAAATGTTATTTATGTGTGTGTTTTATTATCACTCTAGGTCTAATAACTGTTATATGTAATAAGATAGTGCAGCAAATCTAACAACAGTTCAGTAGATATAACAACATTAGATTGAACAAAAGGACAACAAAATTAAGTTAGTAATAAACTAAACTGCGGAAATATTGGCTAAATATATATGAAAAGAGTTAATATATTTAGTAAATATCAAACAAAAATAGAAATGAAATGCAAAGCATGCCAAAGAAATGCGTACTTGCAGACTGTCAATGAGGTCCTTGTGGATATCACAGCTGTGCATTTTCGTCAGTAATGATGCAGCTGAAAACCTTATCGTTGGATCATGTTGTAAAGAGTTAGTCAAGCACCAGGCTTGAGTTTTAGGAGCACCTAACTTGATAACATGGTCTTTCAAATACTCGTAGACTTTGTCTGATGTTGGCCTTGTCTTGAACATCATGCACCAGAGAACCACACCCAAGGAGTAGACATCTAGCTGGTAAGCATCAACCCACGTGAAGCACGATATTTCTAGAGCACAGAAAAACGTAGTGCCACCAATGTTTTCCTTAGCAACCACAGTGTATCTTCGAGGAATGAAACATGATAATCCAAAATGTCCAAGCACTGCATCGTTGTTTGCGTTGAACAAAATATTTTCGGCTTTGATATAGTTGTGTACTATTCTCTTCTGATCATTGAGATAACGCACAACATACGCCATCTGGATGAAGTAATTGACACACAACTCCGAGGTTATGGCTGCAAGCTTGAAAGTCAAGGTTCCGTTAGGGCAGTACTGAGTACAAATGCGTTAGTTGATGTCTATTCCAATGTCGTCGTTCTCGAAGGCATTTTTAAACATGGTTGAAAACATGAAGCTGAACAGTGTTGGTGCCAGGACGCATCCTTGCTTCACTCCATTGAAACACGCCTGTATAGCCGAAGCCAAATGTTTGCATACTTGTCACTCTGAAAATACTATTTAGATTTCATTTGTATACATATCTGATACCCAAATGGTACAGTATGCTAACATTAGTACATAAAACAGTTTTGCACTCTCTCCAGAATCAAACTCGGAATATTACACACGTCCTTATTGTTTCACAACATTTGGTCAACTCCCGCCAAGGTTGTTTATTCCGACTGTTTTAATACTGGGTCTGAATGACGTCACATGTCTGTATAGACACTAGACATCGAGAAGCTATTTTTTTCTCTCTTCGTTTTCCACTGGATGTAAATAACTAGTCGTCTAATCCGCTTTCATCTGGGGAACTGTCCCGGCACTTCAAAAAGTCTGGCCCGCTGTAATCTGGAGAATATTTTCCCCACAACAAAAGATACTGCTGACCAACATCCAGACAGTCTGTCTCCAACATCAAAGGATGGCTCCCGCCTGTAGACTAATGGCGCGACAGTCTGTCTTCGATCGACAGCACATCAAAGATTGACGGCTGCTGGTAGACGCATTTGCGCGACAGTCTTTCATCGATCGACATCTCCAAGAATTTATGCGACAAAGGCATTGATCATTTCTGTTGGGATGCTTGCCAGTGTTCATATGGTTATGTGCTTTCTGAACGCCCATCTTAAAAATTGGTACTGCACTGTTATTCAGAATAGCATACTGGTCCTGTCTTTTATCGTTATAAAGGTCTTTCACATAATCTGATCATGTATTTACAATCTTTTTGTGTGTGTTAAATTGATTTGATTTTGCCATCTTTGAGTTTAAGACAACCCGCTACGTATGTGTTCTTTCTTGTGGAAGACCGCAACTGGGAGGATACAAACTTACCCTAGTGCGACGAAATTAACAATTAAGACGACATGTCACGGCAAGGCAGACCATGCCCTAAGCCTTTGTCGGTACTGTTCTAGGATGGAACCTCCGACATGCGGACAGTTAGAGTATAGCTTTGCTGATCTCACAGCTTCTATTCCAGATGTTTTGTTATTGACTTTCCTTTAGAGGGATGTGCTGCATGGGTTACACATGCTATCTGAGGCTTTGTGTTATGGAGAGGTATAATACCCTTTTAACAAGATGTCGTCTGTAAAGACCGCAAATTGTCAATCAATCTATGGTCTCTGTAGCAGTCTGAATTTGTATTGTTTTGCTACTTTCAAGGCATTTCGAAAGCTCCTGTTGATGAGGATGTAATCAGTCTGGTTTCTGATCTTAGTGTCAGGATCCCTTCATGCCCATAATCGCCCTGGGTGTCGGTGATACCTGATGTCTCCCACAATCATATCATGCTTTTCCCCCACTGTACAAGTCTGCAACTGCTTTCAATACGTGTCCCCAGTTTTTACTTGCCTACTGTGCATCCATCGTGTCGATTTCCAAATTAAGCATTGAAGTCACACGTTATGGGATTTAATTATAAATACATGCACTTCTGGAAGGCGAAATCCAAATTACTAACAATGCGCGGATACACTTTTAAGCATTACATGGATTTAGAATGCGCAGTATCGGAAGGCAGAATGTAAGCAACCTACATTTCATTGAAATATCATATGCCAGAGAGGTCTGTTGAGACATGCCTGCACACATGGGTAAGAAAGAGAAGACGGGTTAATGTCTTTATTGTCTATTTTAACTTTAAACGGCATGTTGTTCTTGAACGCGCATTGTGTAATTAGACCTCCATTGTGTTGTTGCCGATGTGTTGTACTGTGTTCTGAATTGTTGGACAGGATCATGAATGACTGTATTTTGCAGCTGACGTGTTTCTAGGGAATCAAGAAGCCAGCCCCTCCCCCCACCCCACCCCAGCTCGTCTCTTAAGGTATGCATGTTAGACTACAGTGTGATTCTGTTATTTGCTTCCCGTAATGTCCCAGATAACACAGGACAGGGGCCGTCCTTAGGCAGCTCTTACAATAGATGTGGCAGGTTACAGTGTTAATATGTTTGCTTCCACTTAGGGTTGTTTAACGAACAGGTTGAGACACGCATGGCACGTTACTGCATCACTATTCTTTGCTTGCCCTTAACGGGGTTGCACAATACCAAGGAGGTTAAGTACCTATAATACTGTATATATTATTAGATTTCTTTTAAGGTTCAAGGTTCCACAGCGAGAGATGTATCATGAGGTTCCACGCCCCTGCGTCTCATTCGAATGACCACCTCCACTGGTGTCCAAGGGTAGAACAAAGTGCAAGAGGTACATTCACATGTACCCCCAAAATGGTAGATCTGTTCTGACAGTTCTGTTCAGACATATTGTTATTAAATGGATAATAGACTGGATATAGTGTTCTCTATGTAAGTGAAACGTATTGTGATGTGTTATAAATCGAGTGAACTTACTTCTTGTCATTTGTAAGGTCACAAAGCATGTATAATTCAATGTATGGTTTAGCCATAATAAAACTGGAATGTCTTACGAAATAGTATTTACACATCATCATCACCATCATGATCATCATCATCATCATCATCATCATCATCATCATCATCATCATCATCATCATCATCATCATCATCATCATCATCATCATCATCACCATCATCATCATCATCATCATCATCATCATCATCAAATACCCTGCCAGCTGGCGTAGGAGTGTATTTCTCTCTACATATCTCGGTGTTTAGTGTTCTGAATCAACTCTGCTGATGATATTCCTCCATGCCGCCGTCTCAATCTTTCGAGCATCATTTAGCTTGATCTGCCTCTGACTCTCTTCCCCTCGATCTTTCCAGTTGTCACGATGTTCTTCAATGTCTCTATTCTCATCACATGACCAAAGAAAACTGTTTGTCTCTTTCTTATTGTTGTATATAGCGTTCTTGTTTCATTAGCCTCTGTCAGGCAATCGTTGTTAGTTACTCTGGCAGCCCAAGTAATTCACACCTTTCGCCTCAAAAACCCCATTTCTCTTGCTTCTAAGTGTTTCCAAATGTGTTCATTTACATTCCAAGATTCACTGCCATACAGCAAAATCGGTTCTATATAACATTTCACAACTCTCTTTCTTACATTCATTGATAGTGACCTATTGCATAAGATACTCTTCATTTACTGAAATGCGGCTTTTGCTTGCACTATTCTGCTCTTAATCTCTGTTGTACATCTTCCATCTGATGTTATAAAAGATGTACACATTTTAAAATATGTCACTCAATCAAAATACCTTTAAATTATATGCAACAATTACATCTGTCTTGTCTCCCTTACTTTGGAATTAGTATTTAATTAGTATTCCTTGCTTAAATTACTTCCGTATAGGCGTGCTACTATTTAAAGATTGAGCACAACCCACAACTGGTAACGCTGATCGTATTCCGGTACGAACCTAAGCCATGTCCACTGTCCCCACCAATTTGAAAGCACTAATACTCGAGTTTCGCTCTCGTTTGAGCTCGTCAGTAGTGCATATACTGGACCGGACCCGGAAACAAACCCCGGATCACTGGCATGTGACGCGAGTGTGTAACCACTGGACCACGCGGCACACGATAGACGCAACCAAATTCTCACACTAGAGTATAACATCACCCATCGTAGGTTATAGCTCAACATTTTCCCGATCGCCGCGATTGGCATCCGTGATTCGATGTGACCCTGAATGATCAGGTCTATAGTTATACCGCACATTTAGAACGCTAATAGGGGGTTGTTTAGAGACACTTGCATTTGTGTTTTACAAATTACACAAATTAATTTGCCAAAAAGACACATGATGAAATGACAAACATGATAGAAATGACTGATATAGAGATAGAGATACTGATATAAATTGCTGATTCTAATGACAGAATCACACAGCAGATGAAACAGGAACAGAATATGCGGGAAACAAGATGCAGCATTTAAATGGGAAATAGCGTGAACATTAGAAAGAGATAACATCAAGTGCAGGAAAAGAACGTAATTTTTTTTTTCACTTCATTGCTTTTTTTTTCTCAACAGCCATTTACAGGAACAACAAAATTAGAGATTTTGAATAACGAAGACACAAACAATAGATTGCACGATTTATTGCCTGGCATATTTCGCTGCATCTCGTCAGGTACATACTGCAGAAATCACACAACTTACGTGAGTTAATTAGATAGATCCTTCAAACTGAAATATACACATATTCGCACAGTAATGTCGATTGTCTACCACGGTAATTTTAAACTGACTAACATGTCTTTCTGCTTACACAAGGACGGCTTACGAAGATTGATTAGTATAGCTTCAGCAAACTTTAACAGTCGATTACTTTGTGTGTTGAACAACACCCGAAAGGCACTGTCTCTTTCAACCACGTGACCACTCTCGAGCACATGTCTCCCGACCGATGAAGCCAGACTTTTCCGGTGTGTCGGCCTGCCTAGGCTACCATCTTCTGTGTGTAGTATCTTGTCCAACCAATTCGGAATATGTTCCGAAACCCTGCAATGTAACTGTCGCTCAGTTCTGCCTATGTAGATGGCCTCGCATCTGCATGTAAATTGGTAAATACAATTTGATTTGGCGTACAAAGCTGCAGGTTCTTTTACTGCTGGGACTGGGATCGGTGTGTTTCTGTACCTGATGACTAGAGCTGCAGCACAGAATGTTCGCTCGACTGCAGTGGTGAGCCGGTCCCGCAGACGTTGCATTACGTCATCTCCTCGGAAGGTTAGCTGGATCTAAGGATTTAGAAAGCAAGAAGTGTGTGTGTGTGTGCTTCGTGTGGGTGTACATACGTCTAATTAGATAATGCCAGACCTGATTCGATATCCTTTCATAACTTATAGTCTGATATTTCCATTAGATGCGGATCACCCGTCATTGCACTTGCGCTCGACCTGATGATGATGATGATGATGAAAAGCGTACTTGTTTCAAACCCAACATTGCGGGTAATCAAACTGTAACTCTTCACAAGGGGAATACATAAACTGTCATTTAAAAAACTGTCATTTACTGCCAATATAGTACCTTGCGGTGTATGGCAGGGGGTCCTTGAGCCTGAGGAATAAAGGCCGCCTGGCTAGTGCAGTCGCCGCGAACTGTGCAGGTTAGGATTTTCTTTTTGCCCCCGACAGAAAAATATCCCACACCTTACCGAGGGATCGAACCCGGGTCTCCCGAATGAGAGTCCGGCGTTCTAGCCACTCGGCCAGCCGCTCCTCGGGGAATACATATTTACCAACAATACCGTCGTATAAACATTCCTTCCTTTAAGCAAGTATCGTTCTCCTTTGTCAGCTCGCCTCACCCAGACTGACCACAAACTGGTTCATGATATGAGTTATTTCCCTTTCCGCCTCTTATTTGGATCACAACATTCAGGCTGGTGAGTAGCCTGACTCGGTCGCTATTTGACCTATATCTCACGACGTATTCAATCGATAGAACTCTCAATAGTATTTACCTTTCACTTCGGAACTAGTGAGCCACAAATTGTGATACACTAGCATCCAGAGGTCCATCTCTCCATCTTTATCTGGATCCCCAGAAATATTTGAGACAACTGACAGTAAACGGGATTTCTCCATCTTGAAGGTACCATACGATTTAACAGGATCTACGTGTAGCTCTCTGTCTTTCAGAAGACGGGCCGGGTCCCTCGGCATTCAAGGTGTCACTCGGTCCAGCCGGATCTTAAATGTAAATCATTCACTGGGTCCCCAGACAATGCATTGAATATACCAGCATAAGTCACAACCTCCCCGTCTCCCAGATCAACTGTCAATGGCGTTACTAGCCCTCTCCGGAAGTGTGGTCAAACCGACTCACGAGACCTTCCGAACAGACCTGAAGGTATTCCACGCAGAACATGACTATAGCGTGATATTTCTCGGGACAGTGAAGTTCACTTAATTTTCACTACAAGATTCTCGAGAACCAAAAGATTGTCGAAGCTTGTCCTGGACACCAAGACGCTCTCACACACCAAAATACTGTACACCCACCAAAAGTGGGTCAATTCTAGTGGGGAATGTGTTACCCCATCTGAGGTCCAATTCTATTTTGTTACAATACCAGGTGTCACCAGGGGTCACCAGGGGTCACCAGGGGCGACGTCAGTTCATCAGGCCCGCAGTCGGTACTCAAATTAGCTTGATGAAACGTATGGAACACGAGACGTGATACAACTTAAATTTAAATATTTTGTTTAGAATACTAGGAGATCTTCACACGTGCAGAGATCTCGTGGTTGCTATGTGTTTTAAATTTACTATTTTCAATTTTAAATGATTGTATCTAGATTTCTTGTTTATTGTAATTTCCTTTGCTATATTCAATACCAATGAGCAAGTCTTTCAAGAAACAAATGAAGATCGTAAACTGATTAGAGTCATTAGACGTAGACAGTCAAATTTGTTTGGGGGGCATGTTATGAGAAGAAATGACTTCGAGAAATTGGTGACAACTGGCAAGATCTACGGGAAGAGACCAAGGGGAAGACCTAGAAGTAAATACTTTGATGGCTTGTCCACGTGGCATAGGTCGAGACAGAAAAACGGAACTGATCCACGACTCTGGTGATCGAGTGAAGATGGCAGAACTATGACCGCCCACGATTACCGGCATGGCACATGATGATTGATGGATGGATATTCAATATAGGCAACATATCCGATACAATCAATATGCCAGCAATGAAGCACTTTAACAGTTTCGGTATAGCGAATACATTTGTCATTGAAAGAATAAAATGCACACTATCATTGTGTCATTTATTTACCCATTCCATAGAGAGAGAGAGAGAGAGAGAGAGAGAGAGAGAGAGAGAGAGAGAGAGAGAGAAGAGAGAGAGAGAGAGAGAGAGAGAGAGAGAGAGAGGCCTCAAGAATAGAACCCACGCCCTTGCTATGTCAGACATGGTTCGACTCACGACCACCGCCATCCTGTCACACATCTAGTAAACCGATGACAATGGTGATGTATAAAGGAAAAATCGTTGCAATGTGATTTACATGTTTTAATCTTAAGTAAATTATAACTAATTATATTCAATGGTTATTACCACTATTACCTCTCTGTGTGACGATCGCTTTGCTCTATGCCACTTGTGAATCAGTGTGCCGATGTCTGTCATTATGTCTCTTACTGTATGTGTGTATGTCGCGCCTCTGCTAATGACTCTCTGTACATGTCTCGCTGTCTGTCTGTAAGTCTGTCTGTTGTCTATCTGTCTGTCTGTCGGTCTGTCTGTCTGTTGTCTGTTGTCTATCGTCTGTCTGTCTGTCTGTCTGCCGCCCCCGCCCCGCGCCGCGCCCGCCTGCATGCATGCGTATGCATACACGCACCCCGCACACGAAGTCACACACGCACGCACACACGCCACACACGCACGCACACACGCACTCACGCAGGCAGGCAGGCAGGTAGGCAGGCAGATATGTAGTTAGGTAAGTATGTATGTATGTGTCTAAAGTCCATTGGTTGTTAGAATACACGTGAAAGTCAGATCTCTAAACAAGATAACTATTGAAAGACACGTGAAGCATAGATGGCTGTAGCCAATTGGTTGTTAAACGACACGCTAAAATATTAGGGACACGTATGGCTTCTGTACCAGGTATTTATTGTGCTAGTTGACACCTCTACCCACCATTTGTGGAAGAGCACTGCTACAATACAGACTGCAATCATGGTAAATGATAAATTTATTCACAAGGAGACTTCCTCGTGTTACTTGAAGTCTGTCTGTCTGTTGGCTATCAGTCCTTCCGTTTTTATGTATGTCTGTCTATTCATCTGTTTGTCTATATCTCTGAGTTTCTCTGTCTCTGTTGTTTGTGAGTCCTTCTATGTGTCTTTCTGTCTGCCAGTATGTCTATCTGTATATTTATTCATGTCATTCTTCATATAAATGTCTCTCGCATTATGTTTGTCTGGTTCTATGTCTCGCTGTCTGGCAATGCCTGACTGCCTGTCTCTCTTTATATGTCTCTTCCTGTCGCTTTCTCTGTCTGTCTGTCTGTCTGTCTGTCTGTCTGTCTGTCTGTCTGTCTGTCTGTCTGTCTGTCTGTCTGTCTGTCTGTCTTTCTCTCCGGAGCTGCATTACTATATCTGCATCTATCTTACTCTCAATCTTTCACCGTGCTTGTCTTAATGTCTCTATAGTTCTTCCTGCCTCTAACCTTCTCTCTGTCCTTCTATGTGCTTGTCATAATGTCTCTATTGTTCTGCATGTCTCTAACGTGCTCTCTGATTCTCATTGTGTCTCTCTCTGGCTGTCGTTCTCTCTCCCTCAGCCTCATCTCTAACTTTCTGATTCTCTTATGTACACTATGCAAACTTGCACATTGACTTACTTTATCATGTTTACATCAATTTTAGAAAATACTATCTAATTGAATTGCATCAATATTTCTTATATTACACACTTTATATGTATACAAAATACTTTTTTTCCCCTCCCCCATGTTGATGAGAATGCTTACAACAGCCGTCAGTGTATGTGTGTGTAAAGTGTGGGAGTTTCTTCACATTAGTTCAGTGGTTATGTAAGGCAGCGTGTATATGTATAGATGTGTGAGTGTGTGTGTGTTGTGTGAGTGAAATGTGTGAGTAAGTGTGTGTTCGTGTATGTGTGCGTGTGTGTGTGTGTGTGTGTGTGTGTGTGTGTGTGTGTGTGTGGGAGTGTATGTCTATGTGTGCAGTAATATTTGCATAATGACATCACAAGCTATTCAAATATTATATGTGTATTTTCATCTTTCATAATGTCATTGTTCTGTCCCTTAATGTCACCATGTACAATATCACATTGTACTTTATCAGTATTACCTAACATTAATATGTTACAAAGCATTAATATACACACATACATACACCCACACATACATACATACTATGTATGTATGTATGTATGTATGTATGTATGTATGTATGTATGGATGGATAGATGGATGGATGGATGGATGGATGGATGGATGGATGGATGGAACGATGGATGGATGGATGGATGGATGTATGTATGTATGTATGTATGTATGTATGTATGTATGTATGTATGTGTGTGTGTGTGTGTGTGTGTGTGTGTATGTATGTATGTATGTATGTATGTATGATGTATGTATGTATGTATGTATGTGTGTGTGTGTGTGTGTGTGTGTGTGTGTATGTATGTATGTATGCATGCATGTATGTATGTATGTATCTATGTATCTATGTATGTATGTATGTATGTATGTATGTATGTATGTATGTATGTATGTATGTATGTATGTATGTATCTATGTATCTATGTATCTATGTATGTATGTATGTATCTATGTATGTATGCATGTATGTATGTATGTATGTATGTATGTATGTATGTATGTATGTATGTATGTATGTATGTATGTGTGTGAGTGAGTGGGTGTGTGAGTGTATGTATGTATGTGTGTATGTGTCTATGAGTGTATGTGTGCGTGCATGTGTGCATGCGTGCATGCGTGAGTGCGTATGTATGTATATGTGTGTGTGTATGTATGTGTGTGTGTATGTATGTATGCATGTATGCATGTATGCATGTATGCATGTATGCATGTATGCATGTATGCATGTATGTATGTATGTATTGATGTATCGATGTATGTATGTATGTATGTATGTATGTATGTATGTATGTATGTATGTATGTATGTATGTATGTATGCATGCATGCATGCATGTATGTATGTATGTATGTATGTATGTATGTATGTATGTATGTATGTATGTATGTATGTATGAATGTATGTGTGTGTGTGTGGGTGTGTGTGTGTGTGCGTGCGTGCGTGGGTGTGTGTGCGCGTGCGTGCATGTATGCATGTATGTATGTATGCATGCATGCATGTATGTATGTATGTATGTATGTATGTATGTATGTATGTATGTATGTATGTATGTATGTATGTATGTATGTATGTATGTATGTATGTATCTATGTATGTATGTACTAGCTGACTCGGCCCGGCTTCGCCCAGGCCCTGGAGGGGATCTATCTGTCTGTCTGCTTATTTGTCTGTCTGTCTGTCTGGCTGATCCGGCCCGGCTTCACCCAGTCCCTGGTGGGGAGCATCTAATTTAATGCATATACGTAGTCATATAAGCTCTCCCGTTCCCGACTATCTGTTTGTCTGTCTGTCTGTCCCGGCCCGGCTTCACCCAGTCCCTTGGTGGGGAGCATCTAATTTAATTCATATACGTAGTCATATAAGCTCTCTCGTTCCCGACTGTCTGTCTGTCTATCTGTCTGTCTGACCCGGCCCGGCTTCACCCAGTCCCTGGTGGGGAGAATGTCATCTAATTCATATAAGTAGTCAAATAAGCTTCCGTTCCCGACTATCTGTCTATCTATCTGACCCGGCGTGGTTTCGCCCAGCTCCTGGCGCACAGTAACTTAAAAGAATGTCCTTCCACACACCATTCAATGAAAACTGTAGAAAAAGATGGGTTACAATGTTATGCATTAGGCATTATTTTTATGAAAACTTTGAAAATTCCTTAAAGATTATATCATTATTTATTATAACTCATATGCCAGAAAATAACTATAGACAAAGAGTTTAACAATAGTGCAAGTAAGTCCAACAATATGACTATAAAGTATATAGAAATGTTATTAAAAGTTATGCCCCTTGAAATAACTTTTCTAGAATGAAGTCCCCCTGCTATATAGACATTATATAATGAAAATGGAAAAGTAAGTGTTATTAAATAAGTAGAAGATTTTACATTAAGAACTTATTATAGTCGGTTGCACAGGAATGAAAGGAAGACGTGTAGAAAATTTCATCTCAATCGGATGTACCGTTATCGAACGCATCCAATACCCACAAACCCACAAACATACACTCTGTTTTATAGATATAGATGTATGTATGTATGTATGTATGTATGTATGTATGTATGTATGTATGTATGTATGTATGTATGTATGTATGTATGTATGTATGTATGTATGTATGTATGTATGTATGTATGTATGTATGTATGTATGTATGTATGTATGTATGTATGTATGTATGTATGTATGTATGTATGTATGCATGCATGCATGCATGCATGCATGCATGCATGCATGCATGCATGCATGTATGTATGTATGTATGTATGTATGTATGTATGTATGTATGTATGTATGTATGTATGTATGTATGTATGTATGTATGTATGTATGTATGTATGTATGTATGTATGTATGTATGTATGTATGTATGTATGTATGTATGTATGTATGTATGTATGTATGTATGTATGTATGTATGTATGTATGTATGTATGTATGTATGTATGTATGTATGTATGTATGTATGTATGTATGTATGTATGTATGTATGTATGTATGTATGTATGTATGTATGTATGTATGTATGTATGTATGTATGTATGTATGTATGTATGTATGTATGTATGTATCTATGTATGTATCTATGTATGTATCTATGTATGTATCTATGTATGTATGTATGAATCTATGTATGTATGCATGCATCTATGTATGTATGTATGTATGTATGTATGTGAGTGAGTGAGTGGGTGTGTGTGTGTATGTATGTATGTGTGTATGTGTCTATGAGTGTATGTGTGCGTGCATGTGTGCATGCGTGCATGCGTGAGTGCGTATGTATGTATATGTGTGTGTGTATGTATGTGTGTGTGTGTGTGTGTATGTATGCATGTATGCATGTATGCATGTATGCATGTATGCATGTATGTATGTATGTATTGATGTATCGATGTATGTATGTATGTATGTATGTATGTATGTATGTATGTATGTATGTATGTATGTATGAATGTATGTGTGTGTGTGTGTGTGGGTGTTTGTGTGTGTGCGCGTGCGTGCATGTATGCATGTATGTATGTATGCATGCATGCATGTATGTATGTATGTATGTATGTATGTATGTATGTATGTATGTATGTATGTATGTGTCTATGTATGTACTAGCTGACTCGGCCCGGCTTCGCCCAGGCCCTGGAGGGGATCTATCTGTCTGTCTGCTTGTTTGTCTGTCTGTCTGTCTGTCTGGCTGACCCGGCCCGGCTTCACCCAGTCCCTGGTGGGGAGCATCTAATTTAATGCATATACGTAGTCATATAAGCTCTCCCGTTCCCGACTATC
Source organism: Cepaea nemoralis (assembly GCA_014155875.1). NCBI lineage: Eukaryota > Metazoa > Mollusca > Gastropoda > Stylommatophora > Helicidae > Cepaea > Cepaea nemoralis. The sequence continues at coordinate 521,662 of JACEFZ010015661.1, read as the reverse complement.
TGTTTGTCTGTCTGTCTGTCCCGGCCCGGCTTCACCCAGTCCCTGGTGGGGAGCATCTAATTTAATTCATATACGTAGTCATATAAGCTCTCTCGTTCCCGACTGTCTGTCTGTCTATCTGTCTGTCTGACCCGGCCCGGCTTCACCCAGTCCCTGGTGGGGAGAATGTCATCTAATTCATATAAGTAGTCAAATAAGCTTCCGTTCCCGACTATCTGTCTATCTATCTGACCCGGCGTGGTTTCGCCCAGCTCCTGGCGCACAGTAACTTAAAAGAATGTCCTTCCACACACCATTCAATGAAAACTGTAGAAAAAGATGGGTTACAATGTTATGCATTAAGCATTATTTTTATGAAAACTTTGAAAATTCCTTAAAGATTATATCATTATTTATTATAACTCATATGCCAGAAAATAACTATAGACAAAGAGTTTAACAATAGTGCAAGTAAGTCCAACAATATGACTATAAAGTATATAGAAATGTTATTAAAAGTTATGCCCCTTGAAATAACTTTTCTAGAGTGAAGTCCCCCTGCTTATAGACAGTTATATAATGAAAATGGAAAAGTAAGTGTTATTAAATAAGTAGAAGATTTTACATTAAGAACTTATTATAGTCGGTTGCACAGGAATGAAAGGAAGACGTGTAGAAAATTTCATCTCAACGGATGTACCGTTATCGAACGCATCCAATACCCACAAACCCACAAACATACACTCTGTTTTATAGATATAGATGTATGTATGTATGTATGTATGTATGTATGTATGTATGTATGTATGTATGTATGTATGTATGTATGTATGTATGTATGTATGTATGTATGTATGTATGTATGTATGTATGTATGTATGTATGTATGTATGTATGTATGTATGTATGCATACATGTATGTATGTATGTATGTATGTATGTATGTATGTATGTATGTATGTATGTATGTATGTATGTATGTATGTATGCATACATTTATGTATGTATGAATGTGTGTGTGTGTGTGTGTGTGTGTGTGTGTGTAAGTATGTATGCATGCATTTATGTATGTAAGTAAGTATGCATGTATGTATGTATGTATGAATGAATGTATGTATGTATGTATGTATGTATGTATGTATGTATGTATGTTTGTAAGTATGTATGTGTCACATGCCTGTGTTCAGTGGCATTAAGGTGAGTGGCCGTACAATATAAACAGTTCACGAGGTGAAAGGGCATTCACCGGAAAGAAAATATAAGGAGATAAACGGGGTGGGGTGTAAGGTAGAGGGGCTGCAAGAAGGGGCAGACAGTTGGAGCAGTGAGGTGGTGTTTGTGTGGATCATTGTGAGTGGGCATAGAATTGTTTAAAAAGACAGGGACAAAGATTGACAGGGCAGTTGAGGTTTAAACTCCGAGCTGAGAGGGAGTTGAGTGTAGACCAGACCAGGAGAAGGTCGTGGTCTGAAAAAGTGAAGAATTGTGATGGAGTTTGGAAGATAACTCCGCACGGTGGGTTCCAGGGATAGTTAGTGGAATTCGAGACTCATAGTGGGTTACTTTGAGTCGGGCCTAGAGAGAGGCTAGTATACCTGTCGTGTGGGACGAGATTTTAGTAGCCTTGAGAGGTAGTGTTATTCGAAGGGTCCCATTGGGATGGAGATATATTCTTAGAGAATTATTGTTCCTGGATTTATATGCTACATGTGTCTGTGTTAATTCAGAAGTAAAGGAATATTATGTGCGCAATCAACGCTTGTTCACTGACTGGTGTTTTGATGGTGATGCATCTTGGTTAATCGGTTGTTAAACATCACATTTAACAAGGACATACCCTAGACACAACCATAGCCACTCTATCTGTCACTTAGTCAACATTCACTTTGTGTCAGAGTAGATTTCTGGATTCTTCGTCCATCAAGAACAATATAGACATTGTTGTCATTCCGTTTATCTGTGAACTAGTCGATTAGAAATAATACTAACATCGGAGACATTTGTCGGATGCCCAATTACAACAACAATGATGAGGGCTCTCCTGTCAAGAATAAACACCATTTTCAGTAGACAGCGCATTTCAAAAGTGTCGGAGAATTAATACAGAGTCCACGAGAAACCAGATAAAAATAACACTTCTCACTCAGAGAGAGAGAGAGAGGGTGGACAGCGGAGCGTGTCCACGGTATAAACACTGGGTTTTTTCCGTGCGGGAACTGGGTAGCACATAGGTCACGAGAAGGTCAGGACAGGTAAATTGGATACCAGGCAGTATTTCTTCGGCTATCAGGGACGTCAGAAAATTAACGCAAACAGGCGCGTGTGTTTATAGGTCAAGTGAACAGTACAAAAAGTCGGCGCCATGATACTGGCAAGATGATATCCTGACAGGTGCGTGTGGGTGTGACGAAGACAGGATTTAAGACAGTGAGCAATTTCGTTGAGAAGTCCTGGGCGTGGTGAGACATCTTGTGTGTGTGTTGAGGACAAAGCACAGTGTGGTTGCAGGGCAATAGGTTAAGAATTCACCACAGGTAAAACGACGGGTGAGGACGGTGGAAATTATGAGTCGCCACGGACAAATTGGGTTGACAAGAGGGTCAGTGCTGTTTACGAGGACAGCTAAGTATGTGTGGATAACGGAAAAGTTCCGGACATTACTTTGTTCGCAGTCAGTGAAGATTGTAGTACACTGAGGTACTAACTGAGATGACCTTGTGAGTCAAGGCCGAGAACCAGGGAATTTGACGGAAAAATTTCCACTGAGAATAACACGTTGGGTTTCTACGGAAACTAGGATTTACGTTTAACGTCTTTGTGTGTGTGTGTCATCATCGGCAAACAAACCACAACAGTCATTCAGGTGCCGTCTTCGCAACTATGAGCGCATTTCTTCACCAAAAAGGACTTGCAAAGCGGATTTAAAGCGCGTGATCATTTTCTGCCATTCGTTGATTTAACCGGGTCAGCAACAGTGAAACCATACCATCACTTCAAAGCGACAGTGACTACGCAGATAAACATTCATTGATTTTAAAGGTATTTTCGGCTCCCCAAAACGCAACGAAAACCCAATATTTCTGGCAAAACAAGAGCGTTCACATACATTATACAATCACAGGCCAACTCTACAGGGAGGGTTACCAAAACGTTACGAACTGTGAAGACACAAGGCGTGGGGATAATTACCATCATCTTAAACTTTTACGACAGTCGACAATCGTGTCATCACGTCCACAAAAAGTGACAACGCATCAGAACATTAATTCATTGTGGGAAGCTAACGTCGTAATCTTTTCAAAACAGTAACCGAAAAACATTTCCAGGCGATTTTCGGAGACTATTGAAAACAAATTAAGGACTTTTGTAAGATTCTACCATCGCATTGGTGTCGGCAATCCTTGTTTGCTTCTGTTGTTCTCATCGTCCTAAGTATTGTTGTTGTGCGTTACGTAATTATTTGTATGTGGTCCAGTGTTCGTTATAAGTAGGATATTTTTGCATTGTTTCTCGAAATGCGGGAGACAGCGCAAAGGTGAAATTGTCTAGGTACATATTGTATGTTGTTGAGAGGCAGCTGATGAGTCAGTTTGTTTTGTGCTGTGGCATTGGGTCGTCTCGACATTATACACGGTGTCCAAGTGTCTATCGTCAGATCTATGTACATTATTCATTTTATATTTGTTCTTTTTACTGTTCTCTCTTTACGGTTACATACGATATTTGATTTCTTTGGATATATGGTATTGTTGTAATTCTTATGTTAAAACGGCTTCTATCTAGATGGTATCTGTCAGTTTATATTATGCGCACGGTATGGTCTTTCATGGGCATGTTTATGTCAGTGGTTTTTATTTCTATGTAATCATCCGTCTGAGTTTCACCGGCCTATGCGTCTAGCGTTTAATAGTTGGCATTTAGTGTGTATCATTCATTTGTGTATGTATATGTATGTTTACAACTATTTCCAGGAATTGTTCTCCAGTTATTTGATATATATATATATATATATATATATATATATATATATATATATATATATATATATATATATATATATATATATATATATATATATATATATATATATATATACGAGGGAGTATAGTTAATATTCCCCCTCACTACCTAGTGCTTATAGAGTGACTGGGTGAGTACAGAGTGATATTGTAGCACTACAGATTTACTTACACAGGGAGTGCGGGTGTACTTAGGGAAGTGATTAAAGACTAACAGCAGAGTCTTCACATTTATAGTTGGCTGACAGACAGCAACGTGTCAACAAGTACAAGATGCCTACTTTAATGGAATATATTGAAGCAGGGGAACGAATAGGCCTGAAAGGTAAAGAGTTACAGGAGTATGCAGAAGCGAAAGAACAAAAGCAGACGGAAAGAGAGGAGAGGCATAATGAACGCGAGGCAAAGCGTCTACAGGAAGAGAAAGAGACGCAAGTAAAACTAGCTGAAATGGAAAACAAGCGTCTACAGGAAGAGACACAAGTAAAACTAGCTGAAATGGAAAACAAACGTCTACAGTTAGCTGAAATGGAAATTGAGAAAGAGAAGATCAAGTGCCAGATGCAAACTGAAATCGAGTTAAGAAAACTAGAACTATCTTCGAAAGGTCAAAGTGAGGAAAGCAGAAGACCGTCGCAGTCGTCACAGAGATTAAAATTGCCATATTTTACAGACCGAGACCAACTTGAAAATTATTTGGCCAGGTTCGAGGCATCAGCCAAAGCGTTAGGTATTCCAGAGAGAGAGTATGGGATGCGACTTGGCGAATTTCTTACGGGCAAGGCACTAGACACCATGTTCAATTTACCTGTAGAAGAAAGAAACAACTACACTATCTTACGTCAACGTTTGCTGACAAAGTTCCAACTAACTGAACATGGATATAGAACAAAGTTTAGACAGTTAGTGCCAGAGACAAATCAAGATTTCACAGATTTTGTTAACACTGTAAAGAATACATTTAACAAATGGATGGAGCTTGCAGAAGTAGGGAAAGATTTTAATAAATTAGTAGATCTAATGTTAAGAGACAAGGTAGTATCTGCATGCAATTCTAATTTAGTGGCGTTCTTTGAGGAACGGAAGCCAAAGGACATAGACACAATGTCACAGTTAGGGCAAAACTATATGACTGCACACCCTAACAGTTCTATTGGTAGAGAAATGACTGAGGAAATAGTCTGTGCAGCGTACACTAAACAGGACCAGAATCCAATTATTAGACCAAGATCGAAAAGTGTGGACTCAGCACAGAGGTACGATCAACAAGGACCTAAAGACAAGGGTCTCCGTGGCACCCAGTTTGGCAAAGCAGGACGGTACCCATACAAAAAGGGGTATTTCCGGAGACGTCCAAATAGTTATGCCGGATGTTGGAATTGTGGGAGCTGGAAGCACAAAATGGCAGATTGTGATGCACAACCATCAATTGGACCAACGAACAACAGTAAAAGGGAGATCAATTGTTTTAAATGTGGGAAAAAAGGCCATTACAGTTTTGATTGTATTAGTGGAAAAACTGAGCACGCAAATGCAGCCCAAGTTATTGAGACGCTTAACAGTGAGAGTTGCGAGGGATGTAAGCCTCTGTTCGACACAACCAGTAAACCTATACTGATATGCGGGCACCCATTCCCAGCGATGTCATCAGTACACGTCGGAGGGAGTCTGAAGCTGCACCATGGATTTGTAAATGACAGGCCAGCGTTAACCCTCAGGGATTCTGGATGTACGACCATAGGAGTGAGAAAGACGTTGGTAAGCCCCTCGGATTACATTGGCAAAACGGTCAAATGTATAACATTTAATGGATCAGTGGAATTTTACCCATTGGCCACGATCACAGTGACAACACCATTTATCACAGGAAGAATGATAGCATGTGTACTCGACTCACCAGTGGCAGATCTGATTATTGGGAATATACCAACAGTGAAAGAATGTACAGAAGAAGAAATCGAGAGCTGGTATCAAAAATATGAGGTCAGAAGCAACGCGGTAGTTACTAGAAGACAAACAATATTAGATACGATAGCTGAGGAAGAGATGACACGCGAAGTAGACACAAGGACGGAGGACAAGGATGGTACAACTGAGCAGGTGGGAATGGATCTCAAACAGAGCTTTAGTGACTCCCAGAGACAGGATACTACTCTAGACAAATGTTTCCAAGGGTGTAGGAGAGTAGGAAATAGGCAGTCAAAGAAGGGTAGATGGTGCTTCGAAATGAAGAACAATATTCTCACTCGCAGGTTTTCAGATGACAAATCTACACGTAGGCAAGTAGTAGTACCTTTAGCATACAGAGAGAGGATTATGAGAACGGCGCATGACATTCCATTCGCAGGGCACATGGGAATAGCGCGTACACAACATAGAGTCCTATCCCAGTTTTATTGGCCAGGGTTTAGCAAAGATATAAAGATATATTGTAGATCCTGTACAACGTGTCAGAAAATGTATCCAAAAGGAAAGACGGCAAAAGCACCGGTACAAGCTACAGATCTGAAAGTCAGACCGTTTCAAAAAGTGGCCATTGACATCATTGGGCCATTAGCAGTGATGTCCAACAGGGGTCATAGGTATATTTTGACCATGGTTGATTTCTGCACCCGGTGGCCAGAGGCCGTTCCATTAAAATACATTACGACAGAAGCCGTTGCGGAAGCATTGCTAACGTTATTTTAAAGATTAGGCTTTCCTAACGAAATGTTATCAGATAATGGTCGACAATTTACCTCTCAGATGATGAAAGAAGTGAACAGACTGTTGAATATTACACACGTTTTCACATCAGTTTATCACCCCATGAGCAACGGAATTTGTGAAAAAATGAACGGGTCTCTTAAGCAGATGTTAGCTAAAGTCACGGCAGAGCAACCAAGGGATTGGGATAAGTACTTACCAGCTATCCTGTTCGCATATAGAGAAGTACCGCAAGAAAGCACAGGATACTCACCATTTGAGTTGTTGTATGGGGCAAATCCAAGAGGCCCCATGACCATATTGAAAGAGTTAATGACAGGGAAAAGTAATGATAGTAATACGATTTCGTCGTATGACTTGGTCGTGAATATTAGAGACAGAATTATTAACGCATGCCAGAATGCACGAGATGCCCTGGAAATGTCAGGGGCTAGATATAGACAGTATGCTAATAGAAAGTCAAAACTGATCTCTTTCCAAGATAATGAGGAGGTATTACTTTTGCTACCAGAAATATCTAATAAGTTGTTAGTAACCTGGCAAGGCCCATTCAGAATTATTAGTAAAGTGTCGGATGTGGACTACATGGTGGAGGTGAAAGGAAAACACAAAGTGTATCATGTTAACATGCTAAGACAATTTGTTCCACGACCAGAAGCCTTACAGCCCGTCACAGAAGCAATTATTGACAACGAGGCGGGTCAGACAGCATGTTCTGTGGTTATTGATGAAGAAGCATCAAGCGACAATGACGTGCAGATGCACTTACCAATCGTAGCACTGAGACAGACAGAAACATGGAGAGATGTGTCCATGAATGACAGCCTGGAACGTACTGGCAAAGCAAGGCTGGTAAATATATTACAGAAATATTCAGATGTTCTGACGGATATACCAGGGAAGACTGACTTGATGACACATGACATCAAGCTAACAGAGGACCAACCTATTAGAGTAAAACCATACCCTATCCCACATCATTACAGAGCAGCGGTAGACAGTGAGATAACAGAGTTACTAAAAATGGGGATAATTTCCAGATCAGACTCTCCATACTCGTTCCCCATGTTAATCATTAGGAAGAAGGACAATAAATTGCGATTGTGAATTGATTTCAGGAGATTAAACAGCATCACTATTATAGATCCGGAGCCCATGGTCAGTACTGATGATTTACTGACGCAAATATCTTCGGCAAAATATTTTAGCAAGCTGGATTTGGCGAAAGGGTACTGGCAAATAACACTGAGTGTAACAGCCAAACCACTAACAGCGTTTGCCACCCCACAGGGGCTATTTCAGTGGAATTATATGCCGTTTGGGCTAGTCAACGCACCAGCAACGTTCTTGAGGATGATGAGAATACTGTTACAGGGACGTAAGGATATTATCAGTTATATAGATGACATTTGCCTGTTCAGTAAAAACATAGAAGATCACGTGGCAGGATTAGAATCCTTGTTTGAGAGTTTGAGGCAACATAACTTGACGGTGAAGCCGTCTAAAGTCCAAATTGGATATGAGGAAATACGTTTCCTGGGACATATTATTGGCAACGGGCTACTGAAACCAGAAGATACAAATGTGAAAAAGATTCTGGATATCCAAATACCGAAGACGAAGAAGCAAGTTAGGAGCCTACTCGGGTTAGCAAACTTTTATAATAAGTTTATAAAGAACTTTTCTGCCATCACGTCAGTGTTGTCTGAGTTGACAAAAAAGGGCAGACCTAACAAAGTTGTATGGACGCAGCAATGCGAGGAGGCACTGAGAAGGATTAAGCAGGTATTTTCCAGTTGTCCCATTTTAATACTGCCTGATCTGGATCAACAATTTACCCTCCGGGTAGACGCGTCATCGACAGGAATCGGAGGATGTTTGACGCAAGAAAAGAACAACCTCATGCATCCAGTACTATACGTTAGCAGAAAACTCACACCACCAGAGGAACATTATTCAACCCTAGAACGTGAGACCCTGGCAAATGTATGGTCGGTACACAAACTCTCCAAGTATTTGTTGGGCAGACAATTCATCCTGCAAACGGATCACAGACCACTTACATTCATCCATTCGGCAGCGATGAAGAACGCACGTGTTCATATTCTGGAGCATATTGTTGCAGGAATATGCATTTCTGCCGATGCCCATACGGGGCGAAGACAACAACTTGGCAGACTTGCTGTCAAGGAATTACCAAAGGCAGGAGGTCACATAAACTAGTAACAGGTGCTTCTATATAGATAGACAATATATACTATATGGGGTGTGATAGTATGGTGGGGTATTAATACATTATATGGGGCGATGCGCTTCATCATATGTTCGTGGATGATGGTTAGTTTACGTGACAAAGTAGTAGTGTGTCTTCTTAAAGATATTAATATACCTGTGGGTACATACGTATAATGCTTTTCTATGATGTATTATTATTATTATGTGATGTATTAGTTCATGC